>CM059443.1:3060618-3515341 GCA_030390025.1 Squalus acanthias | reverse complement strand
GACAGTACTGCAGTGAGGCTCATAAAAATTCCTACAGAAAAATAAATATTTGTATCTGTTATTGCGGAATTTCAAAACATTATAGTGGATTCCACAATAAAAGTTGGAATTCTGTGTGGGAAATATCTAAATTCCATGGTAAGGTCACCAAGTGTAAAAATTCTGACCTATGGGGGTGGGGATAGGGACGGACACCCGGCACGATCCCAGTGGATGCACTGTTTGGGACAGATTCTCAAAATCCTGGCCTTCCGCCACTCCCATCTTCTTTAAGAAATTGTGGTCTGTGGGAGGAAGGGGGATAGAAGCAGGTGCTTCTTATGCCCATCCCCAATAATGGTAAGATCCAACGTTGTGCGCATGTCTGAGGGCATTCCTGGGCTACTCCAGAAGTGCTGCCCAGCAGGTCCTCTAGCTAAAGGTAAAACTGGGAGCAGGAGTGGGGTCTAGGGAAGGCACAGCTGTCACGATTTCCATTGAAGCGATACTTCAATGTTGAAACTTATTTTCTTCTACCTTCGACTTCGTCCCAATTCGGGCCTCCCCTCTCAGAGAAGCAGGGCATCACTCCAATATCATCCTTCTCAGCGGGCCAGTGTCCCTGTTGTGTCAATTCCTGCATGGGAGCTCCTGGCTGGCCTCCCACGTTCTACCCTCCGTAAACTTGAGGTCATCCAAAACTCTATTACCTGTGTCCTAAGTCGCACCAAGTCCTGTTCACCCATCACCCCTGTGCTCGCTGACCTACATTGGCTCCCGGTTAAGCAACATCTTGATTTAAAATTCTCATCCTTGTGTTCAAATCCTTCCATGGCCTCGCCCCTCCCTATCTCTGTAACCTCCTGCAGCCCTAAAACCCTCCGAGATCTCTGCGCTCCTCCAATTCTGGCCTCTTGAGCATCCCCGATATTAGTCGCTACACCATTGGCAGCCATGTCTTCAGCTGCCTCGGCCCCAAGCTCTGGAATTCCCTGCCTAAACCTCTCTACCTCTCTCTCCTCCTTTAAGACACTCCTTAAAACCTACCTCTTTGACCATGCTTTTAGTCATCTGCCCTAATATGTCTTTATGTGGCTCAGCGTCAAATTTTGTTTGATAATGCTCCTGTGAAGCGCTTTTGGATGTTTTACTATGTTAAAGGTGCTACATAAATACAAGTTGTTGTTGTCCCCCCAAAATATTTAAAAGACCCTGTCCCATGGATTTTGGGTAGGTCAGTGGCAGGATACAGCGGCAGATGGACGCTCCGCCCTACCTTACTTGTATGTATGTATTCTTTATGGACGTGCATTTAAAGGGCCCTATAGAAAGATTTGTAGCAGCATTTGGGGAGTATTTCTGAACCTTTTTCTTGTTATTCTGTTTCTTCCCTGTTTCTATTTCGTTGCTCAGCGAGCTTTGTGCCAAATGCACTGACTGCCTTTTTTCGGTATATCCAAAATATTAGGACAATGGGTTTCCCAATGGGAATCCCTCTTTAAAGCTGTTTTTTATTGGAGGAGGACGAGAGATGAGCAATGGAGGAATGCGACCACCTCCACGTACCCACATTTACAGGCACAAGCACAGGTACCTGGCAATGACCACGCAGAACTGGAAACTGGATGCAGAGCTTCTGAGTCAGTAAACAAACAAAAGCAGAGCTGCACCGTCTGCTGCTGGGACACCTGCAGCTAATATACACCATAGGGCTCTTACTGGTTAATAATGGTAAGCTGTACACTCAAATCCTCTTTCGCCAGGTAGGTATGCTGCTATTACGATAGCAAAATACTGCGGATGCTGGAAATCTGAAATAACAACAGAAAACGCTGGAAAAACTCAGCAGGCCAGGCAGCATCCGTGGAGAGAGAAAGAGAGTTAACGTTTCAGGTCGATGACCTTTCGTCAGAACTGTGAAGAGCCGGAAATCAAATAGATTTAAGGCCAGAGTAAAGCTGGCCCCCCCCACCTTTTTTTTTCCCTCCTAGAAGCTGGCAGCTGTCCTTCATTCTGCCAGTGGATTTCACACTTCTTTCAGCCTTAATCTGTCACATTAACACCACCTCTAGCCTTGCATATCTCTTAATGTCTCTTAATGTCTCTTCATCTCCCCCTTTGTTCTTTTATCCCCTCCCCCTTTTCCCAGCTTTACTCTGGCCTTCAATCTATTTGATTTCCGGCTCTTCACAGTTCTGACGAAAGGTCATCGACCTGAAACCTTAACTCTCTTTCTCTCTCCACGGATGCTGCCAGGTATGCTGCTATGCTGTGCTATGGAGAGGGTGCCTTGGAATGGCAAGCAGACCAACTTACCCTGCTACCATTTCATTTCGGTGACCACCTCCATTTTGAAAGCCATCAAACAAAGGATTGAAGTGTTGTGCGCGCTACATGCCATCTAATCAGCGGTCTTAAAGGGATCACTGGAGGCTGCCACCAAAAAGGTAAGTTATTTTCAAAACGACTTACCGTAACATGGAAACAACAACAGAAAACGCTGGAAAAACTCAGCAGGCCAGGCAACATCCGTGGAGAGAGAAACAGAGTTAACGTTCAGGTCGAAACCCTTCGTCAGAACTGAGAAAAAAACAGGAAATGAAACAGATAAAAAAAGCAAGGGGGAGAATAAAAGAACAAAAGAGGTGGTCTATGGTAAGTAGAGACATTAAAAGATGCTCAAGGCAAGACGAGATGGTAATAGGACAGGTTAAGAAACAAAAGGGTGGCTCAGAAGTATGAAGTGTGAAATGCTGGGCAGAATGAGAGACAGCTGCCCGTGGGGGGAGAGAGAGAAAAAAGAGTGAAAAGGCACAAACCAAAAGGGTGGATAAAATGTATGTGTGGTGAGGTCTGAGTGGGCGTGGAGAGGTGAATTAAAAATGACAATGCGACCGGAAGCTCGGGGTCACCCTTACAGACTGAACGAGGTGTTCCGGCAAAGCGGTCACCCAATCTGCGTTTGGTCTCCACCAATGTAGAGGAGACCACATCGTGAGCAGCGAATACAGTATACTAGATTGCAAGAAGTACAAGTAAATCGCTGTTTCACCTGAAGGGGTGTTTGGGGCCCTGGAGAGTGGGAAGGGGGGGATGTATAAGGGCAGGTGTTGCATCTCTGCGCTTGCACGGAAGGTGCCGGGCGAGGGGAAGAGGTGCTGGGGGTGATAGAGAGTGGAGTCCTCGGCGGGATCGGTCCCTACGAATGCTGAAAGGGGAGGTGAGGGGAAGATACGTTTGGTGGTGGGATCACGTTGGAGGTGGCGGAAATGGCGGAGGATGAGCCGTTGAATTGGAGACAATTTGATTCACTTTGCCTCCAATTTCCACCCTTCCCTCACCTTCACATGGTCCATCTCCGGACTCTTCACTCCCTTCCTCCGACTTCTCCGTCTCCATCTCTGGGGATAGGTTATTGACCAACATTCACTACAAGCCCACTGACTCCCACAGCTACCTGGTCTACACGTTCCTCCACCCCGCCTCCTGTAAGGACTCTATTCCCTTCGCCCAGTTTCTCCGTCTCTGCCGCATCTGCTCCGACGATGGCCACCTTCCATACCAGTGCTTCCGACATGTCTTCCTTTTTCCTCAACCGAGGATTCCCCTCTACTGTGGTCGACACGGCCCTCAACCGTGTCCGTTCTATCTCCCGCACTTCGGCCCTCATCCCGGCCCCTCCCTCCCGGAACCACGATAGAGTTCCCCTTGTCCTCACCTTTCATCCCACCAGCCTCCACATTCAACGGATCATCCTCCGCCATTTCCGCCACCTCCAACGTGATCCCACCACCAAACGTATCTTCCCCTCACCTCCCCTTCAGTATTCCGTAGGGACCGCTCCCTCCGAGACACCCTAGTCCACTCCTCTATCACCCCAGCACCCCTTCCCCCTCGCCCGGCACCTTCCCATGCAAGCGCAGGAGATGCAACACCTGCCCTTATACATCCCCCCTTCCCACTCTCCAGGGCCCCAAACACCCCTTCCAGGTGAAACAGCGATTTACTTGTACTTCTTGCAATCTAGTATACTGTATTCGCTGCTCACGATGTGGTCTCCTCTACATTGGGAGACCAAACGCAGATTGGGTGACGCTTTGCGGAACACCTCCGTTCAGTCCGTAAGGGTGACCCCGAGCTTCCGGTCGCTTGTCATTTTAATTCACCTCTCCACGCCCACTCAGACCTCACCGTCCTCGGGCCCTCGTGCATTGTTCCACGGAAGCTCAGTGTAAGCTCGAGGAACAGCACCATCATCTTCCGATTAGGCACTTTACAGCCTTCAGGACTCAATATCGAGTTCAACAATTTCAGATCATAACCTCGGCTCCTATCACATATATATATATATATATATACACATTTTATCCACCCTTTTGGTCCTTGTGCCTTTTCCTCTTTTTCTCTCTCTCCCCCCACGGCAGGCTGTCTCTCATTCTGCCAGCATTTCACACTTCACACTTCTGAGCCACCTTTGTTCTTAACCTGTCCTATTACCATCTCGTCTTGCCTTGAGCATCTCTTAATGTCTCTACTTACCATAGACCACCCCTTTTGTTCTTTTATTCCTCCCCCCAGCCTCCACTTGGCTTTTTTATCTGTTTCATTTCCTGCTTTTTTCTCAGTTCTGACGAAGGGTTTCGACCTGAAATGTTAACTCTGTTTCTCTCTCCACGGATGCTGCCTGGCCTGCTGAGTTTTTCCAGCGTTTTCTGTTGTTGTTTCAATTTTCCAGCATCCGCAGTATTTTGCTATCGTACCGTAACATGGAGCCGGGTGAAGAGGAATGCTTCTCCCAGCTCCTTAGCTCTACTGCATGACGGTGCTGGTCCGCAGTGAGTCTCTTTTTTTCCATTCTGCTCCCTCCCACTCCAGTACTTACTACTGAAGAGGCACGTGGCGCAAAATTGGAGTGGACCAGAGCAGCGAGCTGAATCTGGAGGTGGGCGGACACCGGCCGCTGGCCCGAGTTATTAAGATGAGGCTTGTTGACTAATTTCGGGTGGCCCTTGGGCCAGAATTTTTGGCACGTGCTTCCCGGTTCGCAGCCGAAAACTGGCGTGGACCAATTTATCCCTCCTGTGAATCCTGCTTCTTACCTGATTTGTACAACATGAAAGATCTGTGCTCTGCATCTATGCCAGCAGATATAGGTCCAGCCATGGCCACTGCTGCAGCTAAATCCACTTCAGAATTTTTTGGAATCTGCTTGACCCCCTTGCAAGTGGTGACAATATCGTTTTGGTTGAATGTACAATTCCCATCCTAAAACAAAAAAAAGTCAGAGAAAGACCAATACACATGGGATCCAAACATTTGCCGGGAATTTCCTCGCAGCTGTTGCCGTAACTTTGCCGGAAGTGCAGCGTACATCCGCTGCACTTCTGGAAAAAGTTACGGCAGCGGTGCGGGATCCTCTTTCCATTCATAACAAGTTGAGTAATGAAAGCCAATCAACTTTCTGACAAATGCCAGTCAATGAAGTTAAAGAGAGTTACCTTTGCAGTGTATGGATAGGACTGCTCAGAAGTGATGCCCTTTTCTTTTATGAATAAGAAGCCGCCCATGACAGATCCACCATTACATCCTGCGTTTCCTACAGCTCTGCTACAATCCATTAGGTACTGTTCACTCAGGGAAATGAGCTTCCCTGTTTTCTTAAACACCTGCCCTTCAAGTACACCAGTAGTACTGAAAGCCCAGCATGAACCACATTGGCCCTAACAAATAAATAGAGATTCACAGTGAGGGGAGAAATGTTTTAGGTCATTCCCTATTTTCTGGACTATTGAGTAACCACGAGGAAGCCCATAGTTACGGATTCCACCAAGGGTGAAAAAGTGAGACAGGAGGAAAAAAATAAAGAGGTACGGGTTAGGTGACACTAAGCTTGGGTTTCAAAAAGCCTGTAGATTTTAGGAAGAATGGAAAGCAGTAACATGTGTCAAGGAAAGAATGAGTCAGCGCAGGAGATGATTCCAGGAGCCTTTCACCACATTGAGGAAGCATGCAGGAGGAAGGGAGTGTAAGATAGCTATTCGGAGAGAAGAAAATTCAAAGAAGCAATGATTGTAGTAATAGCGATTATAAAAGAGGAATAAGAGAAAAGCAAATGTAAGGGCTTTTCTTTGTGCACTGGGGTTATAAAGACAGGATTTACAATTTTGTTACATATAGCGCACAAAAGAAATTATCCCATAATTTCTGTCTTGATGTATTGTGTCATGTCCAATTAATTACAAAATCTTACAGACTTCAATAGACCACAGCAAGCTGTTCATTCATTGTTGCTTATATTGACTATCGCACAAAGTCAAGATCTACCTCGTTGTGTTTTCAATATTGTCCGTCACCAACAGTTCTTCAAATCTTTTCACTTTAATGACCATTAGAAGCATTTCTCCCCATCTTTACCTGATCCTTGACTGGAGTAACGTAGCCTTTAGGACGCCAATCAACGGTTGGAGGCAGTTCAGCGTTCTCCTGCGCTGTAAACACTTTGCAAGTTGCGTTCTCAGCTTCCTTTATGCTGGATGCCTTCAAAAGCTGCCTGAACTCCTCAGTGGTCTAGAAAGTCAAGAAATCTGAAATTTTAACTTTTAGTGGGGTTTAAAGATTCTATTATATTGTTTTACAATTTCACAGTGAATTTGCATAAATTAACACTATTGTTCATTTCATTTAAAGCATTCAATAAATTCTTGAGTGCTAGAAATGATAATTTAGCATTTCTGAGAATCACAGTTACAGACATCTGTGGCCTGGATTTCCTCAGTGTAGGTGTGGTCCAATTAATGAGATGTCTTAACATCAGAGAGAAAAATCACAGGAAGGTCCCTTTTGGTCCACATTTAAGCAAGTCTTCTGGAGAGCATTCATGGATGAGTTGGTAAGCTTGACCAAACAAATCTCCTAAACATCTTACAAAGGACAACAGAGAGGACGTTGGCAGTTAATAAAGGGGGGAAAAGTGGAAGAAAATGATCACTGCACAGAGATAGATGGAGATGAAGTCGGATATGTCACAAACGTAGGTCCTTCCACTAAACTGAAGAAAGATGTCTGTCATGTAGCTCTTGAAGAAACTCTGAGACTTGGGATGACAGCTGCTGGAAGGCATTACCCAAAGGCTGGGTATGAGAACATGCACTCATATATCGAAGGCTCGGCACTTTTCATAATTGAGGTTCTGAGGCAAGTAACTGCTGCTAAACCTCTGGGGACAATATTTATCTTTGGACACCTGCCCGGGTAGCAGGGAGGGGGGAGCCCAGTAGCTAAGGGGAAAACCCCGGAAGTCCCGGATCTTCCCAACATTGCTGTGAGTAGTTTTAACCCGACAGCATGTGTGTGACGTCACAGACTGGTTCTCGTCTGGACGACAAACTAAGAATGTTAGTTGTGGTGAATTTCTCAGTAGCTTGGTTAGAGACTCTTAAGCATGGTGTTGGGTTCCAAGTGTGTCAGATAGCCAGGTAACCATAGTACACGATAGAGACTGGTATGCTTATAAGGTCTTTGTTTCACTGTTTCACAGTCGATCTTACAAAGCACTATCATTCTTGATTCATTGAAAGCACTTTAGGAGCTGGTGTCCCTCGTCTCCACTTTGTACATACCAGGTCTCCAAACTGGTTCATTCCACAGTAAATGTGTGCTTCCCCATTGAATGCTCCAGGTTTTGTTGTTCGATGTATCTCATATTCTTCTCCCAAACCATTCTTCTATGATTACTATCATCCTAAAAATAATATTACACCAAAGTTAAACTTTAAACCTCTTTTACCATTGTAAATTTGGGTAATTTTTTATTACTCCAGTAGCACAATCAAATGTGAAAGAGACAGACTCTACATCCCATATTAATATTCCCATTCCTCCATTCCTGTGATAGCGCTGATTATCTATGTTGTGGATGATAACTTCCTCACTAACAACAGACTTGTTGGGAGGTAATATCTCCTCAAAGGCAGCATCACCGCTGGAAATAGGTCAGGGTCGAGAACTTCACCCACCATGAACCTGTCCAGTTTTCCAAGCGGAACCTCCACTCTGCACTGGCAATCTAACATTGAAGGGAGGGAAACGCTGTTGCTGCAAGTGTTGCCTTTTGCTGTAGCAGCTTAAGGGACTGCCCACCAGTATATTTAATAGGAGTAGCACTCTTATAAATGTAGATACCCGGTGGAAGCTCCAATTCCTTATTGCTGTGGATCTTCTCTCCTGGTTGTTGGAATGGACCAGGTTAACTTGGCTTCAACTGCTGACCATCTCGAGCGCTATGTACAGAAGGGATCCCCTTAGAACGGCCTCTTCAATTACTGCCACCTGGCTCCCACTACCACCCAGCTCTGATCATCTTCTATTCTCATCCTGTTACCATGAGGCGGAGCTGGAACGGAGACTGAGGCAAAGCGGGCAGTGGACAAAGCCCCACTTTCCTGCTCATTATATCCTTGGACAGGCTTGGATGAGATCTGCAACTCCCCTATAGAAAACTGCAGGAGATAAATGTTTCTTGGCACATTAGCATGCTGGGACAATTATAATAAAAGCTACTTTAATTCCTCGACGGATTCACAGCCTCATCACTTCTTAACTGGGTGGCAATTGACCATTTCTGTAAATGACTGTTATTTAAAGATTCTTGAATTGCTTTTCTGTATGGTTCTTTAACAAAATCAACACTTACCTAAAGGACTTTAGGAAATAATCGATCAGACTCTGAAAGATTGTGCAACTTAGACATTCATTAAAAGGATTTTGTATTTGAGTCTTTTAATTTGGTGGAAATAACAGAAAAAAATCAGATTAAGAAATGATTAGCAGTTTGAGTTGCTTCCTCTCGACTCAACTATTTCAAAGCTTCCCACCTTGCAGCCTCGGTAAACCTGAGCCCATCCAAAACTCTGCTGCCCGTATCCTAACTCTCACCTAGTCCCGTTCATCCATCACCCCGTTCTTGCTGACCTACATTGGCTACCGGTCTGGCAAGGCCTTGATTCTAAAATTCTCATCCTTGCCTCACCCCTCCCTATATCTGTAACCTCCTCCAGCCCTACAACCCTCCGAGAGCTCAGAGCTCCTCCAATTCTGGTCTCTTGCACATCCCCGATTTGCTCTGGAATTCCATCCCTAAACCTTTGCGCTGCTCTATACCTACCTTTCCTCCTTTTAGATGCTCCTTAAAACCTGCCTCTTTGACCAAGCTTTTGGTCACCTGCCCTAATTTCTCCTTATGTGGCCTGGTGTCTGATAACGCTCCTGTGAAGCTCCTTTGGATGTTTTACTATGTTAAAGGCGCTATATAAATGCAAGTTGTTTGTTATTGTTGAGTCGTAATTTGAATTGTGAAAAATTGCTGCAACCTTTACTAGCTCAATTCTTTGTACAATGATCAGCATTTATTGCTTCTTACCTCTTTGTACTGCTTAATATGAAATGATTTCCAGCTGATCCAGGCTTCATCCAATGTTGGGTCAAATGGGGAGCCAGAGGCTGCAGCCAGAATGCAGACCACAAACAGAGGAACTTCATGACAGACAATCTGATGACAAAAACCAATGGAATTAATCAGCTATGGTAAATAATATTCTAGATTACTCTGGACACAATTGTTTTTAAAGTTAGTCGGAATAGAGATAGGGTATGGTAGTGTACTGGTTATATTACTGGACTAGCAATCCAGAGGCTTGGATCAATAATCCAGCGAATGTGAGTTTAAATGCCACAACAGCACTTTGGGAATTATATTCAGTTTAAAAAAAGTCTGGAAATGATAAGCTGGTTTCAGTAAAAGTGACCATGAAGCTGTCGGATTGTCATAAAACCCCAACTGGTTCACTAATGTCCTTCAGGGATGGAAACCCGGCGTCCTTACCTGGTCTAGTCTTTATGTGACTCCAGTCCCACACCAATATGGTTGACTCTTAACTGCCCTCTGAAGTTGCCTAGCAAACGACTCAGTTGTATCAAACCGCTACTAGTGATTCAAAAAGAAGGCACACCACCACCTTCTCAGGGCACCTAGGGTTGGGCAATAAATGTGGCCTTGCCAGCGATGCCCAGATCCCAAGAATGAATAAAGGCCATATTTTCATGCTTGTTAACCCTTTATTGAAAAGTAGACTTGCATAAACAAGATTGGTAGAGGGCAGAAACTGACTTTCCTTCCATTTTAACTGATTCTCTGATTCTTGCTCACATCATTAAATGTGTTGGCAGAAATTAGCAGAGAGAAAAAATTACTCGTTAGGTCTACCAAGGCTATAATGCAGGTCAGTCAAGAAAAACTCATGCAGAACTGTGCAGAGTTGGGTAAGGAGGAAGAATATGAGCAAAAGTCCTGAACTCAAACTCAAAGTAGTGTTTATCAACCCAATGAAGGATAAAGGGTAGCTGGATAATATAATAGAAATCAGGGAGTGCAAAACTGGGTGCCTTTGCTCTCCCGTTAGCGGGATCGCGGTTGCCTTGGTGATCCAGGTAGGTAATTTTTCTATTGCAGAGCCTGCAGCGACGGTCCTTCCCCTTTAAGGGAGGGAAGGAGCCTTTGAAACGCGGCAGCGCTGCTGAAGTCTCCGCCCCACCTGCTGCCGAATGCGCTCCAAGAAGGAAGTGGAGCGCTTGATTTAGCGCTCCACTTCCTTGGAGTACAGAACCACATTTTTTAAAAAGTTTAGAAACATTCCGCCTGGCACTAATTTACCAAATTTTTACCAAACGGGGCTATAATGAATTTCTCCCCCATTGAGTTTTCCCAACAACATAGGTGCAGCAGCCATTTGTCAGATGTCTTAATGAAGCAGCAGCAAGGGGTGAGTTAAGTTTGGACACACAGAGGCAATCGGAACTGTATGACTTACAGAACAGACTACCTCAGGCAGTGACCAATCTGTACCAGAGCCAGCTACCTCTGTATGACAAGGAGCCACATAGGATGGGGCTCAGGTGGGGGGCTATGTGGGAGCCGCCTGGTCAACCTGGTACTGCACTACCCTGACAGCGAGAGTCACTACTGCTCCCAATTTTAATGCCTCAGGGACCTTTCCGATCCCCACAGGCGATATCATAGGGGTCACCAAGTGCCGCATAATTATTCACCCCACGCTTATTACGTTATCAGATACTTTGCACACAAGGCTGCCCTTTAGTTCATCGGGACTGAGCACAAGAAGCTGTAGCTCGTGAGAGTCCAAATCGTAACAATAGATTAATTATGTTCCAAGTTTATCCGTCTGTGCAATCTTTGTTGGCGATAGATCTGACCTTTGGTGTACTTTGCTTACATTACTGAGTCTGCCTGTATTAAACTGCATGGGCTATTGTAGGAAAAAATATTCTTTCTCTGGAATATTATACCAGTTTGAAAAGCTATCAGTGTACATATGGAACACTGACATTTAGTATCCATAACATTAATGTAAGCATACAATACTTGTCCAAAAACACACGCAGGTACTTATACCTTATAATAATTAAAAACATAAATTACATCAATAAACCTACCTTCCAATGTTCTAGCTGTCTATATGTGACACCACCATGGAGTGAGTGTGTGTGAGAACATGTATTTTATAGCATATACACTTTCAGCGTCCTTCCCATCCAAGGTGCTGCTACAGCACACCTGATTGACAAGTGAAGCAGTCACTATCCTGACAAGTAATAACAGATATCATGTGTTGGTTAAGAATATATTTTGCAGGTGTTGCTCGATAAGCTATTTCTTTTTCCTTCCAAGCGTACAATAATCCGAATAAAGCACCATTTACACCTCACCTGCTTTAATATATCTGAGTTTTCTACAGTCCAAGGTTAACTTTCTTTTGGTTTCCTTCTCTCCTGAAGATGCGGACTCACACTAGGGCACAATTCCACAAATGCCAGGAGTTTGCTACCTCACTAAAGTCACCATACTTTATCTGTGAATCTAGACAGCGATAGTCATTGCCTGGCACTTGTGCGGCGCAGATGTTACTTGCCATTTATCAGCACATGCCTGAATGTTGTCCAGGTCTTGCTACAGGCAAATAAGTAACAACAGTAAACGTATATCCCTCTAAAAATTACTTTTCACATTCAGGAAGCTGAGTACAAGCAGAGCCACTGAAAGATGTTCCTACTGACTCATATCCATCTAGAAGCTCTGTAATATTGCAGTAAAGTTTGCAAATATGGTATTGCTCCAAGTGGAGATAATATTAATTTCTACTTAATTATAGAATGCTATCTGGTATTAAAATGAATGTGTTTATAACACAGTGGTGCATTTACTATAGTTGCTATTTTGCCATCATTTCAGTGGTTGTACAAGTGTTGAAGAGAGATTTGAGGCCTATATGTTGATAGGTACATCAACTACCTCTTTGACCTCTAATTGAATCTGGACAGGGTAGCTTTATATCATTCTTTCCAGTCAAGTAGCCTTGTCCTCAATTTCTGTTTTTCCTTTCCTTGCACTGAACCTAATGATATTGAGGTCACTATTCCCCAAATGTTCTCTAACTCTGGGTCACTTTCTGCTGTAGGTCATTACCAGGTCATGTGATGCGCCTTCCTTGTTGGAGCTGCAACATGACGACTGGGAAAACGGTCCTGAACACCTGGCAAAACACTCCGCTTTCCAACCACATCATGGGGCAGATTTTCCTGTTCCTGTACCCGGGGCTATTAAACCACCTGGGGGGCAGCAAATACAGGAAAATTGGGTAGGATGGGGTGCACGGCCTACAGAGCTCCTCTGATTTTATAGTCTAGTAATTTAACTGGTTTGTGGAGCCTGGATGAGCACTCTTGCTCCTCCCAGTCGGGATCCTCTTTGGTGTGGACTCCACTCAAAGCACTTCCACTTCTCACCCGTTGTACCCCTCAGTCAGTACCCGACACGTTGCCTCGTATCCCGATGGCCGAGTCTGCCCTGCTCAGGTGCAGGTGGAGCAGTTATTGGCAGGCCCTCACGGACTCCAAAACACAGAGGATGTCGGTCAAGAGCATCTCAACAGTCAGAGCAGGAATCTGAGCAGCCTGCCTCTACCTCTGCTCAAGCCACAGTGGTTGCACTACATAGGAGCGCTAGGAAAAGGATGATTAAAGATTAGTCATTGCACAAGGGTTTGCACATGGGTGTCTTAGACATTGTTATGTTGTTAATTTTCTGTTCTTTACTTGAAGCACATAAATATTATTCTTTTGCACCACTTTCCCATTCTTGGTTGCTGGCTGGCAAGTGGAATTTTTAATAGTTTGATGAATGGGAAGACATGAATTGACGGCGACCAATGTGGGGATGTGAAAGGGGTGGTTGGTTTCTTGAAGGACTGCTTTGTGTTAGTGGCATTGTGGGGGAGGCGGGGGGGTGTGGGGCGGAAAAGTGGCTGTTGTATGTGATTGTGAGTTGGGTCCACTGGTGCAATAATCACAATAATCAGGGTATCCCTGGCATCCCGATCAGCAATGTGCGCAGCTGTGGTGCATTGCCCTCAGCACCTTCCTCCTCCTCGCCTTCCTCCTCCTCCTGCTCCTTGGAATCCTCCAAAGAGGATCGTGCTCTGCGTCTTGGTCCTCCTGCAGGTTGATATGTCTCTGCTGTTTTCTCTCTCTGCTGTTTCCCTCTCTGCTGTTCCCCTCTCTGCTGTTCCCCTCTCTGCTGCTGCCCCTCTTCTGCTGTTCTCTCTCTGCTGCTGCCCTCTCTGCTGTTTCTCTCTCTGCTGCTGCCCTCTCTGCTGTTTCCCTCTCTGCTGTTCCCCTCTCTGCTGCTGCCCTCTCTGCTGTTTCTCTCTCTGCTGCTGCCCTCTCTGCTGTTCCCCTCTCTGCTGTTTCTCTCTCTGCTGTTTCCCTCTCTGCTGTTGCCCTCTCTGCTGTCTCTCTCTCTGCTGTTCCCCTCTCTGCTGTTTCTCTCTCTGCTGCTGCCCTCTCTGCTGTTCCCCTCTCTGCTGTTTCTCTCTCTGCTGCTGCCCTCTCTGCTGTTCCCCTCTCTGCTGTTTCTCTCTCTGCTGCTGCCCTCTCTGCTGTTCCCCTCTCTGCTGTTTCTCTCTCTGCTGCTGCCCTCACTCCTGCTCCCCTCTCTCCTGTACAGCTACAGGTCAGTGACCAGCAGGCTGCTGTTGTTGCTGGTGCTGTTACTGGTCGTCTTGGTCCTCATCTGAGTGCAACTCTAAGGCAGCATAAGTGGCACCCACCCTGATCTGATAGATCAAACCTCGAAAGTGTAGAAGAAAGCTGCAAAGTGTAGAAAGTCAACTCTCAGCAAAAGTACTGTGAACAAACCCTTTCCCACTAGCAGGTAAGAAAAGCAGCTGTGAGTACTGAGTATTTATTAGCATATTTTTTAAATATTATTTATTTATTCGATGTGGGCATCGCTGGAAAGGCCATCATTTATTGCCCATCCCTAATTGCCTTGAGAAGGTGGTGGTGAGCCGCCTTCTTGAACCGCTGCAGTCTGTGTGGTGAAGGTACTCCCACAGTGCTGTTAGGGAGGGAGTTCCACGATTTTGACCCAACAACGATGAAGGATCAGTGATATACTTCTAAGTCAGGATGGTGTGTGACTTGGAGGGGAACTTGGAGGTGGCGGTGTTCCCATGCGCCTGCTGCCTTGTCCTTCTAGGTGGAAGAGGTCGTGGGTTTGGGAGGTGCTGCCGAAGAAGCCTTGGTGAGTTGCTGCAGTGCATCTTGTAGATGGTACACACTGCAGCCACAGTACGCCGGTGGTGGAAGGAGTGAATGTTTAAGGTGTGGATGGGGTGCCAATCAAGCGGCTGCTTTGTCCTGGATGGTGTCAGGCTTCTTGAGTGTTGTTGAGCGGCACCCATCCAGGCAAGTGGAGAGTATTCCATCACACTCCTGACTTGTGCCTTGTAGATGGTGGAAAGGCTTTGGGGAGTCAGGAGGTGAGACACTTGCCGCAGAATACCCAGCCTCTGACCTGCTCTTGCTGCCACAGTATTATGTGGCTGCTCCAGTTAAGTTTCTGGTCAATGGTGACCCCCAGGATGTTGATGATGGGGGTTTCGGCGATGGGCGGTGGTTAGACTCTCACTTGTTGGAGATATTCATTGCCTGGCACTTCTGTGCGCGAATGTTACCTGCCACCTATTAGTCCAAGCCTGAACGTCATCCAGGTCTTGTTGCATGCGGGCATGGAGTGCTTCATTATCTGAGGAGTTGTGAATGGCACTGAACACTGTGCAGTCATCAGCGAACATCCCCATTTCTGACCTTATGTTGGAGGGAACGTCATTGAATGAAGCAGCTGCAGATGTTGGGCCTAGGACACTGCCCTGAGGAACTCCTGCAGCAATGTCCTGGGGCTGTGATGATTGACCTTCAACCACCACAACCATCTTCCTTTGTGCTAGGTATGACTCCAGCCAGTGGAGAGTTTTCCCCCCTGATTCCCATTGACTTCAATTTTAGTAGGGCTCCTTGATGCCACATTCGGTCAAATGCTGCCTTAATATCTAGGGCACTCACTCTCACTTCACCTCTGGAATTCAGCTCCTTTGTCCATGTTTGGACCAAGGCTGTAATGAGGTCAGGAGCCGAGTGGTCTTGGCAGAACCCAAACTGGGCATCAGTGAGCAGGTTATTGGTGAGTAAGTGTCGCTTGATAGCACTGTCGATGACACCTTCCATCACTTTGCTGATGATTGAGAGTAAATTGATGGGGCGGTAATTGGCCAGATTGGAATTGTCCTGCTTTTTGTGGACAGGATATACCTGGGCAGTTTTCCACATTGTTGGATAGATGCCAGTGTTGTAGCTGTACTGGAACAGCTTGGCTAGAGGCGCGGCTAGTTCTGGAGCACAAGTCTTCAGCACGATAGTCTTTGTTGTATCCAGTGCACTCAGCCGTTTCTTGATATCATGTGGAGTGAATCGAATTGGCTGAAGATTGGCTTCTCTGATGATGGGGACCTCAGGAGGAGGCCGATATGGATCATCCACTCGGCACTTCTGGCTGAAGATGGTTGCAAATGCTTCAGCCTTGTATTTTGCACGCACGTGCTGGGCCTCCACCATCTTTGAGGATGGGGATATTCATGGAGCCTCCTCCTCCCGTCAGTTGTTTAATGGTCCACCACTATTCACGACTGGATGTGATGGACTGCAGAGCTTTCATCTGATCCGTTGATTGTGGGATCGCGTAGCCCTGTCTATAGCATGCTGCTTCCGCTTTTTAACATGCATGTAGTCCTGTGTTGCAGCTTCCCCAGGTTGGCACCATATTTTTAGGTATGCCTGGTGCTGCTTCTGGCATGCTCTTCTACACTTCTTATTTAACCAGGGTTGGTCCCATAAGGTTACAGAGTGTGGTGGAATACAATTCTGCTGCTGCTGATGGCCCACAGCGCCTCATGGATGCCAGTTTTGAGCTGCTAGATCTGTTCTGAATCTATCCCATTTAGCACGGTGGTAGTGCCACACAACACGATGGAGGGTGTCCTTAGTATGAAGACGGGACTTCGTCTCCATAATGACTATGCAGTGGTCACTGCTACCAATATTGTCATGGACAGATGCATCTGCGACAGGTAGATTGGTGAGGGCAATGTCAAGTAGGTTTTTCCCTCGTGTTGGTTCTCTCACCACCTGTCGCAGGCCCAGACTGGCAGTTATGTCCTTCAGGACTCGGCCAGCTTGCTCAGTAGAGGTGCTACCGAGCCACTCTTGGTGATGGACATTGAAGTCCCCCACCTAGAGTATATTCTGTGCCCTTGCTACTCTCAGTTCTTCTTCCAAGCGGTGTTCAACATGGAGGAGTACTGATTCATCAGCTGAGGGAGGGCGGTAGGTGGTAATCAGCAGGAGGTTTCCTTGCCCATGCCTGACCTGAAGCCATGAGACTTCATGGGGTCAAGAGTAAATGTTGAGGACTCCCAGGGCCACTCCTTCCCGACTGTATACCACTGTGCCGGCTCCCCTGTTGGGTCTGTGCTGCCGGTGGGACAGGACATACCCAGGGATGGTGATGGAGGAGTTTGGGACATTGGCTGAAAGGTATGATTCTGTAAGTATGACTATGTCAGGCTGTTGCTTGACTAGTCTGTGGGATATCTCTACCAATTTTGGCACAAGTCCCTAGATGTTGGTGAGGAGGACTTTGCAGGGGCGACTGGGCTGGGTGTGCCATTGCCGTGTCCGTAGCCGGTGCCGAGGTCGATGCCGGGTGGTCCGTTCGGTTTCATTCTTATTATTGTGTTTCATAGCGGTTTGTTACAACTGAGTGTCTCGCTAGGCCATTTCAGAGGGTAGTTAAGAGTCAACCACATTGCTGTGGGTCTGGAGTCACATATAGGCCAGACCATGTAAGGAATGGCAGATTTACTTCCCTAAAGGACTTTATCCACATATTTCCCTGAGATTAATTCAGCCCCCTCATTTGCCGCTGTGTACTTGCCTTGCTTTCACTGGCAAGTTTCAGGAACCCCAGGAAACCTGTGCACCCGACGTAAAACTTAAAAATCAGTGTCAATATCACTCTAATTGACCAATTAATATAAGTTAATTGCCAACCCGCTTCTTCCGAGGGGGTAGCTCGCACGCAATCTAACGCGATGGTGTGAAACCCGGAAGTCGACGGGTTGGAGCCAGCTTCCCGACGCACTGTCAGTTTCATCGGCTTTAACCCCCTCACCCGCACCCAAACCTACGCGCTGCTCCATGTTAAATTCTCCTCTTCATTTCAATGAGATTACCTCTCATTCTTCTAAACTTTAGGGAATATAGACCTAGTGTACCCAATCTCTCCTCATAGGACAATACCCTCATCCCAGGAGTCAGTCGAGTGAACCTTCGTTGCACTACCTGTAAGGCAAGTATATCGTTCCTTAGTTAAGGAGACCAAAAATGTACATAGTACCCCAGGCGTGGTCTCACCATAAACCTATATAATTGCAGCAAACTTCCTTACTCTTATACTCCAACCCCCTTGCAATTAAGGCTAACATAACATTTGCCTTCCTAATTGCTTGCTGTACCTGCACGTTAACTTTCTGTGATTTGTGTACAAGGACACCCAATTCCCCCTGAATACCAACATTTACTAGTCTCTCACCTTTTAAAGGTTTTTTCTACCCTTTCCCAATGTCGACGTGACTCCAATATGGTACAGTGGTATTTTATTAGGCATCACACAAGGGTCATTGATATAGATTGTAAATAGCTGAGGCCCAAGCACTGATCCCTGTGGCATTCCACCAGTTACACCTGCCAACCTGAAAATGACCTGTTTATTCCTACTCTCTTTTCTGTCCGTTAACCAATCGTCAATCCATACTAATATATTATCCCAAATCCCATGAGCCCTAATCTTGTGTATATCGAATACCTTCAGAAAATTCAAATATATTACATCCACTGGTTCCCCCTTAATCTACCCTGCTAGGTTCACCCTCAATAGCTCTAATAGATTTGTCAAACACGATTTCCCTTTCATAAAACTGCATTGTCTCTGCCTAATCATATTGTGATTTTCCAAATGCCCTGTTACCACATCCTTAATAATAGATTCTAGCATTTTCCATACTACTGATGTCAGGCCAACTGGCCTATTGTTCCCTGTTTTCTCTCTCCCTCCTTTCTTGAACAGAGGGGTTATATTTGCTACCTTTAGTCCATGGGGACGGGTTGAGAATCTAGGGAAATCTGGAAGATCAAAACCAATGCAGCCACTATCTCTGCAGCCACCTCTTTTAAACCCTAGGGTGTAGGTCATAAGGTCCAGGGGATTTGTTGACTTTTGGTCCCATTAATTTCTCCAGAACTTTTTCTTTACTAATATTAATTACTTTAAGTTCCTCACCCTCATTAGATCCTTGGTTCTTCACAATTTCTGGTATGTTCTTTGTGTCTTCTATTTGTTTAACATCTCAGCCATTTCCTTATTCCTTATTATAATTTCTCCTGTCTCTGCCTCTAAGGGAACCAAGTTTACTTTCGCTAATCTCTTCCTTTTCACATAATTGTAGAAGGTCTTACAATCTGTTTTTATATTTCTTGCTAGTTTACTCACATTCTATTTTCTCCCTCTTTATCAATTTCTTGGTCATCTTTTGCTAATTTTAACACCCTCCCTATCCTCAGGTTTACTACAATTTTTGGCAACATTATAAGCCTCTTCTTTTAATCTAATATTATCCTTACCTTCTCTAGTTAGCCATGGCTGTACCACTTTTCCAGTTGAGTTTATATTCCTCAAGGGAATGTATATTTGTTGAGAATTATGAATTATTTCTTTAAGTGTTTGCCATTGCTTATCTACCGTCATGTCTTTTAATCTTATTTCCCAATCTACCTCAGCCAACTTGCCCCTCATACCTTCGTAATTGGCTTTGTTTAAATTAAGACCCTAGTTTCAGACTTAACCACATCACTCTAAAACTTAATATGAAATTCTATTATATTATCATCACTCTTCCCCAGAGAATCTTTTACTATAAGAAGATTACTAATTAACCCTGTCTCATTGCACAATACTGGATCTAAAATAGCCTGTTCCCTAGTTGGTTCCGCAACATATTGTTCTAGAAAACTGTCTTGAATGCATTCCATGAACTCACCCTCCAAGCTACTTTTGTCAATTGGCTTGCCCAGTCTATATGAAGATTAAAGTCCACCATGATTATTGCATTACCTTTGTTATATGCTCCTCTAATTTTTTGATTTATACTCTGTCCAACACTCTGATTACTGTTAGGGGGCCTATAAACTACTCCCATCAGTGTTTTCTGCCCTTTGTTATTTCTTAGCTCCACCCATATTGATTTTACATCATGATTTTCTGGGCTAAAATCCTTTCTTCCTACTGCCTTTATCTCATCCTTTATTATCAGGGCTACCCCACCTCCTTTTCCATTTTGCCTATCTTTTCTAAAAATCAAGTACCCTGGAATATTTAGTTCCCAACCTTGGTCACCCTGCAACCATGTCTCAGTAATGGCTTTTAAATCAAACCCATTTATCGCTATTTGTGCCATTAATTCATCTATTTTGTTAGTAATGCTTTGTGCATTCAGATATAGCGCCTTTAATTTTAACAGTTTACTATTTTTCCCAGATGTAGCCTTAGTCGCCAATGTCCTATTACCGTTATTAAACTCTCTGTCCCTTCTTGACACAATCTGCTTGATTGTACCCAAATCGCTACTCTGCTCAACAGCCTTGACTTTTCTCTTCAGACTTATGAATTTACCCTTATCTGAATCCTCCCTTTAAGTTTGGTTCTGTCCCCATGCAGCCCTCAAGTAGAGCACTTACCTTGTACCTTGCAGCTGACACAGTTTCAGGATCACATATGGCATCAGCTGTCAAAACTGGCACCTTCACCTTAGCGTTAGGGTTGCCAACCTTCCCGGATTGTCTTGGAGTCTCCAGGAATTATGGATTAATCTCCTGGACACTGCTGTGAGCAACCAGGGAGAAAAATCATAGGGGCAATTAAAAAAAAAAAAATTGTGTGCCTTTTCAATTTCTTTGAACTCTTTTGTTTATTAGTTATAAAAATATTGGAGATGGGAAAAAGGTTGTTTGACTGGGAGGGGCAGATGGCGACAGGAGGCCATGTTATGAAACCTCTAGTATTACGTCCAATCAGAATTGTCGACCCCACTTCACCCACCCCAGGTTTTATCTTTAGTTAAATGAACAAGACGCACAGATTGAGGAATAACGATGTTAATTGTATTGTTGAACAACAACTTGCATTTATATAGCGGCCTTTAACATAGTAAAAGGCCTTTAAAATAGAACATTGTTACACGGTTACTATGCGTATAAAATGAACAAATGTAACGATTGAAGCACGTGCGGTTAATACGTTTCATTGATGCGAACTAACAAGTTTTTGATCATACCAATAACAGAGAAATTTATATATATTTTACTTTAATACTTTGTAACTAACCCTCCTTAAACCACAAAGATAAAGATAAATGAAGACAGACAGCGTTATGATCCATAAATCAGCAGCTCCAGGCAGACGTAATTTGATTCCTGTAGTTGGAGTTTTATCCAGTTCCAGCCGATAGACTTGAACCTTCACACCTCAGGATAAACCGCATCTGCAGCAATTCCACAGTTGTTATCCATGTCCTTCGCCATGTGGACATATCCTTCATTGCCCCAACTTTTTCCCCAACTAAAATTTAAAAAAAGTTTGCATTACAATCCTGGTAAAGCACATCTTTAAGCATAATTTTTTTTTAAAATAGAGGTTATTTTTGCAGGCACAGAGAGTGGGAGACAAATGGACCATGGAGCGATTAGCTGCTGTAGAAACAGGACTAGCTTGTTCAGATATTACTGAGCCAGACTGCTGGGGACAGAATTTCCTGTCAGGTTATACCAGGAATCCAGCAACCGTTTCATGGCCTCCCCTTCTCCCAACGGCACTTCCTATATTTTCCGTCAGAATTGACACTGAGTGCCTAATACTTCCACCTCATTCTGGCCGCTTTATTATAATCAGAGGAAAATGGAATAAGACAACGTACATCCTGTTAGCAGCACCCTAGCAACACTGGGTGCAAGAGCCACCTGTCCAACCCTAGCATCCACCATTAATCAAAGGCCTGAGGATGAGGATGGGGATTTAAGGTCTAAATATCCCATTTCACAGAGTAATCAATTGAAGTAGGGAAACATTTTGAGTCAGGACTGTGGGCTCGGTTACACTGTGGCAAAACCCCACAGAGGTTTCCCTCCACCCCACCCGAGACTGGCACCTGATTGACGCTGTAAATGGTGCCGGTGACCCAAAATATTTTAATGGCCCTGACTCCAGGAAACAGGGCCTGCTCAGGAGTGTGGGCAGGGGTAAGCGAAAGTTCTGTTCCCACCCAAGATCCACCTCAGGACAACGGCAGCAGAATTACAGCCCCTGACATCTCTGCAGCTGCTCCACCTTAAGGAAGAAATCAAAACGAGAGTAAAGACGCCAAGCAATTCATGTCAAATACACAAGAAAGTTTGAAATGAGAGACGGTCAATTGGTTCATTAGACCCATTCCTTTAGCTTTTGCTGTATATAAATGAAAAGATTACAATTGTGTAGATCTGTGTCTTTATTTAAAACTCTGAGATTGAATTGTCAGGCATTGAATGTGCTAGCCCTCTCCCGCTGTGTGACGTACCTGTTTTTAACAATCCAATATGGCTTCTGATTTTCAGTCCCATACCCGACTGCCAATACTTCATGATCAAGTTTGACAGAACTGCAGTGAGGCTCATAAAAAATTCCTACAGAGAGAGAAATATTGTACTTGTTATCGTGGAATGGCAATCTGGGTTTCCACAGGAAAAGAAAAGAAAGCGGCGTTCTGTGGGAGAAATAGTTAAATTCCAAGGCAATTAAAAATAATTTTTAACAGCCACAAAGGCTGAGAAATTGGTTTGTACCCGACCTTGTTCAATAAGTCATGCACTCTCAAAGCTCAGATGACAAACACTATTTTTAACACTCTCCTAGTAATCTATTATTCTCCATTTAATAAATGGCCAAAGTGCAATGCTCAATGTTTTGTTCATGAATGGAATACAAGACAATGGCTATTGAATACCAAAATACTCAACTTGTGACAAGTTCACCATAATTAATTGTCAACTTCATCACCAGTGAATTTTATAAAATTCAAATAAATGTTTCAGCCATTGATAGGTTCATTGTGTGCATAATCTATAAATCCTGTCTCTTACCTGATTTGTACAACATGAAAGATCTGTGCTCTGCATCAATAGAAACAGATATGGGTCCAACCGTGGCCACCGCTGCAGCTAAATCCTCTTCAGAATCTTTTGGAATCTTCTTGACACCCTTGCAAGTGGCGACAATATCGTTTTTGTTGGACTTGCAATCCCCATCCTAAAACAAGGAGATTGTAGAACGTTGAGACAAAGATTTACCCAATGTAAGAATGCCAGAATTTTTAGAAACCAAGAAAGGCCATAAAACCCAACAAGTTTGTCCTTTATTAATAGATCTCACTCCCGTTACTCTCCATAGTTGCTTTTAATTGCCTCTTGAATACATTTATACTGTCTCCTTTAATGGCTTTCAATTATATCTTACTTCACAAGCCTTTTATTCTTTGGGTGTAAATAATTCAATTTAATTTCCCTCTTACACCTCTTCTCATTTTTAATTTGTGTTCCTCACATTTAAAAGCTCACCAGAGTGAACAATTCTCTTGGGCCAACATTTTCATTCCAAACATGAAAGCTTCAATGATGATACGTCAGAGTCTCCTTTTCTCCAAAGAAGAAAGGCCCTACATCCTTAACTTTCTTCACAACTTAAATTCCTTTTAGTTGATACATTCAAATAAGCCCTGCTCATCTATACAGTAGGACCTATGTATGCTTTGTTTAACCTGTTGCTTTGCTGTAATAAATTCCTCGCCCATCACCGTACCATGTCCAGCACTCCATATGAACCTGAGTAAAATCAGCAAGGGAGTCAGGTTGTGTACTGAGATAGAGAAAGTTAACACAATGTGAACTGGGACTCCCATTACAGAACACAACCTGTAAACCATAGCTTGCTGAATCATTGTTAACTTCTGTGTCACAGGAATAATATTCCTGTCCACTTACGCACAAAGACCAGCACTGAAGACCAGACTGTTCAAGGCACCACACTGAATACTAACAGAAGTAGTAGGGCTATAACATGCTGTCTTTTAGTAGCTTAGAAATTGAAATAGCTTTATGTATAAGCTCTCAAAGCTATCTTCTTTTACATTTAATGCAAACTGAGTAAAGAGGTATAGCTTGATCTGCTGTCTCAAATTTCCAGTCAACTAAATTAAAGGGGGTTAATTTTATATCTCGGCGATGGTATAAAATGGGCGATTTCGGAACGGCCGCCCATTGTACACCTTGCCCAATTTTCCTCTTCATTTACTTCAATACAAAAGAACATCGAGCGGGTGTATAATGTACAGCCAATCCAATATCGCCCATTTTAAACCATCACCAAAGTTAAAACTACCTTCAAGGTATTTAAAGGTTAAGTTATCCCAGCCCAGAAAGTTGAGTTAAAAGTCTTCTATGTCTGCTGACTGTAAGGGTTGTATGTGAAATGAGCTTGAACAGTTTCAACTCAATTCACAGTGGGTACTGCCCAAAACACAAAATTGTCTCGACTTGGCACTCTCACTCAGAGTGACCACATGATTGCTTGTGCGGGACGATGGGAGCATTAGAAGGTGATCCTCCAAGCCTGGGGTTGGGACACCCTGCTGACGGAGAGTAGATCGCTTTGCTCTGCATTTACCTGATCTAGGAGTCCGTGATGGGGACCTAAAACTCTGCGAGGGATCTCCCAGTCTCCTGTGTATCTGTACCAGGAGACTGGCCAAACCCTCAGAGAAACAGTGTAAACAGCCAAAAACTGGTTCTGAAATGGAAAGAGTAGCATTCCTCATTTCAATGAGCACAAAAATTCTAAGAACATTAAAGAAAATGGAAAGTTACCTTTGCAGTGTAGGGGTAAGATTGTTCTGAATTGATGCCATTTTCTTTGATAAATAGAAGGGATTGCACTTTAAATCCGCCATTACAGCCTCTGTTTCCTACAGCTCTGGTACAATCCATCAGGTACTGCTCACTCAGGGAAATGAGCTTTCCTGTTTTCTTAAACACCTGTCCTTCAAGTACACCAGTTGTACTGAAAGCCCAGCATGAGCCACATTGTCCCTAATATATAAAGAATCACAGTGAGAGAGAAACATTTGTGATATTTTTTATATTTTATTTCACTGAGAAACCTTTGTGAAAAGGCCAACAGCCATAGTGCAGGACACCACCAAAGTTAAAAACACTGGGGGTAATTTTGACTTTGGCCGATAAACGGGTGATATCGGACCAGCCGCCCGTTGCACATCGCTCACCATTTTCACTTCCATTGACTTTCTTTCTCACATACATTTTGGCGATATGACCCTGAGGTTGCTAACCTTTCAATCGTACAAACTTCAATGTTTGATAGAAAGCCGTTCACCCGTCACCCCTATACTCGCTGACCTTCATTGGCTCTCGGTCCAGCAACACCTCGTTTTTAAAATTCTCATCTTTGTTTTCAAATCCCTCCATGGCCTCTCCCCTCCCTATCTCTATAACCTGCTCCAGCACTACAACCCTTCGAGATCTCTGTGCTCCTCCAATTCTGGCCTCTTGCGCATCCTCAATTTTAATCAGTCCATCATTGGTGGCCATGCCTTCAGCTGCCAAGGCCCTAAGGTCTGTAATTCCCTCTCTAAATCTCTCCGCCTCTCTACCTCTCTCTCTGCCTTTAAGATGCTCCTTAAAACCTACCTCTTCGACAAAGCTTTTGTTCACCTGTCCTAATATCTTCTTATGTGGCTCGGTGTCAAATTTTGTTTGATAAAGTTCCTATTGAAACGCCTTGGGACTTTTTTCTACGTTAAAGGCGCTATGTAAATGCAAGTTGTTGTTATTGTTGTATACTGAAAATGAGCGTGGTACTGCCCGATATGTCTCTAAGAACTAAAGCAGCATATACTGAAAAATGGGTAATGGTTGTGCTTTCAATATTGTCCGTCACCCACAATTCTTCAAATCTTCACACTTTAATAATCACTAGAAGCACTTCTCCCCATCTTTACCTGGTCCTTCACTGGAGTAACATAGCCTTTAGGACGCCAGTCAACGGCCGGAGGCAGTTCAACATTCTCCTGCGCTGTAAACACTTTGTAAGTCGAGTTCCCAGCTTCCTTTTTGCTGAATTTATTCAAAAGCTGACTGAACTCCTTAATGGTCTAGAAAATCAAGAAACTCTGAAATTTATTAATCATATTATTAATGAAGTTCAAAGATTTGTTTGTATTGCATTACATTGTGAATTTGCTTAATTTACATGCCATTCAATAAATCCTTATCTGATGGAAACTATGGTTTAGGATTTGCTGGAAGCCAGATGAACTAGTGAGTTTTACCAGTGGAATGAATCAGGGAGCTGCTTTCACTGCAGGTGGAGATGCCCGTGGCCGGATTCCTTCACAGCCTAAATGTGGTCCAACTATTGGGCTACCTGAGCAATGGAGGGAACCCCATAGGAAGGTCTCTTTTGGTGCATATTCAAGCCTGACTTCTTGGGGGAAATTTCTCAGCTGGGATTTTGGCAAATCACCAACTGCAATTGGCACTAAACCTAACAAAGAGCATCGAAAATGAAGGTGGCAGCAATATTCAGAAGCTGGGTTTCTGCATTGGTTCCAGACAGGAGCTAGAATTTGTATTGAGATTTTAGTTTTCCCAGTGTCAAGTTTATTAAGATCAATTAGAGCCCGTTTATTGCATTTTACTTCCACTGCTTGTTACATAAGCATTCCAGTTATTGTCTGCTGTTGCTTTCAACTGGTGTTAAAATAATGGGAATTACTTTTACACAATGAGCGGCAATATTAATTTTTGTTTGAATTCAGTGCATGGGAGCAAAAGGCTGTAGGCTGAAAAGGAGGTCAGACTCATAAGCCGGAATTTTCATTACCTGGGTGGGTTGGGTGTGGGCGGTCGGCGTGGTGGCTCGGAACCCCATTCTTCTTTTCATCCCGCTCCTCAGAGCGACTTTCCCTTAATAGCGCCTATTAAGGCAGCATTGTGCATTACCCGGCCCTATTAAATGGTGCGGGTCTGATGACATCATTGTTGACTCATTTCCAGCCGGGATATTTAAAGCTGGCAGTGGGAGACGGAGATAGGGGGACATCTCAGCAACCTGGTGACAGAATTATATCTCGTACAGCCACATGGCATACAGCAGTCACTCATATGGGGACTGATGTCAGCAGCCAGTGTCTGTTCATCATGTGCGTAATGGTATCGTTACCCATTCTTGATATTACATTTCTAAATCATCTCTTTACTCACCCTCAGGTCTATCAAAAACACCCCCCCCCCTCCACCCCCCACTGTCCAGGCGGAAGCGGAAGACGACTCCTCAGTGGAGCCTCCAGCCTCTGAGGGCGCACAGTCACCAGACCGAAGCGCATCCAGCACCAGTGCAGATCCACACACCTCGGTGGGTCCTACATGAGATAGAGTAGTGTTGTCATCTGGTGTCTCACAAGTGAGCAAGAGCAGATGGTGGAGATAGGGACAGCAGTGGAGACTCCTCGCCGGAGGGCGCAGGACGCTCCCAGCTCTGCTCAGCTGCATGCAGATGCTGAGCCTCAGAGGCCATCGATAAAGAGGGCGATCCTGGATGTGCAGGACGCTCTGACAGGTTTTGCAACTGCGATGTCTGAAAATGTGCAGAGAATGGAGGAGTACATCTCCAACAGGAACACTACCATGTCGCAGGTGATGGCAACTGTCGGCTCTTCCATGGAAAGGATGGCCACCTGTGAGGAGCAGCTAATGCACCCCTCACAGGAGCACATGCTATCTATGGAGATCAGATGACAGAGGCTCATAGACCTCCTCTCTAGGAGGGATGTCAACGTAGACTTGGGTCCTCATGGGCCCCACTGCTGTGCAGCAAAGTGCTCTCCCGCTCCTTGCTAGCAGGGAAGTGCGGGTGACCCATGAGAGGGATGATGGTAACAGTAGACATGGAAGTGGGGGCACCTCTCAAAGCGCTCACACTTCTCCCCCATAGCCTTCCCCTCAGTCAGAGCCCCAGATGCCTCCTCGCATCGCGATGGCCGAGTCTGCCCCTGCACAGGTGCAGGAGGAGCAGACTTTGGCGGCGCCATCAGAGGCTCCAAAACCCAGAGGACATCTGCCAAAAGTGTCTACACAGTCGTAGCAGGGAAGTGAGCAGCCTGCCTCTACCTCTGCTGAAGGCACAGGGGTTGCACCTTGTAGAAGCACGTGTAAGCGAAAAATGACACAGAAGTAGATGCACATGACTAAGCACGTTAGTGTTTAAAGAACTGTTTCTGTTAAGGTTCTGTTACTCTTATGTCACATATAAAACGATTTATTTTCACCACCTTCCAGTCATGCCCAATTTTGTCTGCTACTTTGGAAGTGCCTTAGTGAGTTGGAGTGAATGGTGAGACATAATGTTATCTCCAGCAATGGGGGTCAGTGTGAAAGGACTGGTTTGGTCATTGTAGGGATGCTTTATGGTGTTGTTGGGGGCAGAACCTGGCACAGCATGTGGTTGCCATATGGGTGTAATGCAGGAAGTTAAGTAAATATGGCCATGATGAGGCTATCCCTGGCCTCCCGGGCAGCAATGTGCTCGGTGATGGTGGCATATGGACCTCAGGTACCTCCTGCTCCTCCACCTCCTCCTCTTCTGAAGAGGCTGTGCGCTCTGCACCTTGCTCCTCATCCAATGTTAATCATCGTTGCTGTGCTATGTTGTGCAGCGCACAGCAGATGACCACGATTCTGGAGACTCTGGCTGTTGCGTACTGAACGGCTCCTCCGGATCTGTCAAGGCATCTGAAGCGCATTTTCAGCATGCCTATTGTTTGCTCTATGACACATCTGGTGGACATGTGGCTTTCATTATATCTCTCCTTGGCCTCAGTACGTGGCCTCCTCAAGGGTGTCATGAGCCACGCCTTCAGTGGATAGCCCTCGCCTCCAAGCAGCCAGCTGGTGTTTGGCGGTGTGAAGAGCTGAGGGAAGGTGGACTGGCGCAGGATGAAAAAGTCATGATAGCTGCCAGGGAATTTGGCGCACACATACATAATCATGTTTTTATGGTTGCAGACGAGCTGCACATTGAGACAGTGGAAGCCTTTGCAGTTCAAAAACACTCCTGGGTGATGATGGCCACATGTGTGCAGTCAATGACGCCCTGCACCCATGGGAAGCCAGCCAGAGCGGCAAAGGCCAACGCCCACTCAGTAACAATAGCTTCATCAGTGGCAAAGTTGATATAATTGGCTGATTTGTCAAACATGGCATTGGTGACCTGTGTGATGCATCTGTGGGCAGTCAACTGCGAGAGGCCGCAAATATCTGCTGCAGATCCCTGGAAGGAGGCTGAGGTGAAGAAGTTGAGGGCGTTGGTGACCTTGACAGCCACTGGTAAGGCGTGTCCACCAGGTCCTCTGGGCTGCAGGTGTGGTTCCAGTAAGGTGCAAATGTCTGCGACAACCTGGCGCGATAGCCTGAGCCTCCTTTGACACTGCTGCTCAGTCATGTTGAGGAAGCTCATCCTCTGCGAGGATACCTTGTGTTGGGGGTATTGCCTCCAGTACGGTGCAGCCCTGCGCTGATGCCTTCTGTCCTGTGGAGCATCAGGTCGTAGAGGAGAAGGTTGTTGGTACTTTTGCTGCTGCTGCTGCTGCTGGTGGGGCTCATCTTGGTCCAATTCTGAGGACCGGGTGAGACAGTATAAATGGCACCCATGCTGATGTAATAGATGGCAGGTTAAGTAGAGATAAGAAGCGCAATCTGTCAATGGTGTGATAGGCAGTAGCAATGAGGTGAGAGTGGCTTCTGAAGTTACAGAAAAGACTTGCAAACTGTAGACACATAAATCTGTGCTCAAAATGCCCTAAGCAAGAGCCTTTCCCTTAGATAAGTAAGCAGATGTCATGTGGCAGTATTTATTGTGCTTTCCATGCTCTGCAGTAATGACCTCGATCAATGACCACTGAATTTCCACCTCAGTTTGACAGACGTGTTTCCCGAGCTGCATGATTCCTGTGGTCATGTCGTGAAATAAAAATAAAATAAAAATAAAAATAAAATGGACATAAAAAACCTACAAGGGGATATAGACAGGCTGGGTGAGTGGGCGGAGATTTGGCAGATGCAATACAATATTAGAAAATGTGAGGTTATGCACTTTGGCAGGAAAAATCAGAGAGCAAGTTATTATCTTAATGGCGAGAAACTGGAAAGTACTGCAGTACAAAGGGATCTGGGGGTCCTAGTGCAAGAAAATCAAAAAGTTAGTATGCAGGTGCAGCAGGTGATCAAGAAGGCCAATGGAATGTTAGCTTTTATTGCTAGGGGGATAGATTATAAAAACAGGGAGGTATTGCTGCAGTTATATAAGGTATTGGTGAGACCGCACCTGGAATACTGCATACAGGTCCATACTTAAGAAAAGACATACTTGCTCTCGAGGAAGTACAAAGAAGGTTCACTCGGTTAATCCCCGGGATGAGGGGGTGGACATATGAGGAGAGGTTGAGTAGATTGGGACTCTACTCATTGGAGTTCAGAAGAGTGAGAGGCGATCTTATTGAAACATATAAGATTGTGAAGGGGCTTGATCGGGTGGATGCGGTAAGGATGTTCCCAAGGATGGGTGAAACTAGAACTAGGGGGCATAATCTTAGAATAAAGGGCTGCTCTTTCAAAACTGAGATGAGGAGAAACTTCTTCACTCAGAGGGTAGTAGGTCTGTGGAATTTGCTGCCCCAGGAAGCTGTGGAAGCTACATCATTAAATAAATTTAAAACAGAAATAGACAATTTCCTTGAAGTAAAGGGAATTAGGGGTTACGGGGAGCGGGCAGGAAATTGGACATGAGGCTGAGTTCGGATCGGTCAGGGCCCTGTGGGTGGTGGAGCGGGCCCAGGGGCTGAGTGGCCGGGTCCTGCTCCTACTTCTTGTGTTCTTTAGATTTGAGGTTAGGATCAGATCAGCCATGATCTTATTGAATGGCGGAGCAGGCTCGAAGGCCCGATTGGCCTACTCCTGCTCCTATTTCTTAGGTTCTTATGTTCTTATGAAATTCAAAAGGTCTGGTTAAAAGCACTGCTAAGGATCTGACAACAAGATATTAAGGAGATAAATGGGTCACCTGACTCTGCCGTTCAGGTCCATGCTGCGCTGGCAAACATGCCCGAGTTAAAGGCGCAAGGAGGCGGGATGACAGCGTGGTTCCGACCTACTCCCATTTTTTGCGAATTTTACTCCCGACCCGCCTCCAATCCCACATGCACGGCAGCATGAAAATTCCGGCCATAGAATCCTGACAACCCCGGCAACAGACGCCACAGGGGCTTGATTACCGCCTCAGGTCCAGCTACCTGGATATGACTGCAGGGCAGTGCATGCAACGCTTATGATTACCCAGAGAAATTATTACTGATGGTTGTGCCATCTCCTGGAACCATGGCTGGAGGGACAAGCAACAGTGACCACAGCTCTCCTTATGGTTCATAAAGTGACTGTATGCCTGAATTTTGATGGTTCAAGGTGTCATGGTGAATTCAATAGGGGTAAGCTATTCTTCTTTGTTGGAGTACTCCACACTAATTTCATGATGCACCATCACACCTGATTCATTGAAAGAAATTTCAAGAGCTACCATTCTCACTGTCACACCTTTTATACCAGAACTGAGAGGTTATAACAATCAGGAAAGACTGAACAGGCTAGAGCTCTTTTCTCTTGGAAAGAGAAGGCTGAGGGGTGGCCTAATAGAGTTCTTTAAATTTATGACATACAGAAGATGTTTCCACTTTTGGGGAGTCTAAAACTAGGGGCCATAAATATAAGATAGTCACTAATAAATCCAATAAAGAATTCAGGAGAAACTTCTTTACCCGAGAGTGGTGAGAATGTGGAACTTGCTACCACATGGAGTAGTTGAGGCAAATAGCATAGATACATTTAAGGGGAAGCTAGATAGATACATGGAGGAGAAAGGAATAGAAGGATATGCAGGTATGGTTAGATGAAGAAGGGTGGCTAGGACGATTGTGCGGCGCATAAACACCGTCACAGACCAGTTGGGCTGAATGGCCTGTTTCTGTGCTGTAAATTCTATGTAATTCTATGAAGTGTAATTCTATACATACCAGGTCTCCAAACTGATTCATTCCAACAGTAAATGTGTGCTTTCCCATTGAGTGCTCCAGGTTATGCTTTGCAACGTATTTCATATTTTTCTCCCATACCATTCTTCTGTAATTTCCATCATTCTGAAAAGTAATACAACAAAGTCAAATTCTAATTCATTTTATCATTGTAAACATTGGGAATATTTTAAAGCTATGTCCCAGAGGTAAAAGTCCAGTTCACTCCATCTCCTCATTGAAGAAAAAAAATCCCCTTTACCAGTTTACCCCATCACAATCCAAGACATACAAGTCACAGAAAATTCTTGTCGTGAACTGAAAGGTTACAACTATCAGGAAAGACCGAACAGGCTGGGGGTCTTTTCTCTAGAAAACAGAAGGCTGAGAGGTGACTTGATAGAGGTCTATAAAATTACGAAGGGGTCCGATAGGGTAGACATAGAGAAGATGTTTCCACTTGTAGGAGAGTCAAAAGCTAAGGGCTATGAATATAAGATAGTCACTAATAAATCAAATAGGGAATTCAGGAGAAATTTCCTTACCCAAAGAGTGGTGAAAATGTGGAATGGTCTATCACAACGAATATTTGAGGCAAATAGTATAGATGCAATTAAGGTGAAGCTAGATAGGCATATGAGGGAGAAAATAATAGAAGGGTGTGCTGAAGGGGTTCGATGAAGAAGGGTGGGAGGAGGTTCGTGTGGAGCATAAACGCCGGCATAGACCAGTTGGGCCGAATGGCCTGTTTCTGTGCTGTAGACTCAATGTAATGTAAAATTCCTTGAAATCCAAATCCATAGTTTGACTTCTAGAGTTACTTCAGTGAGTGGAAATTTAACCTTCCCCAAAATGTTCTCCAAGAACACCACATTCAGGTTATGGAACTCCAACCTGGAGTAGTTTTAATCTATGTTCCGTAGTATAGCTGAGATTCTCTATAAGGTGAGTAAGAATATTTTTCAGTTGAACTTCAGAATAAAGTGGAGGTATCAGGAGAACACTTGCTCACTCCTGACTAATTTATCACAGTTTAGACAATTGCAACATCTCCATAATAGGTGCATTAATGCAAGCTTTTGTTTTCTTAGCCAGTGATAGGACTCTTCCCTCTGAGGCAGTGGGTTCAAGTTCCACTCCAGAGACTTGCTCATCTAATCTAGACTGACACTTCAGTGCAGTACTGATGGAGTGCTGCATTGTCAGAGGTGCCATCCTTTGAATGAAACATTAAACCAAGAAACGTCTGCCCTCTCAGGTAGACATAAAAAGATCTCATGGCACTTTTCGAAGAAGAGCAAGGCAGTTCTCCAGGTGTTTTGGCCAACATTAATCTCTCAAACAATAGCACTAAAAAAAAATTGTCTGGTCATTATCTCATTGCTGTTTGTAGAACCTTGTTGTCCACAAATTAGCTGCCATATTTCTTACATTACAACAGTGACTACACTTCGAAAGTACTTCATTGGCTGTGCAGTACTTTGGGATGTCCTGGGGTTGTGAAAGATGCTATATAAATGCAAATTATTTCTTTCTGCTCCATAAGATTTTATAAAGCAACTTCAATAATAGATCCAGAAGGATGACAAGGACTACTCAGATGGATATATGTATAATAGTGAGTACCCTACTAGCCTACTTGATGTAAAAATGGGAACAGATGCTTATTTTACTATATTGCCAGAAATCATAGCCAGGATTTTTTGTTTCTGGCTATTATTTACAATGAGTGGAAAATCATGGGCTGAGGACCACAAAAATGGAAAATGGCGGCGCATCTGTCCCCACGAGAGCATCATGAATGATACACTCCCCTCAGTGACAACCAGTCACCCATTAGGACTTACCTGTTCTTACTTTGAGAACCATGAAAATTGGCATTATTGGCAAGCACTATTACACTGAACCCATTGACTACAGGCAAACATGTTGCAAATTAGGTTAAGTGACAACATGTACTTGGAGAATATATTTTAATTCCTTGTGGGTGTCAATATCGTACATGGCATTCAGTGACTTTCACATACGAGAAGGAAAGTGATGTTAGGTGGGCAATTTCAGGATGTAACATCAAATCCATGCTTCTCTGGAGAAGGTGAGAGAGGGGCAAAATCCCAAGATGTGAAGGTGCTTGAGTAATCCTCAACCAATTCAGGAATGTTCCCCATAGGGTTGGAGTTGGGGTTAGGGTTGGGGTTGGGGTTAGGATTAGGGTTGTAAATTGGGGTTGGGGTTAGGGTTGGAGTTGGAGTTGGGATTAGGGTTAGGGTTGGTGTTAGGGTTTGGGTTGGAGTTGGGGTTAGGATTAGGGTTTTAAATTGGAGTTGGGGTTAGGATTAGCATTTTAAATTGGGGTTGGGGTTAGGGTTGGAGTTGGGGTTGGGGTTAGGGTTAGAGTTGGTGTTTAGGTTAGGGTTAGGGTTGGTGTTTAGGTTAGGCTTAGGATTGGACTTGGGGTTAGGGTTGGTGTTGAGGTTAGAGTTCATTTTGGAGTTAGGGTGACAGTTTGTTTCTTTCTTGCTCCCAATAGGATCAGACTTGTGACTCTTCTCTGTAACAACCCCAGTGCTTGAATGTCTCTCTTGTTTCTTGGCAACCAACACTCCATTCCCAGTGCTATGGGGAATAATATTCAACCAGTAGCATGATCCATATGAAAAAGGCCACATCTCAAATTTACTTTCCCATTTGCCACCAAGCTGACAGTTTATTTCTTCCTTGCTACCAACAGGATCAGCCTCATTGCTCCTCTCTGCACTGCCTCCAGCAATTGAATGTCTCTCTTGTTTCTTGATGACCAGATTTCAAGGTGCGTTCAAACCAGAGCACAATACAATTTAATCTTTTCTTCCTCTTACATATTCTACTGTTTTGCCTAAGTGGTTTTGTTGGTTGGACATGTTTATCACAGTCTCATTTTCTCATCGAAACCATAAACTTGAGTTTGGATTTCTCAGTATGGCTGGTGGATGTCAATATAATGTGTTCACTTCAAACCTTCAGTCCTTTTCGCATGTCATAGGAATGAGCTGTAGGGTGACTATTACGCGTTTGGGTTTTTATGCTGGATGTGCAGCGAGATTTATTATAATAGTATCAGGGATGAGGGACTTCAGTTATGTGGAGAGACTGAAGAAGCTGAGGTTGTTCTCCTTAGAGTAGAGAAGATTAAGAGAAGATTTGATAGGTGTTCAAAATCATGAATGGTTTTGACAGAGTAAATAAGGAGAAACTGTTTCCAGTAGCAGAAGGGTCGGTAACCAGAGGATACAGATTTATGGTGATTAGCAAAAGAACCAGAGGCGACATGAGGAAAACATTTTTAAACAGCAAGTTGTTGTGACCTGGAATGCACTGCCTGAAAGTGTGGTGGAAGCAGACTCGATAGTAACATTCAAAAGAGAATTGGATAAATACTTGAAGGGAATAAATTTACAGGGCTATGGGAAAAGAGCAGGGCAGTGGGGTTAATTGTATAGCTCTACCAAAGATGGTACGATGGGCCGAATGGCCTCCTCCTGTGCTGTATCATTCTATGATTCTATGTTTTCCTTGGGTACAGCATCATTGGCCCCCATGCTACATGACATTGTTAGCAACTCCCTTTTCTCATGTACCTTTCAAAACCACATCATTATCTACTCTCTTCCATAAAGTTGCTCTCGAGGCATCCCTGCTCTCCAACTACCACCCCATCTCTAACCTCCTTTCACCTCCCAGCTCTCCCAAAGTTCCTTGCTTTAACCTCTTCTCTCAAGCTTCAGCTCTTCTCACAGCACCAAATGGCTCTGGACAAAGTCATGAATGTCATCCTCTATGACCATGACCATGGTGCATTAAACCTTTGTCCTCCTTAACATTTTCATTGCATTTAATACGGTTGACCACACCATCCTCCTCCATCACCTCTCCCCCATTATCCAGCTCCATGGGGCTACCCTTGTATGATTCAACATCTACCTATTACTATCTATTCAAATCCAGCCAGTGCATTTGCAGCAGTGGCTTCCATTCATGCCCTCACACCATCATCTCCAGAGTCTCCCGACAATCTATCTGTGACCCCATGCTCTTCCTCATTGCATACTGCCTCTTGTAGGGACTACGGCAGGTAATGGATCAGCTTCTATAAGTATGCTGAGTACTCTCAATTTTACCTCTCCATCAATTTTCTTGATAAAAACAGTACTGTGATATCAGACATCAAGTCATGGATGAATCACAACTTCTTTCAACTAAATATGGAGAACACTGAAACCATTGTTATTGGCTGCCTTAGTAAATTCCATTCCCTTGTCACATCCGCCCCCACCACCCCCCCCCCCCCACCCCCACACCGCCCTTTGCTGATCTACACTGGTTCCCCGTCCCCAATACAATAAACTTAAAATTCTTGTCCTTGTTTTCAGATCCCTTCACAGCCTCGCTCTGTCCTATTTCTGCATCTTATATCCCTTCCCATAACTGACAATGGTAGTGAAAATCGGGCGGTGTGTAAAACGAGAGGCCAATCCGCTGGGGTAACAGTGAAAGTTCACCCCTTCACTTCTGGGCTCTTACCCTTTCACCCCAGGTGCCTCAATAAAAAACAATCAAATCAAATTGACAACCATAGAAATAAGCAGCAGATTAACAACAAACTAAAATACAGGAAATCATGTCAACCTTTCTTAGCCAACTGCTTGGTAAGTAAAAGTTTGGCATTTACTGCTTCTTACCTCATTGTACTGCTTCTTATGGAATGATTTCCAGCTCATCCAGCCTTCATCCAATGATGGGTCAAACATGGAGCTTGAGGCTCCAGCCAGAATGCAGCCCACCACACAGCCCATAAACAGAGGGAACTTCATGATGGGCAGTCTGGTGAAACAAAGCCAATGGTGTGATATCTACAGGAAATGGTGTTCACAGATTACTCTGGAAAAAATTGTTTCAAAGCATGGAGCGGAAACATTTTAATTCACCAAAATATTTTAGTCATCGATGAGGGGTGATTTGCTCTGGTCACTAATGTGTTTTACAGGAGTGTGAAACAAAGGGAATCTTCCTGCTATGTTTCCGATGTTCTTGACACATAGGGATTAGAGGAATTCTCCCGCACATTTTGAAATAATTATTTATTATCTATGTTTTGTTATTCTATCATTCTTCTTTTTCAATCTTTTCATCATTCTTTTGCGGATATATCTGTAACTTTTTTCCTTTTAACAACCTTTGAACAACATGGGAAATTAACGAACAGGAAAAGGCCATTTTGCCCAAGAATCCACCCAGTTTTAGTTGAGCTTAGCAGCAGCTTCCTACATTCTCACTGCATCTCTTCGTCACCTCTTTGCCAAGAAAGGTCTCCAGTTGTCTCTTGAATCTGTTTATAGTATTTGCTTGAATGGCTTTCCCTGTAACTTAAACATCTGTTACAATTTGGGTGAAATTCTTCTTTCTGAATTCCCTGTTTACAGCTAATATTTTATATTTTAGATGATATCCCCTTGTTTTTAAAACCAACAATTTGTCTGGATCAGCTTCTTCAATCCATGTCGTAGCTTTGCTAACTTCAATGAGGTCACCTTCACCAATGAGAACAAACCCACATTCCTTAAATCTTTCCCAGGACCTAGATTACTAAGAATTGGAACTGCCTCTGTTGCCCTGTACTGCACCTTGACAGGTGCGATAATATCCTGTCCAATACTCTGCACATTACTCCATATTGCATCTAACCAAGGTCATATATCGTAACATCATCACTTCCATTGATTGCTTTCTGAACTTTTACTAACACAACCAAAGGGTTTACTGTTCACTGCTGTTAGAAAGAGTGATGTCCTTTGATAATTTTTATGTACCAGTAACTACTTCGTTATATAGCACATATTACAATAGTGAAAAAGGAGGTAGTTGAGATACTGGATGGGATAAAAATTAATAAAGAGGAGGTACTAGAAAGGCTGGCTGCACTTAAAGTAGATAAGTCACTAGGACCGGATGGGATGCATCCTAGGATGCTGAGGGAAGTAAAGTTGGAAATTGCGGAGGTACTGGCCATAATCTTCCAATCCTCCTTAAATATGGGGTAGGTGCCGGAGGACTGGAGAATTGCAAATGTTACACCCCTGTTTAAAAAAGGGTGTAAGGATAAACCCAGCCATTATAGGCTAGTCAGTTTAACCTCAGTAGTGGGGAAGGTTTTAGAAATGATAATCCAGGACAAAATTAACAGTCACTTGGACAAGTGTGGATTAATTAAGGAAACCCAGCACGGATTTGTTAAAGGCAAATTGTGTTTAACTAACTTGATTGTGTTTTTTGATGAGGTAACAGAGAGGGTTAATGAGGGCAATGCAGTTGATGTGGTGTACATGGACTTCCAAAAGGCATTTGATAAAGTGCCACATAATAGGCTTGCCAGCAAAGTTGAAGCCCATGGAATAAAAGGGACAGTGGCAGCATGGATACAAAATTGACTAAGTGACAGGAAACAGAGAGTAGTGGTGAACGGTTGTTTTTCGGATTGGAGGAAGGTACACAGTGGTGTTCCCCAGGGGTCGGTACTAGGACCACTGCTTTTCTTGATATGTATTAATGACTTGGACTTGGGAGTACAGGGCACAATTTCAAAATTTGCAGATGACACAAAACTTGGAAGTATAGTGAACAGTGAGGAGGATAGTGATAGACTTCAAGAGGACATAGACAGGCTGGTGAAATGGGCAGACACATGGCAGATGTAATTTAACGCAGAAAAGTGCAAAATGATACATTTTGGTAGGAAGAACGAGGAGAGGCAATATAAAATAAAAGGTACATTTCTAAAGGGGCTGCAGGAACAGAGAGACCTGTGGGTATATGTGCACAAATAATTGAAGGTGGCAGGGCAGTTGAGAAACATACGGGATCCTGGGCTTCATAAATAGAGGTCATGATGCGGAGATGCCGGTGTTGGACTGGGGTGGACAAAATTGAGAGGTCGCACAACACCAGGTTATAGTCCAACAGTTTTATTTGAAATCACAAGCTTTCGGAACTATCGCTCCTTCCAAGGAGCGATAGTTCCGAAAGCTTGTGATTTCAAATAAAACTGTTGGACTATAACCTGGTGTTGTGCGACCTCTCAATTTCATAAATAGAGGCATAGAGTACAAGAGCAAGGAGGTTATGATGAACCTTTATAAAACACTGGTCCGATCTCAACTGGAGTATTGTGTCCAATTCTGGGCACTGCACTTTAGGAAGGATGTGAAGGCCTTAGCGAGGGTGCAGAAAAGATTTACAAGAATGGTTCCAGGGATGAGGAACTTCAGTTACATGGGTAGACTGGAGAAGCTGGGGTTATTCTCCTTAGAGCAGAGAAGGTTGAGAGGATAGATGTGTTCAAAATCATGAGGGGTCTAGACAGAGTAGATAGAGAAACTGTTCCCATTGGCGGAAGGGTCGAGAACCAGAGGACACAGATTTAAGGTGATTGGCAGAAGAACCAAAGGCGACATGAGGAAATACTTTTTCTACGCAGTTAGGATCTGGAATGCACTGCCTGAGAGGGTGGTGGAGGCAGATTCAATCATGGCTTTCAAAAGGGCATTGGATAAGTACCTGAAGGAAAAAAAATTGCAGGGCTACGGGCAAAGTGTGGGGGAGTGGAACTAGCTGAAGTGCTCTTGCAGAGAGCCGGCATGGGCTCGACGGGCCTAATGGCCTCCTTCTGTGCCGTAACCATTCTATGATTCTATGAAAAGAGAGCAACTGGGCAGCAGACTAATAGACAATGTGCTCAAGAATGATGATTCTCTTAACCCTCTTTTTATTCCTGTAAACTAAAGGCCGGTGTTTCTGTTTGTAGGAAAGTGATTCTGCTTCCAGAAACTGTCATCTACACGAGGAAAAGGTGTGAACTGTAACAAGGAGTCCCACAGCTTTGAGGTCCTTGAAAAGAATGAGTTAGATTAGGAAGACAGAGCAACAAGACTTGAATGTGCGGGAGGATGAAGAGTGTGGAGAACAGAATACTAGCGCTCAGGGGGAAGAAGAGAAGAAATTTCAGCAGATAAATAATCACAGTCATAGCAATAAAAAGAGAAAGAGGCAAAAAATTGTGATGGAGAGGTAATGCAGGCTCAATGTGAGAGAAAGGTTGTCCATCAGATGACTGGCTTTGGTCTTAACAGTCCAAGAGCATGAAGAGAGGTGTGAGGAGAGTGTCCCCGACTTCCCGGATGTGGGACCAGTATTCAACATCAGGGCAGATATGGAAGACTAATGTCGTCATCGTCTCTGTCTTCGAATACAGTATGCAGACGCGCCTGCATCTGCGCTCACTCGGAGGCCGAACTCCAAACCATCGTCAACACCTTCACTGAAGCGTACGAGAGCATGGGCCTTATACTAAACATCCGTAAGACAAAGGTCCTCTACCAACCTGCCCCCGCCACACAGTACTGCCCCCCGATTATCAAAATCCACAACAAGGCCTTGGACAACGTGGATCACTTTCCATACCTCGGGAGCCCACTGTCAACAAGGGCAGACAACGATGACGAAGTCCAACACCGCCTTCAGTGTGCCAGTGCAGCCTTCGGTCGCCTGAGGAAGAGAGTGTTTGAAGACCAGGACCTCAAACCCGGCACTAAGCTCATGGTCTACAGAGCAGCAGTGATACCTGCCCTGCTGTATGCCTCAGAGACATGGACCATGTACAGCAGGCACCTCAAAGCACTGGAGAGGTACCACCAACGCTGCCTCCGCAAGAGCCTGCAAATCCATTGGCAGGATAGGCGCACCAACGTCAGTGTTCTCGCTCAGGCCAACATCCCCAGCATCGAAGCTTTGACCACGCTCGATCAGCTCCGATGGATGGGCCATATCATCCACATGCCCGATACGAGACTCCCAAAACAAGCGCTCTACTCAGAGCTCCGACACGGCAAGAGAGCCCCAGGTGGGCAGAGGAAACGCTTCAAGGACACCCTCGAAGCCTCCTTGAAAAAGTGCAACATCCCCACTGACACCTGGGAATCCCTGGCCCAAGACCGCACAAAGTGGAGGAGAAGCATCCAGGAAGGCGCCGAACACCTCGAGTCTCTTCGCCGGGAGCAAGCGGAAGCCAAGCGCAGGCAGCGCAAGGAGCGCACGTCAACCCAAGCACCCCACCCACCCGCCCTTTCAACCACCGTCTGCCCCACCTGTGACAGAGACTGTAGGTCCCGCATTGGACTCATCAGTCACCTGAGAACTCATTTTTAATGTGGAAGCAAGTCATCCTCGGTTCCGAGGGACTGCCTAAGAAGAAGAGATATGAGCTTCATAGTTAAGAGTTGTTGACAGGAAAAGAAGTGATTGGCACAAAGTAGAAAGCCAAGCTTCCTGGAAGCAGCTTTCACATCATGAGCTACTCAGAGAAGCCTTCTTCCTCTTGGGCGTAGGCTCAGTCATTTCTCTAAACCCTCCCCCCGTCTCCCACTCAGTATATTTTTCTGATGAGGCACAGATCTGGCTCTTGGTGTACCTTGTACGTGATGCTCAGTCTGCCCATGTTAAAGTAAATGGGGCCTAACCTTCTACACAAAACAAAACATCTTTTCTCTGCAAGTATGAAAAGATCTCAGCGCTTGTACAGTTGGAAATGTTGCCATTCTGTGTGCTTTACTTTAGAAACATTCATGCATGAAAAATACACGCACTTAAGCATCACATAATTAAAAAGAAAACTTAGATCAGCGAGCTTACCTTCCAGTACTCGCAGGCTCGATCTGTGGCCTCCCCATGCAGTGAACTTACCCGAGAAAATATATACTGTTTATATATATATAACTTCCCTTGTCCTTCCCATGCCAAGTTACTGCTATGACACAACTGATTGGCAGGTTAAGGAGTCACTAACAAGTAATATCAGACGCCATAAGCTATGTAAGAGTATATTATGCAGGCGTTGCTGAATCGTTGCTTGTTCTTTTCTTTCCAGTTCAATGGACAATCACATGCACTTCAAAAAGTAATTCATGTGAAGCACTCTGAAACCATTCTGAGAGATGCTATATAAATGCAAGTTTCTCTTTCTTTATAACAACCTTCACTGAAATAGGGCCATTAACACCTCAGCTGCTTTACTATATTTGAGTAACTTGAAGTCCAAAGCTAATGTTTTTTTTCCCAATTTCCTATCCTCCTTTCCTGAAGGTGCTGATTCGTGCTGGGGTACAGTTCCATGGTACTAGAAATCCTCAGGAACCTTGCTCAAGTGGCCATTCTTTATGTATGATCCTGCCCACTGAGCGCTGGCAGCATAGTGGAGCCTGATTCTATCCTTACCCAACCTCCACACTTTGGGGTAGATTTTCACTTTGTGTAAAACGGGTAATCGTGAATCGGCAGCCCGTTTTACATCAATGAAAATAAAAATGGCGAGAGATGTACAATGGGCTGCCGATTCGCTATCACCCGTTTTGCACTAGCACACAAAGTCACAATCTACTCCGTCAGTTTCCAGCAAGGGTCACTGAATAGTGATTAGGGGCAGGAACCCGGCTGATTTCTTCCCCCTCTCCCCTCCAAAGTCTAGGAGACACCGCGACCAATTTTTGTGTCCACACAGTGTCCCTGCTGAGATAATCTAATTCAGCATAGATCAGGGATCAAACCTGGGATCTTCCTGGTCTGTGTGAATCTGTACATTACTGGGAAGATACATCTATTCACTGACCCATGGGAAGAGATCCTCTAAACCTATATTAACACTTTCCACACTGGGGTCAATGGTCATACTACTGAACTAGAAGCTCAGAGGCTGAAAAGCTCAAATCCCACTGTAGCAAGGTGAATTCTTTGGGGGAGAAATTTGTGTTCGCCAGTAAAGTTGCCGTGTCACCGGCAACTTGAGTTAACGGCCGCTGAAAATGGCCACAATGCTAATGGGGCAAAATTTATCTGGGGGGGATGGAGATTGTTGGCGCAGCGCTTACCTTCCGTGCAATGCCGTCCTGGTGGCGTTGCTGGACGTATCCGAGATGAAGTTCCTGTCCAGGAGCGGCATTGGAGCTTCCCACAGTCTCTGGAATCGAGGCTGTGGCGCTTGCAAGGAATCGTGGGTCATGAAGAGGTCTGAGAATTAAAGGGGCCACGCACACTGAAACAATACAAATTAAAATGAAGTGAGACAATGCAGTTTTCAACCCTTTCTGCCTTTAAAAAATATATTTAACATTAAAAAGAAGTCCCAAATGTGAATATACAGCTCTTAAAGCTGAATTTCCTTCCTAACCTCAAAAAATTGGAAAATGCCTCAGCGCTAACACCAATGGCTCAGCAAGCCAGGGAAGGGGCACCCAGGGTCTCGCACGCAGCACTCCAGCTTTGTGCAGGGGGTCAACACTGCAAGACTGGCCCTCTACCCACAGGGGCCAGGAGGCCCTCCAGAAAGAACGATGTGGGAGTACATCACCAAGGACGTCACGGCCAGCAGTGTCGCCCCCACCACCTGGCTCCAGTGCCCAAAGAAGCTTCATGACCTCAGACCACTGGTCAAGGTCAGTGAATGCATCTTCAAAAGCCGTCTCCTACCAACTGCACCACTAGCTTCACACACTGCTCAATGCACGACCCTCACCCCCAATCACTCACCTACCAACAATATGCACCAATCACAAGGCACATCTCCCATGCCTAGCCTCACTTCAGCTCCTTGGAGGAGACGGTGCAGGCCATTGTTGGCAGAGGCATGGCTGAGCCCTTGGCCAGCGGCGGGACTGAAAGGATAAAAGATGCTGGTACCCTCATACATTATCCTCCTTCTGGCATGCACCTCATGCTTTCCTGCCCTCCCATCACCACAACTCCACCCTGTGCCTTCCTTATTTCAGCCCAGCCAGTGAGTGACCAAGGAGAGGAGAGTGAAGAAGAACAAGAAGAAAAAGATTGATTTCATACTCCCAGCCATCAGCTCCTCAAGGTCAACCAGCAAGGCCATTTGCAGTGACCCCCACTGAAAGTCAGCAGCTTTCCACCAGCCATGCTGCAGCCACTGGGGTAGCACTGCATGACATCAGTAGGATAGGCAAAGGCACACGCAAGACAGTCACTAAGAGAATGCATACGGGTGATAATTTGATTTTTTGATGTCACATTGGATGGATAGACGTATGTAGGTGGATTGGAAATGTTCCTTTGTGCTGGCTTTTATTTCAGCATCGTGGCCAAGAGGACATTGTGATGGTAACTAACAGATGGAAGGTAAGGTGTGGGACTAATGTTGAAAGGGGAATTGGGATTGTGGTCACTGGGTCCGGAGGCAGATGATTCCATCCCAGATGTCCCGGCCACAAAGGGGCTGCCTGGGATGCATCCTTCCTTCTGATTCCTCCTCTTCTGATTCCTCCTCTTCTGCTTCCTCCTCTTCTGTGTCTTCCTCTTCCCTCTGCAAGTGGATGCTATAAATGTGAAATGACAGCATAAAATGCTGGAAATACTCAGCTGGTCAGGCAGTATCTCGACCTGAGACGTGAACTCTGTTTTTCTCTCCACAGATGTTCCAAGAGCTGCTGAGTATTCGCAGCATGTTCTATCTTCACAAAGGCCTTCATTTACCATCCAAGCCCCTGCAAGCATCCAGCAGCACTTCCTACACACTTGAAAAACTTTTCACTTCTATTGCAGCAAGCCACCACTTCAATAAAATCAAAAAAACCCAGTCTAAAACCTTAAATTCAAACTTAACTGAACGATGTGTGTGTCCCTTTAAGAGGTCTAGATATTGCCACTGTCAGCCTGCTCACACGGCTTAGGATTCAGCGCTGAATTCAGTGCTAGGGTCGAAGTTCGCACCTGTGACATAAAGTCAGCGTTGTACGCCGATTTACGTCACAACACCGCTATTTTGTTGGGGATGGCGCTGCCAGTTACTGGCAGCGCAAAGGTAAGGACGAAAACGGCAGCCACCGTGAGACCCACTACAACTGGCGAAAAAGCGGAGGTCGCCATTTTAGTGCCATTTAATGATGTTACGGCCACGAATTGCTAGCCTAATAAATTTGATAATTTATGACCTGGCACCAAAGGAAATGGCCATGAAAGCTTCCAAGTTGTTGTAAAAACCCAACTGGTTCACTAATGTCCTTACCCAGCCTGGCCTGTATGTGACTTCAATCCCAGAATATGTGGTTAACTATTAATGCCATCTAAAGTAGTCTATCATGCCACTCAGTTTCAGGATGGGCAATAAATGAAGGCTTGCCAGCATCACCCACATTGCAAGAACTTAATAAAATCTCCAAGCATTCATTTATAATGATGTAATGATGCTTTTGAACATTGTTTGTTTTCCGAGAATCAAGCCAAGTCTCAGTCACATCTGTGCCGCTGCTTTCACAGGGCCAATGCTCTTGTTTAGCCTTGAAGGATGAGTTCACTTTTGCAGCATTGCTGAACAAGCGGGATGTTTGTCAGCTATCAGGTGTTCTGTTGGAGTTGTTCATCAACTGTGGCCGCCAAAGACAAGTCCTCCATTTGTGAGGGAGGAAACCAGTTCTAGAAGCTGCAGATAGCATCCTTGTAGAGCTTGGCCACAGCTTGTTCTGATGCCTTGGTAACAACGCACAAGGGCTGTCCCACAATACAGAATGACATGCATCGTTCTATCCTGCTATACATTGTTGAAAGGCAAAAGCAGCAATATATCTTTAGATGTGCTGGAGTGACTCACCAAAGTTTAATTAAAGTGAGCAGTTTAAATAAGATGGGAGATTATCCCTCTGCAATAGACATGATTCTAATATTACAAAAACTATTTATTCTGAAATTGCTCTTGAACCTATTATAGTTTGAAAAGGAGTGAGCCTTGGCTCAGTGGTAGCATTCCCACCTCTGAGTTATGGGTTCAAACCCTACTCCAGACAGCCCCGGAGACCAGAGACAAGGGACTCGATTTTAATTCCCAAGGCGGGTTGGAGTCGGGTTGCATGGTGGGCGGGTTTGGGAGCTGCTTCCGGCGGGAACACTGCAGAGTTGTGATTTTTATTAAATACCTTGTCAATTTCATGGAGGCGCGCTGGCCAGTCCAATGAGTGGGATCGGGTCAGCTGGCTGCCTCTGATGACGTCATCATAGCAGCTGCTTTTAAAGCTGCCATCCAGCCTGAGCCTTTCCATTGTGGTTTCCTGCACTTCTTTTCAAAGCTATGACTTCTTCCGGAGGCAAGGCAGCTCCTCGTTTTAATGATGAGTCCCTCCAAGTTCTTGTGGATGCTATCAGAGGGCGCATGGAGATTCTCTTCCCTCCTGATAGCCGGAGGAAGCCTCCTCGGCAGACCAAGGCAGCCTGGCTGCGCATTGCTCAGGAGGTGAGCTCAAGGTCCATTTATACATGGTCATTGATCCAGTGCTGTAAAAGGTTTAATGATCTTGTGAGAACATCAAAAGTGAGTATCCCATCTCACTTGCCTTCATTCTGCTTCCCTTCTCTTCTCAGCACCAGCACTCTGCTTTGGAAGCCTCCTCCTTCACATCCCATCTTACCCTTACTTCCCTTGCACCCTTTCCTATCCATCTCTGTCTGCACTGAATCACTTCAGCATCCTGCCTATGCATCCTTTAGACTCGCTCTCACTGTCATGTAGTGACATCAACTAACATCGCACGGGGAGCTAGCTTCCTCTTGGCACCTTACCCCATCTTCGTCTCACTCAAAGCTTCTATAATCACACTCACTCCATCACTGTGGCTGAAACACCACTTGTGTCCCACCTTGCAGGAAAAGATAGCTCACAATAAGAGGGAGAGAGCACTGACTGGAGGAGGAACAGCTTCCCTTGCAATATTGACCAGTGCTGAGGAGGCAGCAAACGAGATTGTTGGAGGTGGCGAGGACCTGGAAGTGGGCGATGGAGAGATGGGCACACTAGAGGAAGCTGGTGACATAATAGAGTTTCATCCCTCTCAGAAAGCAATGGCATATGATGTTCATAGAGAATCGCTTTGTATCATCTGTTCAAAAGGATGTGTCTGCTACATCAATATCAGATGCCTAATTCAAGCCTTTACTCTCCCACAGGACCATCGAGCGCCCCCCTCCCCATGATCCAGGACGAAGAACTGGACATCTCCTCAGAGGAACCCGAAGCCTCTGAGGGACCAGCGTCACCAGAACTCAGCGCACACAGCACCAGCGCAGTAACGCACACCTCGGTCGGGCCTTCGCGAGTTAGAATAGTGTTGCCACCTGGTCAGTGAGCATCAGCAGATGGTGGAGACTGAGACAGCAGTGGAGAGTCCTCTGCAGAGGTCGCAGGACTCTCCTAGCTCTGCTGAGCTGCATGCAGATGCTGTGCCTCTGGGGCCATCCAGAAAAAGAGCGGTTCATGAAATACAGGAGCAAGTGCAGGTGTCTCTGTAAGGGTTTGCCTCCAGGGTTAGTGCGAGTGTGGAGAGAATGGAGGAGTCCATCTCTAACATCAGCACTGCCGTGGTGGAGGCTATGGCGCATGAATGCACCACCATGGATAGGATGGCAACCTCCGTGGAAAGGATGGCTACCTCAGTGGAAAGGATGGCTACGGCCATGGAGGAAATAAGTCGTCAGAGTCAGGAAAACATGGTGACTGTTCAGAATAGAATGACATCTCTGGAGGAGCGATGGGCAGCTATTGAGCAGAGAGACCAGAGCTTCATGGATGTCCTTTTGAGGAGGATTACCAGTGCAGATATGGGTCCTCATGGCCCCCCTGAGGTGCAGCAAGGTGCTGTCCTGCCACTTGCCAGCACTGAGGTACAGCTGACCCATGAGAGGGTGGTTAACTTGTCCCATTACCATCTCCTTTTGCCTTGTACCATCATCCCTTTTATCTCTTAATCTCTCCTGCCTTCCATCCTATCACAGACCTTCCCTTTTGTTCTTTCCTCCCCTCCCCCCTCTCCCTGCCCCGACACTTGCTTAAAAACCTGTTACATCTCCAACTTTTTCCAGTTCTGACGAAGGGTCATCGACCTGAAACGTTAACACTGTTTCTCTCTCTACAGATGCTGCCTGACCTGCTGAGTATTTCCAGTATTTTCTGTTTTTATTTCAGATTTCCAGCTTCCACAGTATTTTTGCATTTGAATGTCAGCCATGTTTCAGGGGCGCTTTTAAAGTGCTCCACCAATGCATACAAATCATGTCCTCCAGCAACTCGTCTCCTTGAAACTGACCTGTTTCTGACAAGTCAGGAAACAGGAGCCAGAAGCAGGAAAATGGGAAACCACTATGAAAATAGGATTAGCAAGGCAGTTGACAGGCTGTTAACTGCCTTAACTACCTGTCCCACCGGTTGGAGACGGGTCAGTTTGGGAGCGGCTAAACAGACACTCAGGAAAATTGGGTGGGGGCGGGATGGAGGCAGGTTGGGTATCTGAAGCCATTTTTCCCGATTTTCCCAACAGACCCGCCTCCAAACCCGCCTCCTCAGGGCTATTAAAATCAAGCCCAAGAGCTCCAGGCCCAGAAATTTGCCTCTCCGGCTTGCCGCGGGGGTAAGGATCGCGCGCGCACATACCTACCGCGCCTGCCGTTGTGTTTTGGGCCCACGGGAACTTCAGCTCCTGGGCCTGCTCCAACTGCCGGCGCGCAGTGCGTGCGTGTCCCAGGGGCGCAGTTAGTGCGATGCGTCCCCTGGGATCACGTGGGCCATGGAGAGCCAATGGCAGCAGACCATCTTTCATTCATAGATTTGACAGGAGACCTGTCAAATCTGTGAATTGAAATCAGCCCCAAAAGAACAGCTAAACTTCAAATAAATTTAAAAAAACATCACATTTATAAAATAACTATAGTTAAATAAATTAACCACTTTAAACAAAAATTTTAATTTTTGAAAAAATTAAAATACTTTTTAAAAGTGATAAAAATAAACTTACCTTTCTTTAAAGTATCTAAAAAAGATAAACCTGTTGAAAAAATGTTTCAATTATACTTAATTAACCACTTACCTTGTTGAAAACGGCTCCTGCGCCTCCTTTTTATAAGCGTAGTTTCTTCACTACTTACCCTCCCGTAGAAACCTGAAACAAAATCTAAGTTTGCTGCATGCGCGCAGCCTCTACCGCGCACGCGGTTCACCTAGGAACCGCCCCCTTCACCAGACCGGAAGTTCCGGTTTCCCGCGCATGCGCAGTGCATGCAGGAAACCGGCACTTCGGGACGCTTTACGGGTGAGTACGGACTGTGTACTCACCCGGGAAGGGCCGAATTTTTGGCCCCCAGTCTCTGAATATTAGGTTGACATCCAGCGCGGTATTCGAGCAGGATGGGAATGGAGTGGTGACCCCTCCCCCACCCCCGACCATCGCATCTAGCCGGTTCCCTTTAGTCAGGCTAATGACCAATCCACATTAACTGAAAAAGCGTCTTCATCATGAAACAACCTGCTGGATGTAAAAGCAGTGGAAGAAGTGGATTGTCTCATGTGTCTCTCAACATGGAAGGGAAGATAGTTTCAAAAATATCACATTATGTCAACACGTCACCAAATTGAATGAGAGACTAGATAAGCTGGGATTGTTCTCCTTGGAGCAGAGAAGGTTAAGGGGAGATTTAATAGAGGTGTTCAAAATTATGAAGGGTTTTGACAGAGTAGATGGGGAGAAACTGTTTCCACTGGCAGGAGGGTTGATAACCAGAGGACACAGATTTAAGATAATTGGCAACAGAAGCAGAGGGGAGATGAGGAGGGAGGAGTGTTAAGCAGGACCTCGGGAGAATCGATGTCCCCCATGTGGGTATCAGGACTCCTCACATCAACCCCATGGCCATTCAATTAATATTCAGGTGGTGCCTAGCCACATAAACATCATAAAGTCAGTACCAGTGTTATCCAGGAAGCAACAATAATTCCCTCAGTATGTCTCATTTCATGGCTTGTGTTATTTGAAGACTCATGCAGATTGGGCGGATGGTTGCTGGGAGACCAGGTCTACCCTGTACAGCTGTGGCTAAAGACCTTACAGAACAAGTACCCCACAGCTCTTCCCCTCCCCCTTCGACAGATGCAGAGTGAAAAATGAAAAGCTCCAACTGCTTGAATTTCGAAGGTCCTTCAAATTGCCTGCTCCCCTGCTGATGTATAGAGACTGGGAGCAGCCTTCCCCAAGAAGCACATACAAGAGGTCCATTGGTCCAGAGCCCAACCTGTCATTCCTTGGCCAGCTCATATTACTCCTCAGGTGAATACATTTTCAAGCTAATTATGTGCCCCACAAAAAGTGTGACCGGCACCAATTCTGTAATGAAGGAGTGTGTTGAAAAGGGGAAGCGGTCTCCTTGTTTCGCAACGTACCTCCCTGGGGGTGGTGCAACCTGAATTTTGGCTGGTGCCAAGTATACTACCAGAAAATTGCTTCCTGCAGACATGTCCAACTTACACCTCCATCAAAACAGCCTGGACATCAGGCTTCATATGAGGGTGGTCTTCAGTTCCCAAGACAGTCGTCCTCCCATAGCAGGACTTCCAATGCGTCCTCACCTCACCAATCTCGACTGGATGTGGTAGAACTGCAGAGCTTTGATCTGATCCATTGGTTGTGGGATCGCTTAGCTCTGTCTATAGCATGCTGCTTCTGCTGTTTAGCATGCATTTAGTCCTGTGTTGTAGCTTCACCAGGTTGGTACCTCATTTTCTGGTATGCCTAGTGCTACTCCTGACATGTTCTTCTACATGGCCGACCCCTTACCCTGAGACTATGCCCTCTAGTTCTAGACTCTCCAGCCAGGGGAAACAACCTCTCAGCATCGACCCTGTCAATCCCCCTCAGAATCTTATATAGAAACATAGAAACATAGAATCTAGGAGCAGGAGTAGGCCATTCGGCCCGTCGAGCCTGCTCCACCATTCAATACGATCATGGCTGATCATCCAAATCCAGTACCCTGTCCCTGCTTTAATCCCCACAGTACACATATCCCACCCTACCCCCGTAACCCCACGTATTTAATTCCCCCTAACATATCCCATCCTATCCCCATAACCACACATATTTAATCCCCTCCTAACACTAAGGGTCAATTTATCATAGCCAAATCAACCTATGTTTCAATGAGATCACCTCTCATTCTACTAAACTCCAGAGAGTATAGGCCAATCTACTCAATCTCCCAACAATTAATCTAGTGAACCTTCATTGCACCGCCTCGAAGGCATGTATGTCCTTTCTCAGATAAGGAGACCAAAACTGTACACAGTACTCCCGGTGTGGTCTCACCAAAGCCGTGGACGATTGTACTAAGACTTTCTTACTCTTGTACTCCAACCCCCTTGCAATAAAGGCCAACAAGCCATTTGCCTTCCTAATTACTTGCTCTACCTGCATGCTAACTCTCTGTGTTTCCTGTACGAGGACACCTATATCTGTCTGATCACCAATAGTTTCCCAATATTTAAAAAATATTCTGTTTTTCTATTCTTCCTACCAAAGTGAATAACCTCACATTTACTCACATTATACTCCATCTGCCACCTATTGCCCACTCACATAACCTGTCTATATCCCTTTGCAGGCTCTTTGTGTTCTCCTCACAGAGGCCAGTGTCGGGAGCGGAGAGAGCAGCAGCACAAGGCTTACCAATCTCACAGACCGGCGGCGGCGTTCCAGAGCCACGTCACAATTCAAAAAGTGACGCGGACAAGAGGAAGCAGCTGATTGGGTGAGTACGGCCAGGTGAGTATTTATACTACTCTGTAGTTTGACAGTTAAGGTTAATAGTTTATAAAGTTTAGTAGGTCCTAATTTTTGTGGTTATAGTTTCTAAGGTCTCTGTTGTGTAGCAGGGAGTGCTAGTATACAAGGGCCCTTGAGTATATCATTTAATTGTAGTGTAATTTGTGGTATTGATTTGAGTTATTTTAAATTAATTAAAGGATAAGTCATGGCAGCACAGCTCAGCCCCGTGGCATGCTCCTCCTGCACTATGTGGGAAATCAGGGACACTTCCTGTGTCCCTGTTGACCATGTGTGCGGGAAGTGTATCCAGCTGCAGCTACTGGCAGACCGCATTGCGGCGCTGGAGCTGCGAATGGATGCATACTGGAGCATTCGCGATGCTGAGGACATCGTGGATAGCACATTTAGGGAGTTGGTCACACCGCAGGTAAAGGCTGCACAGGCAGGAAGGGAATGGGTGACCACCAGGCAGAGTAGTAGGCGCAGGCAGGTAGTGCAGGGGTCCCCTGTGGACATCCCCCTCTCAAACAGATATACCACTTTGGATACTGTTGAGGGAGATGGCTTATCGGGGGAAGGCAGCAGCAACCAACTTCCTGGCACCATGGGTGGTTCTGCTGCACAGGACGGGAGGAAAAAGAGTGGGAGAGCTATAGTGATAGGGGATTCTATTGTAAGGGGAATAGATAGGCGTTTCTGCAGCCGCAAACGAGACTCCAGGATGGTATGTTGCCTCCCTGGTGCAAGGGTCAAGGATGACTCAGAGCGGCTGCAGGGCATTCTGGAGGGGGAGGGTGAACAGCCAGTTGTCATGGTGCATATAGGTACCAACGATATAGGTAAAAAATGGGATGAGGTCCTAAAAGCTGAATATAGGGAGTTAGGAGGTAAATTAAAAAATAGGACCTCAAAGGTAGTAATCTCAGGATTGCTACCAGTGCCATGTGCTAGTCAGAGTAGAAATAGAAGGATATTTCAGATGAATACGTGGCTAGAGGAATGGTGCAAGGGGGAGGGATTCAAATTCCTGGGACATTGGAACCGATTCTGGGGGAGGTGGGACCAGTACAAACTGGACGGTTTGGACCTGGGCAGGACCGGGACCTGATGACCTAGGGGGAGTGTTTGCTAGTGCTGTTGGGGAGGGTTTAAACTAAAATGGCAGGGGGTTGCGAACCTGTGCAGGGAGACAGAGGAAAGGGAAGCAAGGATAGAAGCAAAAGACAGGAAGGAGAAAAGCAAAAGTTCAAGGCAGAGAAATCAAGGGTGTAAATCAAACAGGGCTACAGTAAATAATAATTCTAAAAGGACTACGAGTGTTAAAAAAAACAAGCCTGAAGGCTTTGGGGTAGAAATTAGGTCGCGCCCCATTTGGGGCGCAAATATCGTCCGGACGCAAATATTAGCGCCTGGCGCTAATTATCGGCACTGACGGGAAACTTCACTTTTACCGCCCCGGGAGGTGAGTGGAGCGCTAAAGTAGGCGCTGCACACCTCTCTTAAGGCGCAAAGGCCGAGCAGTGAGGCGCTAACTCGGAGCGCTGGTGAAGCTCATGTAATGTCAGTCAGCAATGGAACACACACACAATGGCACGGGCCAGTTCTTAAAGGGGCTGGTTAATCTTGCTTTCCATCCACATCCTGTTCATTGCTGCCTTGAATCTCGGCCTGGAGAGACTTGCACATCAAATGTGCTGGAAAGAACAATGGAGAGCACCAGGCAAAGAGCTCAGAGTGCAGCTCCCACGGTCTCTGCTAAATCGATACAAGGAATGGCAAATCAAAATGAACCTGCAAAGTGCTGCTCAGTACCCAAAACTCCTTCACACAACATTGAATCTCTCCAGAAGTCTCTCCCTCTCTCTCTCAGAATGCGTAGTTCAAAAATGCCACCAACAATAAAAGACAGGAAGAGGCCCCCTTTAAATAGCGCCCCCCCCAGCCCCACAGCGATTGATAGCGTTCCAGTCTTCTGGTCGTTGGAAGCGCCAGGCGGTAAGGCAGGGGGCGCCACTCAATTTCCGCTACGGGGCGCCCCAAGGGTGTTGCACCATGGAATGACGTCACAATCTGCGCGCGCAGGTGGTCGCAGCGGTAAGTTTTAGTGCCGCCGCACAATCTCAAGTTAAGTTCTCGAGCGGCGCAAACATCGCTGCGCCCGGGCGTTAGCGGCTTTGCGCCCCATTAGCGCCCTCTTAAGGCGCTAACGGGTGGCGCAACCAAGTGAATTTTTAACCCTTTGTGTCTTAATGCGAGGAGCATTTGTAATAAGGTGGATGAATTAGCTGCACAAATAGATGTAAACGGATATGATATAATTGGGATTACGGAGACATGGCTCCAGGGTGACCAAGACTGGGAATTCAACATCCAGGGGTATTCAATATTCAGGAAGGACAGACAAAAAGGAAAAGGAGGTGGGGTAGCAGTGCTGGTTAAAGAGGAGATTAACACAATAGTAAGGAAGGATATTAGCTCTGATGATGTGGAATCTGTATGGGTAGAGCTGAGAAATACCATGGGGCAGAAAACGTTAGTGGGAGTTGTATACAGACCCCCAAACAGTAATGCTGAGGTTGGGGATGGTATTAAACGGGAAATTAGAGACATGTGCAATAAGGGCACAGCAGTTATCATGAGTGACTTTAATCTACATATAGATTGGGCTAACCAAATTAGTAACAATACTGTGGAGGAGGAATTCCTAGCATGTATACGGGATGGTTTCCTGGACCAATATGTCGAGGAACCAACTGGAGATCAGGCCATCTTAGACTGGGTATTATGTAATGAGAAAGGATTAATTAGCAATCTTGTTGTGCGAGGCCCCTTGGGGAGGAGCGATCATAATATGAGAGAATTCTTCATTAAGATGGAGAGTGAAGTAGTTGACTCAAAGACTAGGGTCCTGAATTTAAATAAAGGAAACTATGATGGTATGAGGCGCGAGTTGGCTAGGGTGGATTGGGGAGCGTTACTTAAAGGGTTGACGGTGGATCAGCAATGGCAAACATTTAAAGATCGCATGGATGAACTACAGAATTTGTTCATCCCTGTTTGGCATAAAAATAAAACAAAAAAGGTGACTCAACCGTGGCTAACAAGGGAAATTCGGATAGCATAAGATCCAAGGAGAGGACATATAAATTGGCCAGAAAAAGCAGCAAACCTGAGGATTGGGAGCAGTTTAGGATTCAGCAAAGGAGGACAAAGGGATTAATTAAGAGGGGCAAATAGAATATGAGAGTAAGCTTGCAGGGAACATAAAAACTGACTGTAAAAGCTTCTATAGATATGTAAAGAGAAAAAGATTGGTGAAGTCAAGCGTAGGTCCCTTGCAGTCAGAATCAGGGGAATTTATAATGGGGAACAAAGAAATGGCTGGCGAATTAAATACATACTTTGGTTCTGTCTTCACAAAGGAGGACACAAATAAACTCCCAGAGATGTCGGGGAACATAGGGTCTAATGAGAGGGAGGAATTGAATGAAATCACTATTTGTAGGGAAATGGTGTTAGGGAAATTGACGGGATTGAAGGCCGATAAATCCCCAGGGCCTGATAATCTACATCCTAGGGTACTTAAGGAAGTGGCCCTAGAAATAGTAGATGCATTGCTGGTCATCTTTCAAAATTCTATAGACTCTGGAACAGTTCCCATGGATTGGCGGGTAGCTAATGTAACCCCACTATTTAAAAAAGGTGGTAGAGAAAAAACGGGGAATTATAGACCGGTAAGCCTGACATCGGTAGTGGGCAAAATGCTAGAGTCCATTATAAAAGATGTAATAGCAGAGCACTTGGAAAACAGTGACAGGATTGGACAAAGTCAACATGGATTTACAAAAGGCAAATCGTGCCTGACTAATCTACTGGAATTTTTTGAGGATGTAACTGGTAGAATACATAAGGGAGAAACAGTGGATGTGGTGTATTTAGACTTTCAGAAGGCTTTCGATAAGGTCCCGCATAAGAGATTAGCGTGCAAAGTTAAAGCACATGGGATTGGGGGTGAGGTACTGATTTGGATAGAGAACTGGTTGACAGACAGGAAGCAAAGAGTTGGAATAAACGGGTCTTTTTCCAAGTGGCAGGCAGTGACTAGTGGGGTACCACAGGGATCGGTGCTAGGACCGCAGCTATTCACAATATATATTAATGATCTAGACAGGGAACTAGATGTAATATCTCTAAGTTTGCAGACGACACAAAGCTGGGTGGGCGTGTGTGCTGTGAGGAGGATGCAGAGAACTCCAGTATGATTTGGACAGGTTGGGTGATTGGGCAGATGCATGGCAGATGCAGTATAATGTGGATAAATGCGAGGTTATCCACTTTGGTGGCAAAAACAGGAAGACAGATTATTATCTGAACGGCAATAGATTGGGAAAAGGGGAAGTGCAACGAGATCTGCGAGTCCTTGTGCACCAGTCGCTGAAGGTAAGCATGCAGGTGCAGCAGGCGGTTAAGAAGGCAAATGGTATGTTGGCCTTCATAGCGAGAGGATTCGAGTACAGGAGCAAGGATGTCTTGCTGAAGTTGTATAAGGCCTTGGTGAGACCACACCTTGAGTATTGTGTGCAGTTTTGGTCGCCTTATCTGAGGAAGGATGTTCTTGCCATGGAGGGAATGCAGCGAAGATTTACCAGACTGATACCTGGGATGGCAGGAATGACATATGAAGCGAGATTGGGTCGATTAGGCTTATATTCACTAGAGTTTCGAAGAATGAGAGGGGATCTCATTGAAACTTATAAAATTCTAACAGGACTAGACAGACTAGATGCAGGAAGGATGTTCCCGATGGCGGGTGAGTCCAGAACCAGGGGTCACAGTCTAAGGATAAGGAGTAAGCCATTTAGGACTGAGATGAGGAGGAATTTCTTCACCCAGAGAGTGGTGAACCTGTGGAATTCTCTACCACAGAAGGCATTTGAGGCTAATTCATTAAATATATTCAAGAAGGAGATAGATATATTTCTTTAGGCTAAAGGGATCAAGGGATATGGGGAGAAAGCAGGGACAGGGTACTGAATTTGGATGATCAGCCATGATCTCATTAAATGGCGGAGCAGGCTCGAGGGGCTGAATGGCCTACTCCTGCTCCTATCTTCTATGCTTCTATACTTTCCCACCTAACTTTGTATCGTCAGCAAACTTGGATACATTGCACCAGGTCCCTTCATCTAAGTCATTAATATAAATAGCTGAGGCCCTTGTGGCACCCCACTAGTTACAGCCTGCCAACCGGAAAATGACCCGTTTACCCCTACTCTCTGTTTTCTGTCCATTAACCAATCCTCTATCCATTCTAATATATTACCCCAACCCCATGAGCCCTTATCTTGCGTAGCAACCTTTTATGTGGCACCTTATCGAATGCCTTTTGGAAATCAACAGGGATGGTGATGGAGGAGTCTGGGACATTGGCTGAAAGGTATGATTCTGTGAGTATGACTATGTCAGGCTGTTGCTTGACTAGTCTGTGGGACAGCTCTCCCAAGTCCTCAGATGTTAGTGAGGAGGAGTTTCCAGGGTCGACTGGGTTGGGTGTGCCTTTGCCGAGTGGTCCGTCCGGATTTATTCTTATTATACTTCTTTGTAGCAGTTTTGATACAACTGAGAGTGGCTTGCTAGACCATTTCAGAAGGCAGTTAAGAATCAATCACATTGCTGTGGGTCTGGAGTCACATAGGCCAGACGGGTAAGGACGGCAGATTTCCTTCCCTAGAGGATATTAGTGAACCAGTTGGGTTTTTATGACAATCCAATAGTTCATGGTCACCATTACTGATACCAGCTTTTTATTCCAGATTTATTTAATTGTGTTTTTTAAACTGCCGTGGTGGGATTTGAACTCATGTCTCCGGATTATTAGTCCAGTAACATAACCACAACACTATTGTACTCGATAATGACACGGATGTGAGGGAAGGTCTCAGAAAAAAGCTCTGAATTAATTTGAAGAAACGGTTGAACGCTGCTTCCCTTAGTGATCATCACCTTGAGAAATCCACTGTGTGCTGAGGGAAGGGGCAGTTCACTTGTGCGATGAATGCACAGATGGAACTGGCTGTGCACCACTTTCAACTCCTTCATGCACTGGATCAATTCACAGTTCCTCTGTTGGAAGAGGCTGGTTGGAGCAAGAACACAGAGAGAGAGACACACATAGAGAGACAGACAAAACAAGATTGGCAGAGAGACAGAGAGGCTGACAGACAGAGGCAGAGATACAGAGACAGACAAAGAGAGACACAATGGGACAAATAGAGACAAAGATACGGACAGACAGAATAAAAGAGACAGTGAGAGTGAGAGTGAGAGTGACTCTTCACTGCCCACTGATGTGGCCCAGCAAGTTCAAGAAGAAGGCCCACCACCACCTTCTCAGGACCACTAGGGAAGGCCAGCAACACCACATCCCCAGAATGAATATAGAAATATATATATTCTGCTGGTGAATACTGCCATGTTACATTTAGAGTTCAATGCCACCCTTTGTTGATGTTTAGCTAAAACTTGCAGTGGGTACGTTTAAAGAGCAAAAAGTATATGTGGTCAATGCGCGTAAAAATAAAAACCATAAATGCTAAAAATGCACAGCACATCGCAGTCTGGCAGTTTTGCAGAGTTCACTGAGTGCCTCCTTTTCACCTGCTCCTAAGTACAGTGCAACTCTGGGAGCCAGTGGATGTAGTATACTTGGATTTCCAAAAGGCATTCGATAAGGTGCCACATAAAAGTTTGTTATGCAAGGTAAGGGCTCATGGGTTGGGGGTAATATATTAACATAGAAAGAGGATTGGTTAACGGACAGAAAAGAGAGTAGGGATAAACGGGTCATTTTCAGGTTGGCAGGTAGTAACTAGTGGAGTACCACAAGGATCAGTTGCCGCAAGGCCTCAGCTATTTACAATTTATATTAATGACGTAGATGAAGGGACCGAGTGTAATATATCCAAGTTTGCTGATGATACAAAGTTAGGTGGGAAAGTAAGCTGTGAGGGGGACACAAAGAGCCTGCAAAGGGAATAGACAGGTTAAGGGAGTGGGCAATAAGGTGGCAGATGAAGTATAATGTGAGGAAATGTGAGGTTATTCACTTTGGTAAGAATAGAAAACAGAATATTTTTTAAATGGTGAGAAGTTATTAAGTATTGGTGTTCAGAGAGATTTACATGTCCTTGTACAGGAAAACAGAGAGTTAGCATGCAGGTACAGCAAGTAATTAGGAAGGCAAATGGCTTGTTGGCCTTTATTACAAGAGGGTTGGAGTATAGAGTAAGGAAGTCTTGCTACAACTGTACAGGGTTTTTGTGAGACCACACCTGGAGTATTGTTGTAAGATTAGGATCACAGGTCACGCATAATTACCCAAAGGTCTTAGGAGTTGTAAGGCTTTTTATTAAAGAGCTACAGTTTTAAAGCATAATCAGATACTACATGTGGTTTAAGCTAAGTATAATAGACATACAACCCACGACAAGTGATCTACGACTCCCGAATCGGAATGCCACGACCGGACGGACGGGGAGGCAGGCAATACGGTGGTCTCGGATTGGGTGGTGTCGATTGTAAGGTACACATGCATTGTTCTCTATCTATATATGCTTTGGCGATTCTGTATCTCTTTACTTCACCCGACGAAGGAGCAGCGCTCCGAAAGCTCGTGATTTCAAATAAAACTGTTGGACTATAACCTGGTGTTGTGCGACTTCTCATTTTTGGGTGGATTCCTGCAGTCTGCTGCAGTGGTCACTTCCGTTGGGTCATCCCTCGAGCTGTTGGAGGTGTTAGGCTGTCAGCCACCTCAGAGGCTAAACTTGACCAAGGTGTTAGGCCGTAGCCACCTCGGGGAAGCCTTCGCCCCTAACTGCCTGATTTCCTCTCTCAGTTGTCTATATTTATAGTTATTTCAGTGGGCTGGTGATTACCTGGTGTCAATCATTTGTCACCCATTCTATTTTCCAATTACAAGGGAGAGGCTACCTATGACAGTCCCCACCCAACCTCATGAGGTCATTTTTCCTCCTTATCTCTGTTCTAAAGGTTTTGTTGCCCTCTTTGTAGACAGCTTGTTTATCCTACAGCTCCTTGCTGCATCCCGTATCAGACCTCGGTATGCCCACTCAAAGAGCGCTGTGAAGGTAAGTGATGGGTGCAAGTGTGGAGAGGTAAGTATGTGAGGTGAGTGGAAAGTGATAGAAAATGTTTACTTACCTTTGTTTCTTCCTGCATGCTTCAACAGTTGGGGATGCGGAGAGTCTTGAATACAAGGACTCATCAAACTACATAGAATGTCAATATTTGACAGCTTCACAGAGCTCTCAAACGATGACAATTCATCTGTCAAAAATTATTGACAGATGAAACGTCATATGCTGACGTTTTCTGTAACCAGCTTCCCCTTAATTGGCCTGCTAAGCCCACTGGGCGGGCTTAACAAGGTCAATCAAGGGAAAATAGCGTGGGTTGGCCACAAATCGATGTAGGCGGGATGACGACCTGACAAGCAGCAGTCCCGCCTCCACCGCGCCCCCATTGGCAAAATTGCCCCACTATCATTACAATTTGGAGAATTACCAGAGCGTGTGAAATAATACGAACCTAAGAGGGTGCTGATGTATTAAGTCCAATATCCTACCAGTCCTCTATGCTGTCAATTTCAATATCTATTCTCGAGTTGTCTTGCTCCAAAACATAAAAATGCTTTAGGGAGGAGTTCAGTCACATCACGAGCTCACTGAAGCCCTCAGACAACAGCGGAATGTATTACCCGAATTGTGCCACATAATTGTGCGGCTCACACTTAAGTATCTCATTTACTGTCAGTTTCACTTGAGCATAGGTTTTGATATTGAGTAAAAGGTGTTGGTTGATGGGACAGGTCCTGTTAGACCCGTAAAGCATGGTAGTTGCGGTAGTGACACAGGAGGCACCACCAAAACCACCTCATACTGGATTCGCACTGGTTTTTCCCACGCTCTGTTACCTACAAAACACAATTATTACAGTCACAGTTAAATTCAGTCTTACAATCATTTCAAGCGACATTACAGTTTAACATCTAATCAACAAATCATGGACTTAAAAGATTCTCCAGATCTCTCTTTTACTTGTGTCCATCTTATGGATAATTCTTACTAAACATGATTTCTCCTTAGCCCTCAATTGTCCCAATCCAAATTCCATGTAACTCTCCGCTTCAACTTCAATTTCAATCCCTCTAACAGGTACCAGTGTGTTTAACTCTATTCTGATTGTTTCATTAATTAGATAGTTTCTCGATGGAGTATGTGTCAATGCTTTAGAAGTTGTCTCGCTCTCCTGAGCCACATTAACCATTTCATGTCTTGCTGTTGTCAAGTAACTGAGCATGTCTGAGACCCGTTCTTCAGTGCAAATTAACCACGCATTTCCGGATGGTAATTGCTTCATACGTGACAAATCACATTTGCACACTCATACCGGTATCTCCATATTATGCCACACGTGCCATCCGATACAAGCCATTCTCGGGCTTTCAGATATCAAAAGATTGTAATCATCTGGAGACCTTTGTTCATCTTCCTCTGCATGGTTCTGCTGTCTTGGATAGTGGCCAGGCTATCAAATTCAGTTTTCTTAACAAGTTCATTATAGGCAGGGATTTAAATGTCTCCAAGAGAAATCTATCAATTTCCTATTTGTAGCTACACTTTCCTGACTTTCACTAGAAAGGTTGAAAAATTCCCATTTGATGGTGTAATTTTCCTGTTTCTATCTTACACCCTCAATCACTTCCTCTCTCCATTTTACACATCCCATTAATTACCATTCATATCTCATTCATGAGTCCTGGAGGAACTTTACTGTCCAGTACAATATTGATTATTAACACTTTTTATTTATCATTATTTTAGAGGATCTTTTATTTTCCCAAAAGTAACCCATTTTTGAGTGCCTAAGTCCATTTTGTTATTTCAAAATTATCCCAAAATCCAAACAGCAGTATTGTTGAACTGACAGGTTTTGTCAATGTTCAATTTCATTTCTATCAATTTATCTTATCAATTCCAATTTCAGAAGCAAATGATTTCCAGGCTGGGTGGTTTACATGTTGTTTTAACATTAGAGACAGAAGTGCTGCAATTAGTTTACAAGGTAACTTCCATATAACAAAAGAAAGAAGAGAATCCATTGTGACTCTGCTTAAGAGCCCAAGGGGTTAATTTATCAAATCATAATTTTCCTTCTGTCACTGTGGGGAAATATTAACATAAAATTAAGAAACTTAAATTTAATAATGTCCAATATCTTTAAATTTCATTCAGCAATACTAAAGTTGTTGCTTGGTGAACTTAAACAGCTGTCAGTGGAAAGGGTTAACTCCGTTGTAGGTTTTTAAGAAGGCGGAGCGAAACATTCAGGCGCACGCAATTGCGTCACTTCAAGTAAATTTTTTTTAAATTTCACGATCGAAAAAGACAGTTGTGTTTTCACAATTTAATAGGTTAGTTACCTTTTAATAATTCCAATCTAATTCAAATCAATATTTTATTAACTAAACATGAACAGAACAGTTAAACAAAATAGCACATGCTTGCAGAAAACAGTAAATTACTTCATATTTCTTATTGTCCTTTCTTCAGATGCCTTTCCAAATAAAAACATTGAATACAACTGGTCAAAAATTAGTTTTTCACATTTAAACAAATCAAATCAAACTGCTTTGGATACTTTCACCATAGCAACCACGACTCCAAGGTTAAATCTTAGACTGAAACTTAATCTTTTGGTAAACAAACTTTTTGTTGTTGTTCTCAGTTTTTACACACCAGCTTAACTTAAAGTGTAGTTCAAAGTTTTTCTTCAATTCTGGGTGCGCAATCTTATTCACACATTCTTCTTAAACATTCATAGATGCTTTGTAAAAAGACATTAACATTCACACTGAAAACAAATAAAAACCTGTAGAACAGCAGAAAAGAGACATGATCTTCCCTTTTCTCCTTTATTCCATCATCATTATTTTATCCTTTCTCCCATAAGCCATATTTCAATTTCTGATGTTTTCTACTGAATCTCATTCTGTACTGATTACTGCCACTGGGAATCTGGGAGAGCAGGGTGGGTGTCTCCCGAACCACCGGGGCACACGCGGGGGTGACCGAGTTGAGTTTGCGATAGTCAATAGTCATCCGATAGTCACCCGGTTTTCTAACCGGCCAAACTGGGGAGCTGGTCGTGAACGAGCCTTTGTGAACAACACCCGGCTTTAGCTCCAAGCGAAGGGATCCTGGTACAGTTGTCTGGATTGAATTGTCAAAGCCCAATAAAACTTGGGGCACGCCCTTTGTAGGATCGGGGTGGGGATCATGAATGATGGTGATGGAGGAGCTGGAGTCGACTAACATTAATTGGTGACAGGCTCCAGAATCAACAGTGTGGACTACCAGTCTCCCACCACCATCGTATCGGAGAGGGGAAGTCAGCTCTCCCCTGAGAGGCCTGCAGGAGTCATAGGGGAGGTGGAAGGTCTGCCGTTCTGCTCGGGTTGTTGATCCACTATGGCAACCGGTCAGGCTCCCTGGCCAATGATCAAAGCCCCTAATGCTGCCTCCATCCTTTCTAGTCGTCATTTGAGTGAGTCGGGGCCTGCCTGTCTGGGGGTTTGTGACCATTGTTGCATTGACGGGCATAGTGGCCTAGACAGTGGCAGAGATAGCAGCGCACAGAAGCACTTTTCCCTGGAGTTCTAGATGGCTCTGACTTTTGGCTAGGCAGCGGGCCCTCAACGGCCGCTACTGCGACCTTGGCAGGTGTCCTAGGGATATTGGCACGGGTCTGATCCCAAGCAGTCCTGGCATGGACACATATTTGGTCCCACTCGGTGTCTTTAGAGACATAAACGCACAGTGCGTTGCGGACCAACGGTTGGAGGCCATTAAGAAAGAGGGTTTTGAAGCCCGGGTTGTCGAAGTGTTCCCCTACTCCCCTCCCTGGTGCGCTGAAAGATATTGTGAAGTTTCTGCCTGAAGGCATTCGGGCTCTCAGTAGGACCCTGTTTGGTGTTAGCTAGGAGTTGGTGAAAATCAATGCCCTCCTCCCCTAGTGTTTGGCATAATTGTAACTCAATCTCATCTATTGTGCCCCCCCTCAGGATGTCCAGATCCATTTCTTGTTTAAATCCTGAGGAACATGCATCCAGGAAGACCTGTTTAAGGTCGTTCCCTTCTAGTTCTGGATGGGTAATTTAAAAAATCCTCCACCGCTGCCTGAGCTCGAGGGGGTCAGTTTCCATATCCACCGCCTCCAGGTTAGCTTTTAGCTCCCCCACTTCAGCCGTGGAAGGGACCGACGCGTGGTTGAAGTTGTGGTTTCTGCCTCGCTACTAGTGGTGGTCGAGGAGGCTGCCTCACCTTCCAGGTCTCGGTCAGCCTGGCACTTGGGCTCGCGTACTGCCTTAGCTCGGGTGACCACACATACTGGTATCGTCTCCCCTGCCTGACCATCCTTGTGTGGTGGGGACGGAGCAGAGGGAACCGAGGGAGTAGGGTTCCCAAATATATTGTCCCAGCAAGGGCCGGGATCTTTCGGTTTGATTTTGGAGACAGCAGCCAGTACTGCTCGCTGCTGGCCAATTTGTGCCTGAAGCTGTTGGGTTTTTGCGAGGCACAGGGCGTGATCTGCCCCGGGGGAAGCGGTGTTTTGCTGTCGATTCAGTTCCCTTACTGCCCCTTTCGCATCTTCCAACTCCTCTCTCAGCCTCTGGTTCTCTGCCTGTAGTTCAATGTCTTTGTCTAGGATCTGGTCCAGCTTCCTTTGGGTAGGCTGTGTTTTGTCATGTTCTCTTTGCTCCTGGGACAGCTGGGTGCGGAGCTCAGAGATGTCCTGCTGCAGGCGGTTGTTTTGGTTTTACAGCTGGCACATTGATTCCCTTAACCCTTTAACATCCTGATTTAGCTGTGCAGCGCATAAGTGTGCCCCGTACGCCAACTTATCCCGGCCTTTTTTCAGCTTAAGTTTGTTTTGGTGGACGTCTTCCGAAAGTTTGTCAAGAATGTAATCATAGTTCTCGCTACTTCTTCTAAAATTCCTACAACGCCCGTGGCCATGGCCTTACCGACTTTTTCTGCCAGGCTGTCTATTAACAATTCTCGATGATATGCCAACGCCATTGTATTTCTGGTTTTACCTTTCAATACGCTCTTTCCCGCTCCCTTCTTTCAGAGAGAAAAAAATACAATACTCAGTCTAAGCAACGATCACATGCGTTTGACCGAGTCCCTCCGGTCCCCCCCATCCGGAACCTTACAATTCCCAACTCTGTGATCCCACTTCTGACACCACTGTAAGATTAGGATCACAGGTCATACACAGATTACCCAAAGGGTCTTAGGAGTTGTAAGACTTTTTATTAAAGAGCTACAGTTTTAAAGCATAATCAGATATTACATGTGGTTTAAGCTGAGTATCATAGACATACAAGCCGTGACAGTAGAGAGCGATCTACGACTCCCGAATCGGAATGCCACGCCCGGGATGGACGGTGAGGCCGTACGGTGGTCTCGGATTGGGTGGATTCCTGCAGTCTGCTGCAGCGGTCACTTCCGTTGGGTCATCCCTTGAGCTGTTGGAGCTGTTGGGCCATCAGCCACCTCAGAGGCTAAACTTGACCAAAGTGTTAGGCCGTAGCCACCTCAGGGAAGCCTTCATCCCTAACTGCCTGATTTCCTCTCTCGGTCGTCTATATTTATAGTTATTTCAGTGGGCTGGTGATTACCTGGTGTCAATCATTTGTTCCCCGTCCTATTGTCCAATTACAAGGGAGAGGCTACCTATGACAGCCCCTCCCAACCTCATGAGGTCATTTTCCTCCTTCTCTCTGTTCTAAAGGTCTTGTTGCCCTCTTTGTAGACAGCTTGTTTATCCTACAGCTCCTTGCTGCATCCCGTATCAGACCTAGTTATGCCCACTTCAAGGCCTGTTTTTGTGTTCTGACCTTGTAATTCAACTCTCTGTACAGCTATTTTTCTGACGTGACTGGAATCTTTCTGTGTCATCAACTTAGGCAAACTGCTGATCTGGGGAACCCGTAACAGACTATTTCTTTCAATCCACGATTTCTTACACTGTGTACAGTTTTGGTCTCCTTATCTGAGGAAGGATAAACTTGACTTAGAGACGGTGCAACGAAGGTTCACTAGATTGATTCCTGGGATGAGAGGGTTGTCCTATGAGGAGAGATTGAATAGATTGGGCCTATACTCTCTGGAGTTTAGAAGAATGAGAGGTGATCTCATTGAAACATATGAGATTCTGAGGGGGATTGACAGGGTCGATGCTGAGAGGTTGTTTTCCCCTGGCTGGAGAGTCTAGAACTGGGGACACAGTCTCCGGATAAGGGGTTGGCCATTTAAAAGAAAGAAAGAAATTTAAGACTGAGATGAGGAGGAATTTCTTCACTCAGAGGGTTGTTAATCTTTGGAATTCTCTGCCCCAGAGGGCTGTGGATGCTGAGTCGTTGAGCATATTCAAGGCTGAGATAGATAGATTTTTGGACTCTAGGGGAATCAAGGGATATGGAGATTGGGCAGGAAAGTGGAGTTGAGATTGAAGATCAGCCATAATCTTACTGAATGATGAGTGGGCTCGAGGGGCCGAATGGCCTACTCCTGCTCCTATTTCTTATATTCTTATTTACATTATAGAGCAGTACTGCCCTCTGCTGGTGGACTCTGCATCATGCAAATTATTATATTGTGGAGCAGTGCTGCCCTCTGCTGGTGGACTGTGCATCATGCAGCTTATTATATAATAGAGCAATATTGCCCTCTGCATCATGGAAATAATGTAATTTATAGAGAAGTGTTGTCAGCTAGTGGTAGATGCTATGCTGGTAAGTTTATAGAACAACTTCCACTCTGGGTCAGAACATTTTGGGTTCAAGCCCCACTCCAGGACTTAGACAGTGCTGTATTGTCAGTTGGATGAGTTATAAACCCAAAGCCCTGCTCCCCTTTTCATATTGATTTTAAAGAGCTCTGTCTTCCCCCTCAGGTGGTCGTTAAAGATCCCATCGCACTTTTCAAAATAGAGAAGGGCAGTTCTCCTAGTGTCCTGGTCAACATTCTTCCCTCAACCAAAGCACCAAAAACAGCTTAACTGGTCATTCATTTCATTACGGTTTTGTGAGACTTAACTGATGGTAAATTGGCTGCTGCGTTTCCCTAAATAATACACTTCAAAAGTAATTAATTGAATGTGAAGCAGTTTGACATGTCCTGAGAATAGGATACTGTGCCCTATCAATGCGAGTTTTTTCAAATTTGCGTTTATGGAGTAATGGCTGATGGCCGTGCTTTAATTATGCGATGCAGAGTCTACCAGCAGAGGGCAGTACTGCTCTATAATGTCATAATCTGCATGAAGAGTCGACCAGCAGAGGGCAGCACTGCTCTATAATGTCATAATCTGCATGGTGAAGAGTCCGCCAGCAGAGGGCAGCACTGCTCTATAATGTCATAATCTGCATGGTGAAGAGTCCGCCAGCAGAGGGCAGTACTGCTCTATAATGTCATAATCTGCATGGTGAAGAGTCCGCCAGCAGAGAGCACACTGCTCTATAATGTCATAATCTGCATGGTGAAGAGTCCGCCAGCAGAGGGCAGCACTGCTCTATAATGTCATAATCTGCATGGTGAAGAGTCCGCCAGCAGAGGGCAGTACTGCTCTATAATGTCATAATCTGCATGGTGAAGAGTCCGCCAGCAGAGGGCAGTTGCCCTTTATTGCTCGAGGGTTGGAGTATAAGAGTAAGGAAGTCTTACTTCAATTGTACAGGGCTCTGGTGAGGCCACACCTGGAGTACTGTGCACCGTTTGCTCTCCTTATTTAAGAAAGGATATATTTCCCTTAGAGACGGTGCAATGAAGGTTCACTAGATTGATTCCTGGGATGAGAGGGTTGTCCTATGATGAGAGATTGAGTAGATTGGGTCTATACTCTCTGGAGTTTAGAAGAATGAGAGGTGATCTCATTGAAACATATGAGATTCTGAGGGGGATTGACAGGGTCGATGCTGAGAGGTTGTTTGCCCCTGGCTGGAGAGTCTAGAACTAGGGGTCTCAGGATAAGGGGTCGGCCTTTTAGGACTGAGATGAGGAGGAATTTCTTCTCTCAGAGGGTTGTGAATCTTTGGAATTCTCTGCTCCAAATGGCTGTGGATGCTGAGTCTTTGAGTAGATTCAAGGCTGAGATGATAGATTTTTGGACTCTAGAGGAATCAAATGATCTGGGGATTGGGCGGGAAGGTGGAGTTGAGGTCGAAGGTCAGCCATGATCTTATTGAATGGCGGAGCAGGCTCGAGGGGCCGAATGTCCTACTCCTGCTCCTAATTCTTATGTTCTTACGTAGTGTTCTATACATTATATCAAAAGCAAAATACAGGAGCCTCCTCCCACCCCTCTTCATCTCACCCCATCAACATATCTTTCGATTCTTTTCTCCCTCATGTACTTATCTAGATTCCCCTTAAACGCATCCATGTTATTGGCCTCAACTACTCCTTGTGGTAGCAAGTTAAGGCTTTTCAGGATTCCCTTCCTGTGATCACAGGAGAGAAGGGGCCAGAGAGGACGGAGGAAAGGCGAGTGAGGCAGCATTTTAGGACAATGTCCCCACCAGATAGTTCCCCTCGCTGCCCCCAGAAGGATTTATACTGTAGGAGATGTGAGCTCCACTTAAGGGAGAGACCGATGGAGCAAACAGTTCAATCGTGTGAAATGAAGCAACTGTCAGCAGCTGTTGTATTGATTCCCAGATTCAGGCAGCTTCTGGCTACAGAATCAGACCAGAGACACAATAGATTACCGTGTTAATCAGCTGCCATTCCTAGTGCCTACGATGGATAGGAAATGCTAATGCTGACACAATTAGGCCAAAGATGTCAACATCCCGCATTATGGGATGCTGAATCCTGAGCCCTGTTCAGCGGCCTGTTGACCTGCTGCACCATAATGCAACGGGAGAGCCTGAGCGCCTTTTTTCCCAGTTCCTTCAGCCCACAATCGTCCAGCCGGCTCCGTTTTGTTTCATTGCCTCATTAAGTCCCCATAGTGCATAGAAAAATAAAATTTACCAGAGTGCACTTTTTGCTTTCAAAAAGTATGTTAAAGAAAGAAAGACTTGAATTTATACAGAACCTTTCACAACCTCAGGACGTCCCAAAGCACTTTACAGCCAATGAAGTACTTTCAAAGTATAGTCACTGTTGTAATGCAGGAAACACGGCAGCCAAATTGCGCACAGCAAGATCCCACAAACAGCAATGTGATAATGACTAAATGATCTGTTTTAGTGATGTTGATTGAGGGATAAATATTGGCCAGGATAGCGCTTTGGAATCTTTTACATCCACCTGAGAGGGAAAACGGGGCCTTGGTTTAACGTCTCATCCGAGAGACGGCCCCTCTGACGTGAATGGGCACGAGGAAAGCTCCTTGGACAATGTTCCTTTTTTAAAGGGGACCAGGATTTCCTGTGAGTTTTCTGGGCCTTTTCTATACTGTTATTTTTAGCTGATTTTTGTTCTGATTTTTTAAAATAAAATGTATTTCTGGAATAACTTTTATTTACTCATTATTAAACATTGTGAAAAATATAGTCCGTTACTGGCCGCAGAAAGCAGACTGTAAGTGAAGCATTTACAGTCTCCAGGGCAGGAAGAGATGTAAAAAGAGAGTACAAGAAGAGGAGCTCTTCCAACGCCAACCTTCTCGAGCTCAGAGAGACACAGTTACCTGGGGACAAGCTGCAGAGTCCTGTCATAAAACCTGAAAATGCTGGAAATACTCAGCAGGTCAGGCAGCATCTGTGAGGAGAGAAACAGAGTTAACGTTTCAGGTCGATGACCTTGCATCAGAACTGGAAGATGTTAGAGATGTAACTGTTTTTAAGCAAGCACAGAGTCAGGGAAGGGGGGAGGGGAAGGCGGGAGAGATTAAATGACAAAAGGGATGATGGTAATGGGACAAGTAAAGAAACAAAAGATGGGTCCAGATGAGGTGTAAATGGTTACAGCAGAATAGCAGAGGAGGAGGGAAGCATGGAAAATATGGGAAAGCGGAGAAGGCTCCCGTGACCTGGGAATATGGCGGAAGAAAGGCAGGTAGACACAGGGGTGGGACCATCCCACCGGCCGTGTGATCCTGTGCCTGGCGGAAGCTGGAGGTACAGTTAATAACAGGTTTGGTTTGGATGTGCCCCAGCTACGGTATCTCACGGTTGCAATGGAACAAGATGGAATAATGCATGTCAAGAATATTAACGGACACCTTAGCTGCAGAGGACACATTATGCCACCAACCACATCTGCAAGCTTTGGCACACCTACCTGCCAATGGCTGAGGACAACTGCCTCCGCAGGCTCCAGGTCAGGAAAGAGCCAGTTGCAGAGCTTCCCTATCTTCTGCAAGGATATTTGGAGCCAACTTGAAAACTAGACACAGCACCTCCAGTGGCAGTCAAGCTCATTACAGCCATTAACGTTTCTGCCTCCAGCTCATTCCAGATGAGCACTTGTTTACCAGTTAATGTGCTAGGCACATATGTATAAAACAGGTGACTGATGCACTGCTAAGCGTAGCCAGCACTTTCATCACACGCTGCCCAATTTCACCCCACTGTTGCATTTGAGAAATGGCAAAGGCCATTGGTGGAGGCTTTGTGGCCGTCCATCCAACAGGCTCCTGCTCTGCCACCATCACCTGGTTCATCTCACCTTTGCACCGTGATTCGCCCAGTGCCATCTCGCAGGATGTGTAACTCCAGTCCCGCGTGTAACTCCAGTCCAGTCCCGCGTGTAACTCCAGTCCAGTCCCGCGTGTAACTCCAGTCCAGTCCCGCGTGCAGCTCCAGTCCTGCGTGTAACTCCAGTCCAGTCCCGCGTGTAACTCCAGTTCAGTCCCGCGTGTAACTCCAGTCCAGTCCCGCATGTAACGCCAGTCCAGTCCCGCGTGTAACTCCAGTCCAGTCCCGCGTGTAACTCCAGTCCAGTCCTGCGTGTAACTCCAGTCCAGTCCCGCATGTAACTCCAGTCCAGTCCAGCGTGCAGCTCCAGTCCAGTCCCGCGTGTAACTCCAGTCCAGTCCCGCGTGTAACTCCAGTCCAGTCCCGCATGTAACTCCAGTCCAGTCCCGCGTGTAACTCCAGTCCAGTCCCGCGTGTAACTCCAGTCCAGTGCCGCGTGCAGCTCCAGTCCTGCGTGTAACTCCAGTCCAGTCCCGCGTGTAACTCCAGTCCAGTCCCGCGTGTAACTCCAGTCCAGTCCCGCATGTAACTCCAGTCCAGTCCCGCGTGTAACTCCAGTCCAGTCCCGCGTGTAACTCCAGTCCAGTCCTGCGTGTAACTCCAGTCCAGTCCCGCGTGTAACTCCAGTCCAGTCCAGCGTGCAGCTCCAGTCCAGTTCCGCGTGTAACTCCAGTCCAGTCCCGCGTGTAACTCCAGTCCAGTCCCGCGTGCAGCTCCAGTCCTGCGTGTAACTCCAGTCCAGTCCCGCGTGCAGCTCCAGTCCAGTCCAGCGTGCAGCTCCAGTCCAGTCCCGCGTGTAACTCCAGTCCAGTCCCGTGTGTAACTCCAGTCCAGTCCCGCGTGCAGCTCCAGTCCAGTCCCGCGTGTAACTCCAGTCCAGTCCAGCGTGCAGCTCCAGTCCAGTCCTTTGCACCGTGATTCGCCCGATGGCAACCCTCAAAAAGCTGTGTAGCTGTGCTGATGCTGGCAAACATTGACGAAAGGGAAACAGGTTGCTGTGAGGAGCTGTCTTGTTCTGGGCCACGGGCAAGCTACTCCTCCAGGCCAAGACGCTGGCTGCAAACGATAGCTTCACACAGAGCCGGCCTTGCAATATACTTTGTGTGATGTATGTCTGTACGCCAGTGAATGTAAAGGGGGACAAGACCTGAGAGCAGGCTGGTGTTAGCCCTGAGCTTGGGACGGCCTGCAGCTTCACATTCTCCTATTTCCTCCATGGTTTTATAGACAAGGTTGTCCACAGTGACCTCCTCTGAGGGAGTCAAGGGCTTGTGGATTCTAAGGTCAGATTCCCTTGTATTATTAAGTGCCACCTTGTCATTTAAGCATGGACTCCGTTCCGCGCCTTCACCTTAGTTTGCGTTCTGTTCCTTTTAACCTCCCACCTCTTATCCCCCCGCACAGCCTTTGGAAGGGCTGATAAATATTTTTAAATTATTTTGAGCCTTTCTTACATAGAAACATTGGAAACAGGCCGTTCAGCTGCCCCACTCGGTGTTGGTGTTTATCCTCCACATGAGCAGTAATCCGAGCCTGATGTGTCTGTCCTTTATTCCCCTTTCCTTCATCTATCTAACCTATTCCTGCAAACTGCTTCTTTAAACTCTGGTGGTACATTCCACAGCCCCACAAACCCTCTTTCTAAGGCCCGAAGGATGATTGCTCCCTTATGTAGCCCCACCTGGATTTCTGGGAATTCCACCCACACCACAAGAGCCTCCCCTGCCCTGAGTTAATGAGCACATTCCACTGATTTCACCGAACTGAGCTCTCGTCAGAACGTGAACCGTTAACTCTGTTTCTCTCTCCACAGATGCTGCGTTATCTGGTCATTATCACATTGCTGTTCGTGGGAGCTTGCTGTGCGCAAATTAGCTGCCGCGTTTCCTACATTACAACAGTGACTACACTTCAACAAGTACTTCATTGGCTGTACAGCGTTTGGAACGTCCTGAAGTCATGAAAGGCGCTATAGAAATGCAAGTCTTTCTTTCTAACTCGAAGCATCAGTTATATTTGGATATATTATCAGTTATATTTGGATATATTATCAGTTATATTTAGATCTAGATCAGCCCACTTGTTTATTTTTGTCGGTCATATTGTGTTTTCCTCCCCCATCTCTGAAGGTCTCACTGTGGAGTTACTCATTCCCCAGCCCAACGAGTAGCTAGTCCCAGCCAGCCATTCCACACCAGCCCAGGTGACACACACCTCCCACATTTGACCCTGTTCATGATTTTGGAGCCAGAAATGTTGTGACTTTACGCAACTGAAAATCGAATCATTGGGACTTGCCCAATGTTCACAGCGTTGCTCAATATTGCAGCTGAGTGTCAAAACAAGCGGCTAACAGGCCACAGCCATATCACACCGCAGTGACGCTGGTCCTCATACCAGTGACATGTCGAGCTCGATAGTGTTACAGTAAAACGACAGTTAACTTGTAGTAAATGGATCCCATGATGACCTTCCTCTTTTACTGGTTGCTAATTTATTGAGTAGAACATGGTTGGGTCAGAAACTGAAACTGATTTTTCTGACATGAACTTAAAGGAGCGAAGTCCTCACACAAAACTATTTTGCAAACCATTATTTCATTTTTTGCCAATCACAATCTGTGATAATGTAACATCCATCTATACAAGCCACATACACTGCAAAAAACATCATCTATGGTGTACATTAGAGTGGTTGTAAAGGTGCTGGGCTAGAAATCCACAGGTAGTCAGTCAAAATCTACCACAGCAAACACAATCCAATTAATTTGCTCATTTGAGAGCTGAGACCAGAACAAAACAACATGAAGGCTGTCGGATTGTCACATAAACCAAACTGGTTCACGAGTTGGGTTGTTACTGAAGAGTATGAACCCAGCTTGTAACTCCAGTCCCGTGTGTAACTCCAGTCCCGTGTGTAGCTCCAGTCCCGCGTGTAACTCCAGTCCCGTATGTAGCTCCAGTCCCGCGTGTAACTCCAGTCTTGTGTGCAACTCCAGTCCTGTGTGTAACTCCAGTCCTGTGTGTAACTCCAGTCCCGTGTGCAACTCCAGTCCTGTGTGGAACTCCAGTCCTGTGTGTAACTCAGGTCCTGTGTGTAACTCCAGTCCTGTGTGTAACTCCAGTCCCGCGTGTAACTCCAGTCCCGTGTGTAACTCCAGTCCCGCGTGTAACTCCAGTCCTGCGTGTAACTCCAGTCCCGTAACTCCAGTCCCGTGTGTAACTCCAGTCCCGCGTGTAACTCCAGTCCCGTGTGTAGCTCCAGTCCCGCGTGTAACTCCAGTCCCGTGTGTAACTCCAGTCCCGTGTGTAACTCCAGTCCCGCGTGTAACTCCAGTCCCGTGTGTAACTCCAGTCCCGTGTGTAACTCCAGTCCCGTGTGTAACTCCAATCCTGTCTGTAACTCCAGACCTGTGTGTAACTCCAGTCCGGTGTGTAGCTCCAGTCCTGTGTGTAACTCCAGTCCCATGAGTAAATCCAGTCCCGTGTGTAACTCCAGTCCTGTCTGTAACTCCAGTCCTGTGTGTAACTCCAGTCCGGTGTGTAGCTCCAGTCCTGTGTGTAACTCCAGTCCCATGAGTAAATCCAGTCCCGTGTGTAACTCCAGTCCTGTGTGTAACTCCAGTCCTTTGTGTAACTCCAGTCCTGTGTGGAAATCCAGTCCTGTGTGTAACTCCAGTCCTGTGTGTGACTCTAGTCCTGTGTGTAACTCCAGTCCTGTGTGTGACTCCAGTCCTGTGTGTAACTCCAGTCCTGTGTGACACTCCAGTCCTGTGTGTAACTCCAGTCCCGCGTGTAACTCCAGTCCTGTGTGTAACACCAGTCCTGTGTGTAACTTAGGTCCTGTGTGTAACTCCAGTCCTGTGTGTAACTCCAGTCCTGTGTGTAACTTAGGTCCTGTGTGTAACTCCAGTCCCGCGTGTAACTCCAGTCCCGCGTGTAACTTAGGTCCTGTGTGTAACTCCAGTCCCGTGTGGAGCTCCAGTCCCGTGTGTAACTCCAGTCCCGTGTGTAACTCCAGTCCTGTGTGAAACTCCAGTCCTGTGTGTAACTCCAGTCCCGCGTGTAACTCCAGTCCTGTGTGTAACTCCAGTCCTGTGTGTAACTTAGGTCCTGTGTGTAACTCCAGTCCTGTGTGTAACTCCAGTCCCGCGTGTAACTCCAGTCCCGCATGTAACTTAGGTCCTGTGTGTAACTCCAGTCCCGTGTGGAGCTCCAGTCCCGTGTGTAACTTAGGTCCTGTGTGTAACTCCAGTCCCGTGTGGAGCTCCAGTCCCGTGTGTAACTCCAGTCCCGTGTGTAACTCCAGTCCTGTGTGAAACTCCAGTCCTGTGTGTAACTCCAGTCCTGTGTGTAACTTAGGTCCTGTGTGTAACTCCAGTCCTGTGTGTAACTCCAGTCCCGCGTGTAACTCCAGTCCCGCGTGTAACTTAGGTCCTGTGTGTAACTCCAGTCCTGTGTGGAGCTCCAGTCCCGTGTGTAACTCCAGTCCTGTGTGTAACTTAGGTCCTGTGTGTAACTCCAAACCCGTGTGTAACTCCAGTCCTGTGTGTAACTCCAGTCCTGTGTGAAACTCCAGTCCTGTGTTTAACTGTAGTCCTGTGTGTAACTCTAGTCCTGTGTGTAACTCTTGTCCTGTGTGTGACTCCAGTCCTGTGTGTAACTCCAGTCCTGTGTGTAACTCCAGTCCCGTGTGTAACTCCAGTCCTGTGTGTAACTCCAGTCCCGTGTGTAACTCCAGTCCCGTGTGTAACTCCAGTCCCGTGTGCAACTCCAGTCCCGTGTGTAACTCCAGTCCCATGTGTAACTCCAGTCCCGTGTGCAACTCCAGTCCCGTGTGTAACTCTAGTCCTGAGTGTAACTCCAGTCCCGTGTGTAACTCCAGTCCTGTGTGTAACTCCAGTCCTGTTTGTAACTCCAGTCCCGTGTGTAACTCCAGTCCCGTGTGCAACTCCAGTCCCGCGTGTAACTCCAGTCCCGTGTGCAACTCCAGTCCCGTGTGTAACTCCAGTCCTGTGTGTAACTCCAGTCCTGAGTGTAACTCCAGTCCCGTGTGTAACTCCAGTCCCGTGTCTAACTCCAGTCCCGTGTGGAGCTCCAGTCCCGTGTGTAACTCCAAACCTGTGTGTAACTCCAGTCCTGTGTGTAACTCCAGTCCTGAGTGCAACTCCAGTCCTGTGTGTAACTCCAGTCCTGTGTGTAACTCCAGTCCTGTGTGTAACTCCAGTCCCGTGTTCAACTCCAGTCCCGTGTGTAACTCCAGTCCCGTGTGTAACTCCAGTCCAGTGTGCAACTCCAGTCCCGTGTGTAACTCCAGTCCTGAGTGTAACTCCAGTCCCGTGTGTAACTCCAGTCCCGTGTCTAACTCCAGTCCCGTGTGGAGCTCCAGTCCCGTGTCGAACTCCAGTCCCGCGTGTAACTCCAGTCCTGTGTGTAACTCCAGTCCCGCGTGTAACTCCAGTCCAGTGTGTAACTCCAGTCCCGAGTGTAACTCCAGTCCCGTGTGTAACTCCAGTCCCGAGTGTAACTCCAGTCCCGTGTGTAATTCCAGTCCTGTGTGAAACTCCAGTCCTGTGTTTAACTGTAGTCCCGTGTGTAACTCCAGTCCCGTGTGTAACTCCAGTCCTGTGTGTGACTCCAGTCCCGTGTGTAACTCCAGTCCCGTGTGTAACTCCAGTCCCGTGTGTAACTCCAGTCCCGTGTGTAACTCCAGTCCCGTGTGGAGCTCCAGTCCCGTGTGTAACTCCAGTCCTGTGTGTAACTCCAGTCCTGAGTGTAACTCCAGTCCCGTGTGCAACTCCAGTCCCGTGTGTAACTCCAGTCCCGTGTGTAACTCCAGTCGCGTGTGTAACTCCAGTCCCGTGTGTAACTCCAGTCCTGTGTGTAACTCTAGTCGTGCGTGTAGCTCCAGTCCCGTGTGTAACTCCAGTCCCGTGTGTAACTCCAGTCCTGTGTGTAACTCCAGTCCCGTGTGTAACTCCAGTCCTGTGTGTAACTCCAGTCCCGCGTGTAACTCCAGTCCTGTGTGTAACTCCAGTCCCGTTTGTAACTCCAGTCCTGTGTGTAACTCCAGTTCCGTGTGTAACTCCAGTCCCGCGTGTAACTCCAGTCCCGTGTGCAACTCCAGTCCTGTGTGTAACTCCAGTCCCGTGTGTAACTCCAGTCCCGTGTCTAAGTCCAGTCCCGTGTGGAGCTCCAGTCCCGTTTGTAACTCCAGTCCCGTGTGCAACTCCAGTCCCGTGTGTAACTCCAGTCCTGTGTGTAACTCCAGTCCTGAGTGTAACTCCAGTCCCGTGTGTAACTCCAGTCCCGTGTCTAACTCCAGTCCCGTGTGTAACTCCAGTCCTGTGTGTAACTCCAGTCCTGAGTGTAACTCCAGTCCCGTGTGTAACTCCAGTCCCGTGTCTAACTCCAGTCCCGTGTGGAGCTCCAGTCCCGTGTGTAACTCCAGTCCCGCGTGTAACTCCAGTCCTGTGTGTAACTCCAGTCCCGCGTGTAACTCCAGTCCCGTGTGTAACTCCAGTCCCGAGTGTAACTCTAGTCCCGTGTGTAACTCCAGTCCCATGTGCAACTCCAGTCCCGTGTGTAACTCCAGTCCCGTGTGTAACTCCAGTCCCGAGAGTAACTCCAGTCCCATGTGTAACTCCAGTCCTGTGTGAAGCTCCAGTCCTGTGTTTAACTGTAGTCCCGTGTGTAACTCCAGTCCCGTGTGTAACTCCAGTCCTGTGTGTGACTCCAGTTCCGTGTGTAACTCCAGTCCCGTGTGTAACTCCAGTCCCGTGTGTAACTCCAGTCCCATGTGTAACTCCAGTCCCGTGTGTAACTCCAGACCCGTGTGGAGCTCCAGTCCCGTGTGTAACTCCAGTCCTGTGTGTAACTCCAGTCCTGAGTGTAACTCCAGTCCCGTGTGCAACTCCAGTCCCGTGTGTAACTCCAGTCCTGTGTGTAACTCCAGTCCTGTGTGTAACTCCAGTTCCGTGTGTAACTCCAGTCCCGTGTGTAACTCCAGTCCCGTGTGCAACTCCAGTCCTGTGTGTAACTCCAGTCCTGTGTGCAACTCCAGTCGCGTGTGTAACTCCAGTCCCGTGTGTAACTCCAGTCCCGTGTGTAACTCCAGTCCTGTGTGTAACTCCAGTCCCGTGTGTAACTCCAGTCCTGTGTGTAACTCCAGTCCCGCGTGTAACTCCAGTCCTGTGTGTAACTCCAGTCCCGTGTGTAACTCCAGTCCCGTGTGCAACTCCAGTCCCGTGTGTAACTCCAGTCCCGTGTGTAACTCCAGTCCCGTGTGCAACTCCAGTCCTGTGTGTAACTCCAGTCCTGTGTGTAACTCCAGTCCCGTGTGTAACTCCAGTCCCGTGTGCAACTCCAGTCCCGTGTGTAACTCCAGTCCCGTGTGTAACTCCAGTCCTGTGTGTAACTCCAGTCCTGTGTGTAACTCCAGTCCCGTGTGTAACTCCAGTCCCGTGTGTAACTCCAGTCCCGTGTGTAACTCCAGTCCCGTGTGTAACTCCAGTCCCGCGTGTAACTCCAGTCCCGTGTGTAACTCCAGTCCCGTGTGTAACTCCAGTCCCGTGTGTAACTCCAGTCCCGTGTGCAACTCCAGTCCCGTGTGTAACTCCAGTCCCGTGTGTAACTCCAGTCCCGTGTGCAACTCCAGACCCGTGTGTAACTCCAGTCCCGTTTGCAACTCCAGTCCCGTGTGTAACTCCAGTCCTGAGAGTAACTCCAGTCCTGTGTGTAACTCCAGTCCCGTGTGTAACTCCAGTCCTGTGTGTAACTCCAGTCCCGTGTGTAACTCCAGTCCCGTGTGTAACTCCAGTCCCGTGTCTAACTCCAGTCCCGTGTGGAGCTCCAGTCCCGTGTGTAACTCCAGTCCTGTGTGTAACTCCAGTCCCGTGTGTAACTCCAGTCCTGAGTGTAACTCCAGTCCCGTGTGTAACTCCAGTCCCGTGTGTAACTCCAGTCCTGTGTGAAACTCCAGTCCTGTGTTTAACTGTAGTCCTGTGTGTAACTCCAGTCCCGTGTGGAGCTCCAGTCCCGTGTGTAACTCCAGTCCTGTGTGTAACTCTAGTCCTGTGTGTGACTCCAGTCCTGTGTGTAACTCCAGTCCCATGTGTAACTCCAGTCCCGTGTGCAACTCCAGTCCCGTGTGTAACTCCAATCCCGTGTGTAACTCCAGTCCCGTGTGTAACTCCAGTCCCGTGTGCAACTCCAGTCCCGTGTGTAACTCCAGTCCTGAGTGTAACTCCAGTCCCGTGTGCAACTCCAGTCCTTGAGTGTAACTCCAGTCCCGTGTGCAACTCCAGTCCCGTGTTTAACTCCAGTCCTGAGTGTAACTCCAGTCCCGTGTGTAACTCCAGTCCTGTGTGTAACTCTAGTCCTGCGTGTAGCTCCAGTCCCGTGTGTAACTCCAGTCCTGTGTGTAACTCCAGTCCCGTGTGGAGCTCCAGTCCCGTGTGTAACTCCAGACCCGTGTGTAACTCCAGTCCCGTGTGTAACTCCAGTCCTGAGTGTAACTCCAGTCCCGTGTGTAACTCCAGTCCTGTGTGTAACTCCAGTCCTGTGTGTAACTCTATTCCCGTGTGTAACTCCAGTCCCGTGTGTAACTCCAGTCCCGTGTGGAGCTGCAGTCCCGTGTGTAACTCCAGTCCCGTGTGTAACTCCAGTCCTGTGTGTAACTCCAGTCCTGTGTGTAACTCCAGTCCTGTGTGTAATTCCATTCAGCATGAAGGAGCAGTGTGAGACAGCTTGTGGTGTACCAGACACTGTGATGTTTGAGATATCCAAGTCCCGTGCTGCATACCAAACCTGTCACTAACTGCCTAGTATGTGGCACTGGTCTTGGCCATGGTCATGTAAGGGGCTCCAGTAAAGCACCTATGATGCTGACTGCCTCCTCCTCCCAAGCCATCTCTTTTTGCCACAATTTCACCACACAGCTTGAACATGGATCTCCGACATGAACCAAAGACAATACTTCCATTGCAGGTCTAGGTGCTGAGAATGACAAAGGATAATTGTTTGAACACAAGTCTTACCACAAGCTTACCCTTCATTGGGAATTTCCTGTCATTAAAATAAGTTGAAAGTGCCCTTCACTCCATCTTAAGCTCAAGTTGACATGTGCTAGGACACCACAATAAGATTGGGATGGACACTTCCTGTAACTTTCAGTCAATATCTCCCAGGTCCTCTCCTGAGATATGCAAAGTCATCAGATTCGGCAGCAGTGATCACCACATCCCATTGCTTAGCCCGTTGTTTCAGATGAATAATGTGCACTAGTTTCCAGGCAAGATCAGCAGCAGAACATTTGTAATTCGATCAGAAATGTTTTGATTTGATATGTCTTGAATGGTTGGGGAAATCATCATTGATTGTTTCTCGAACCCAAAACAGCTCAGTAAAAGGGGCCATCCAGAGACTGGGAGGAGAACATCAGCCAGGGTTCCCACTCCTGATCACTTTTCAGTGACTCCTGCTGGATAGGACCTGGCTCAATGGCCATACCTCCACCCCCACCCGGTTGAATGACTCACTGACATTCACTGTCGAGGCTCACAGTGAATGGTCATTAAGGTGTGGTGAAGGAGTGAAGCCGGTGCCTGTGTAACTGTAGCCCAACACGAGTCAGCATCATCATGGAGGGGGGTGGGGAGAAAATCAAAACTATAAATAAATTCAGAAGTGAGATTCCAAACCTTTCGGTAACCATGGTAATCCTATCAGGTGGACGTAACATGTGATTGAAATAGTTAATAACATGAATTGCACCCAGTGGCGACTGATGACAGTAAAAGCACATGCAATTCACTCATTCTCAAACCAGCAAGTAATGGGCGATTTTCACAGAGCAAAACCAAACTGCTGCATCCAGCCAGATACGGCACACAGCCAAACCATTCTGTGATCCAATGGACCAATTACACAATTACACCTGAAGGCAGGACCAGTAGTGCACAAAAAGTAATCAAAAAGGCTAATGGAATGTTGGCCTTTATCTCAAGGGGGGTCTGGAATACAAAGGGGATGGAAGGTGATGCTTCAGTTGTACAGAGCCTTGGTCAGACCCCATCTGGAGCACCGGGCTGAGTTCTGGGCCCCGCACCTCAGAAAGGATATATTGGTCTTGGAGAGGGTGCAGCGCAGATTCACCAGAATGATATCAGGGCTAAAAGAGTTAAGTTATGAGGACAGGTTGCATAGACTGAAGTTGCATTCCCTTGAGTTTAGACAGTTGAGGGGTGATCTAATTGAGATGTTTAAAATGATAAAGTGATTTGATAGGGTAGATACAGAGCGATTATTTCCTCTGGTGGAGGAATCCAAAACAGGAGGACATAACTTTAAACGTCATCAGGAGTGAAATCAGGAAGCAATTTTTCACACAAAGGGCAGTGGAAATAGGGATTTCTCTCCCCGAAAAGGCTGTGGCTGCTGGGGGTCAATTGAAATTTTCAAGACTGAGATCGATAGACTTTTGTTACGTAAGGGTATCAAGGGATATGGATCAAAGGCGGGTAAATGGAGTTGAGGTACAGATCAGCCATGATCTAATTGTATGGCAGAAGAGGCTTGAGGGGCTGAGTGGCCGACTCCTGTTCGTTCCTAAGCTGTTAGACTATCAGGTGGAGAGCAATTGGAGTCTGTCGGACCCAATCAGATCCAGTTAGAGAGCATGAGTGAAGCCTGCTAGAACGAATCAGATTAATTGGAGGGCGGGTCTGGAGACTGTCACAATCAAGCACACGGTACTTTCCTCACTTGAGGCAGAAATGGTTTGAAGAGGAGCTTTTATTTTTCAGAGTTGAAGCTACAGATGTATTTATTTAGTGCCTATCTCAAAAGAAGTTACACATCACAAATAAACTGCTTTAAAAACCTGTTTTCCTGAAAGGAGCATTATTGGGCATGCCCGGCTGTTGTCTCCTGTGAGGGTTTATTGTCTTCAAGACCGGTTACAGCTGGGTTGTTGAAAAAAGGAGACTGTTCCCTGATATAAAGGCATTAACTGGCTTTAATTCATCATTTTACAGCATTTGCAGAGTTTTGAAATAAGATAGGGAGCGGTGATGAATGCTGTTCAATTTTTAAAAATGAAGCTGAAATCCCCATAATTAGGATCTGGTTACTGCGTTCCAAGGTGATGTGTAACGCAGACACTGCCCAGTTTCTGATTGTAATTCCCAGTTAGTTTCAGCAACTTTGAAAACTGCTTTTAGATTCTTTATGTGAAAGTTGTGTTGTTTCTGAGGAGACCACAGTCTGTATCAGAGCACTCAGCACAGCACAGGGACGTGAGTCACTTTGCAAATCTCAAACTGGAAGCTCTCGTTCACTCCACCTGAGAGAACAAAGTTTAATTCTCTAAGTCTGTCTGCAAACCAGTTTGTTTGTTGCACTATTCCTTATTTTTAATGATTGCAGTGTGCAATGATTTTAATTCCCAATGCAAGAAAGTAAACTACTGAAGAACGTGAGGTAGAAATTACTTTTCAACATTAATCGCAAACACATCTGTGTTGCATTCCTCTATCCAATGTTTTAGCAGCAGCATTGGCCCATGTGGGTTAGCATCTCTCTTAAAGGAACAGACCGAGGGATGTCACACGAATGTGTAAAAGCGCCAATCCACAAAACCACCACTAAAAACTGCAGAAGAGGATGCAAGTGTGAGGTCATCCACTTTGGACCTAAAAAGAATAGATCAGAGTACTTTCTAAATGGTGAAAATCTAGAAGTAGAGGAGGTTCAAAGATACTTGGGGGTCCATGTACATAGATCATTAAAATGTCATGAACAGGTACAAAAAATAACCAAAAAGGCTAATAGACTGCTGGCCTTTATATCGAGAGGACTAGAATACAAGGGGGTAGAAGTTATGCTGCAGCTGTACAAAACCCTGGTTAGACCACACCTGGAGCACTGTGAGCAGTTCTGGGCACCACACCTTAGGAAGGATATATTGGCCTTGGAGGGAGTGCAGCGTAGGTTACCCAGAATGATACCTGGACTCCAAGGGTTAAATTACGAGGAGAGATTACACAAACTAGGGTTGTGTTCCCTGGAATTTAGAAGATTAAGCGGTGATTTGATCGAAGTTTTCAAGATATGGTCCAGTATATCCCTCGCTCTACCATTACCATCAAGCCAGGCGACCAACCCTGGTTCAATGAGGAGTGCAGAAGAGCATGCCAGGAGCAGCACCAGGCGTACCTAAAAATGAGGTGCCAACCTGGGGAAGCTGCAACACAGGACTACATGCATGCTAAAAAGTGGAAGCAGCATGCTATAGGCAGGGCTAAGCGATCCCACAATCAACGGATCAGATCAAAACTCTGTAGTCCTGCCACATCCAGTCGTGAATGGTGGTGGACCATTAAACAACTAACGGGAGGAGGAGGTTCCATGAATATCCCCATCCTCAATGATGGTGGAGCCCAGCACGTGAATGCAAAAGACAAGGCTGATGCATTTGCAACCATATTCAGCCAGAAGTGCCGAGTGGATGATCCATGTCGAACTCCTCCTGAGGCCCCCAGCATCACAGCTAATTCGATTCACTCCACGTGATATCAAGAAACGGTTGAGCGCACTGGATACAACAAAGGCTGTGGGCCCTGACAACATCCCGGCTGTCGTGCTGAAGACTTGCGCTCCAGAACTAGCCACGCCTCTAGCCAAGCTGTTCCAGTACAGCTATAAGACTGGCATCTATCCGACAATGTGGAAAATTGCCCAGGTATGTCCAGTCCACAAAAAGCAGGACAAATCCAATCCAGCCAATTACCGCCCCATCAGTCTACTCTCAATCATCAGAGTGATGGAAGGTGTCGTTGACAGTGCTATCAAGCAGCACTTACTCACCAATAACCTGCTCACTGATGCCCAGTTTGGGTTCTGCCAAGACCACTCGGCTCCCGACCTCATTATATCCTTAGTCCAAACATGGACAAAAGAGCTGAATTCCAGAGGTGAGGTGAGAGTGACTGCCCTTGACATCAAGGCAGCATTTGACCGAGTGTGGCATGAAGGAGCCCCAGTAAAACTGAAGTCAATAGGAATGGGGGGAAAACTCTCCACTGGCTGGAGTCATACCATACAAAGGAAGATGGTTGTGGTGGTTGGAGGTCAATCATCACAGCCCCAGGACATCGCTGCAGAAGTTCCTCAGGACTGTGTCCTAGGCCCAACCATCTTCAGCTGCTTCATCAATGACCTTCTCTCCATCATAAGGTCAGAAGTAAGGATGTTCGTTGATGACTGCACAATGTTCAGTGCCATTTGCAACTCCTCAGATAATGAAGCAGTCCATGCCCGCATGCAGCAAGACCTGGACAACATTCAGGCTTGGGCTGATAAGTGGCAGGTAACATTCGTGCCACACAAGTGCCAGGCAATGACTATCTAAACCCGCGACCTCTACCACCTAGAAAGGATAAGGGCAGCAGGCGCATGGAAACACCACCACCTCCAACTTCCCCTCCAAGTCACACACCATCCTGACTTGGAAGTATATCGGCCGTTCCTTCATCGTCGCTGGGTCAAAATCCTGGAACCCCCTCCGTAACAGCACTGTGGGAGCACCTTCACCACATGGACTGCAGCGGTTCAAGAAGGCGGCTCACCACCACCTTCTCAAGGGCAACTAAGGATGGGCAATAAATGCTGGTCTTGCCAGTGACGCCCACATCCCATGAACGAATTAAAAAAATATTACGGTGAACTTATAGGGTAGATTGAGAAAAACTATTTCCGCTGGTTGGGGAGTTTAGGACTAGGGGACATAACCTAAAAATTAGAGCCAGGCCTTTCAGGAGTGAAGTTAGGAAACACTTCCACACACAAAGGGTGGTAGAAGTTTGGAACTCTCTTCCACAAACGGCAGTTGATGCTAGATCAATTGTTAATTTAAAATCTGAGATTGATAGATTTCTGTTAACCAAAGGTATTAAGGGATATGTGGCAAAGGCGGGTATATGGAGTTGGGTCACAGATCAGCCATGATCTCACTGAATGCGGAACAGATTCGAGGGGCTAAATGGCCTACTCTTGTTTCTATGTTCCTTCCTATGTTCATTGATAGTAACTTAGCAAAACCAAATCACACCACCCCAACAAAGAAAGACCTGTATTTCTATAGCGCCTGTCACAACCTCAGGACATTCGAAAGCACTTCACAGCCAATGAAGTACTTTAGAAGTTTAGTCACTGCTGTAATGTAAGAAATGCAATGATATAAATGACTCGATAATCTGTTGTAGTGATGTTGGTTCAGGGAAAACGGGAGAACTCCCCTGCTCTTCTTCGAAATAGTACCCTGGGATCTTTTACATCCACCTGAGAGGGCAGACGGCTCCTCCAACAGTGCAACACTCCCTCAGTACTGCACTGGAGTGTCAGCCTAGATTCTGTGCTTAAGTCTCTGGAGTGGGACTTGAACCCACGACCTTCTGACTCAGTGGCGAGAGTGCTGCCCACTGAGCATGTATGTTTCATTTACTCATACTAAAATTTACTGGCTATAAGTGAGTCGAGACCTTTTTAAAATTATTATAATGTGGAATCAGAGATGTTATTATCCAAGTTTGGGTTTAATGCTGTTTGTATGGACCCAGTTCCTTTTATAGTGCAGGACAGAGTCAGTAATAGTTGAACAGAGGGTGGCACAAAGTCACATTGCTCTCGTTGAAACTGAACCACGGACAAAATCAAAACCATGGACACAAGTGACGCTTTTCCAGGAAAGATGCACCAGGAACCATCGCTCAAGGGCGGTTTTGGTGGCGGGTTATTCGCACCACAAGGTGGCGCTGAGGCCCCAAAGGAGAGGATGTGGTGGGCTGTCCTTCAACCACCTCCACAACTAGGCAAAACCTCCCTGATAAACTGGGCCAATCTCCCTGAGGCTAGCCGTTTAACTCCCTGTTGGAAGATGAACTGTTCCTTCCTTAGTGACAAAATTTAACAAGGGCTTAACAACAGAAATGTAATGTTCAGAACCAGTTTGGTCTGGAGTGTTTGAACAAAGGGTGGCAGGGGTTGAGATGAATGAAACTGTGGGTGAGGCTTTCACCTGTTACTGATCTCTGGGCTTTCCCCGTACTGCCGACCTGGAATTCCCCACACCAGTAAACTTCCTGGAACTCCTTTCAGAGAGCAGGCTGTATTTCAATCACAAAGAGCAAAGTAGGAGGTTTAGGAAACAGTGCGTGCAATGCAGATATTATTCAGTGATTGGGAAAGTTACAGGTCAAAGGTTATTCTTTCTCAGAATATGTTCCATGTTACAGTACGTTACAGCTCTATGCTCCTTTTTCCCCTTCTATTTTCTCCCCTCCACAGGACGCTGACTCTCCCTGGCGTTCCACAGCCACCAGCCCCCCTCAGGTGTCTCCCCCCTCTGGCTGCCCTTCATGCATGAATTGAGACAGCCAGGCTGGTTTACCAGAAATAAAAACAGAAAATGCTGGAAATACCCAGCAGGTCAGGCAGCATCTGTGGAGAGAGAAACAAAGTCAACGTTTCAGGTCGATGACCTTTCATCAGAACTGAAAAAAAGTTAGAGATGTAACAGATTTTAAGCAAGTGCAGAGACAGGGAAAGGGGGGGGGAGGAAAGAATAAAAGGGAAGGTCTGTGATAGGATGGAAGGCAGGAGCGATTAAAAGACAAAAGGGATGATGGTGCAAGGCGAAAGGAGATGGTAATGGGAGAAGTAAAGGAACAAAGGATGGGTCTACAAGAGGTGTAAATGGGAATAGCAGAATCATCAACAGCTGCCATCCGAAAAAATGGGGGCAGAGGTTATGATCTGAACTTAGAGTGTCATAGAGTCATAATGGCACAGAAGGAGGCCATTCGGCCCATCGAGTCCGTGCCGGCTCTCTGTAGCGCAATCCAGTCAGTCCCATTCCCCCGCTCTATCCCCGTAGCCCTGCAAGTTTATTTCCCTCAAGTGTCTATCCAGTCTCCCCTTGAAAACATTGAGTGTCTCCGCTTCCACCACTTCCGTCGGCAGCGAATTCCAGGTCATCACCACTCGCTGCGTAAAAAAGTTTTTCCTCACATCCCCCCGTATCTCTTGCCCAAAACCTTCAATCTGTGTCCCCTAGTCCTTGTACCATCAACTAGTGGGAACAGCCTTTCCCCGTCTAGCCTATCCAAACCCGTCATAATCTTGTACACCTCTATCAAATCACCCTTCAACCTCCTTTGTTTGAATGAAAACAAATCCAGCTTCTCCAACCTGTCCTTGTAGCTAAGATCCCCCATCCCTGGAACCATTCTGGTAAATCTCCTCTGCACCCTCTCAAAGGCCTTCACATCCTTCCTAAAGGGCCTTCACATCCTCCGCAAGATCCTGCAAATCCATTGGCAGGATAGGCGCACCAACGTCAGTGTTCTCACTCAGGCCAACATCCCCAGCATCGAGGCTTTGACCACGCTCGATCAGCTCCGATGGACGGGTGGGTCACATTGTCCGCATGCCCGATACGAGACTCCCAAAACAAGCGCTCTACTCGGAGCTCCGACACGGCAAGAGAGCCCCAGGTGGGCAGAGGAAACGCTTCAAGGACACCCTCAAAGCCTCCTTGAAAAAGTGCAACATCTCCACCAACACCTGGGAATCCCTGGCCCAAGACCGCACAAAGTGGAGGAGAAGCATCCGGGAAGATGCCGAACACCTCGAGTCTCTTCGCCAGGAGCAAGCGGAAGCCAAGCGCAAACAGTGGCAGGAGCGCACGTCAACCCAAGCACCCCACCCACCTGCCCCTTCAACCACCGCCTGCTCCACCTGTGACAGAGACTGTAGGTCCCGCATTGGACTCATCAGTCACCTGAGAACTCATTTTTAGTGTGGAAGCAAGTCATCCTCGGTGCCGAGGGACTGCCTAAGAAGAAGAAGAAAGTGTGGTGACCAGAACTAGACGCAATACTCCAGTTGTGGCCTAACCAGCGCTTTATAAAGGTTCAGCATAACTTCTCTACTTTTGTACTCAATGCCTCTATTTATGAAGCCCAAGATCCCATATGCTTTGTTAACCACTCTCTCAATATGTCCTGCCACCTTGTTGAACTCAATGTTGAGTCCGGAAGGCTGTAAAATGCCTAATCGAAAGAAGAGGGGCTGTTCCTCGAGCTTACATTGGGCTTCGTTGGAACAGTGTAAGAGGTCGAAGATTTACCTGACCTCCCTCTGCCCCAGTGCTAGACGGGAGCAGCGTGCTCAAAATTCTGTCTAGGCCAAAGTTCACCTGAGTTTCCTCTCCTAGGCCTGGCTCAGTCCCACCCCCTGCTTGGGCCTAGGACTGGAAAACTGGGCAGATAAAAGGGAGTAGAGCTGCAGGCCCAGCTACCAGCCTTGGGGCAGACTGGCTGCTGCTGAATACCCCAAGGCCCAAGGAAACCTGTACTTTAAAAGGCCCGGCCCTGTGATCCGAGGAGGGCTTCCAATCACAGCTTCCTCTGCAAACCCCAAGGCCTCTCATTGAGATTCAGGCGAGAGGGCTGAGAATGTCCCCTCCTGCCTCATTTATATGACAGGCGCAGACCCAAATTCACCTTCCCCCTCCCTACAGGGCAGCCGTGGAAATCCCGGAGTATTCTAAACGGCGCAGAGAACCAGTGTAACCGGTCTCTACCTCCTTTTTCTGATCTTTGCCCCTAGGGAATGGAAGTTCCCTGGGGGCAAAGGTCAGGTAGGTCAACCCTAGTTTCAGCAGGTTATTTTGCCAAGAGAAGCATCACAGCTAAAGGCCAATCCAGATCTCAACTGAAGTCCAACACCTGCACTTTCTATCAAGGGGTTACTGCACACAGATTGGGAGCTTACAGATTGCCCCACTTTGACCCAGATATGCCGAGGTCAACTATAGCTCCCCATGAAGAGGGTCCCAACACAAATCAGGTAATTTGTCGGGGACTGGCGACTGAAACCGGGGTCTTTCTGGTCCAAGTGGCTCAAAGTCACACTAAGCTCGGTATTTACCCAGTGAGGATTTCAAGAAGCTCAATGCATTGCAGCTTTCAGCGGGCACAAGCAAACATTCAGCAGCAATGAAATTAGTGAGGTGAACAATATTATAAGAGTTACAAAAACAGTGCCAAACATCCATGTGAGTGCCACTAAAGTGCGTACTGCCGCGTGTGAATGTAAAGCAAATTAAATGGGACTAAAAGTCGATAAATCCCAAGGACCGGATGACCTACATCCTAAGGTTTTGAAAGAGGTGGCCATTGGAATAGTGGACGCATTGGTTGTCATCTTCCAAAATTCTATAGATTCTGGAACGGTTCCTGCAGATTGGAGGATAGCAAATGTAACCCCGCTATTTAAGAAAGGAGGGAGAGAGAAAACGGGGAACTACAGACCTGTTAGCCTCACATCAGTAGTTGGGAAAATGCTGGAATCTATTATAAAGGATGCAATAACTGGGCACTTAGAAACTAATAGTAAGATTGGGCAGAGTCAACATGGATTTATGAAAGGGAAATCCTGTTTGACAAACCTATTAGAGTTCTTTGAGGATGTAACTAGTGGAGTAGACAAAGGGGAACCGGTAGATGTGGTGTATTTGGATTTTCAGAAGGCCTTCGATAAGGTCCCACACAAGAGGTTGGTGAACAAAATTAGGGGACATGGAATTGGGGGTAATATACTAGCATGGATTGAGAATTGGTTAACAGACAGAAAACAAAGAGTAGGGATAAACGGGTCTTTTTCAGGATGGCAGGCTGTGACTAGTGGGGTACCGCAAGGATCGGTGCTTGGGCCCCAGTTATTCACAATCTATATCAATGATTTGGATGAGGGGAATAAATGTATCATTTCCAAATTTGCTGATGATACAAAGCTAGGTGGCAGTGTCAGTTGTGAAGAGGCTTCAAGGGGATCTCGACAGGCTCAGTGAGTGGGCGAGAACATGGCAGATGGAATATAATGTGGATAAATGTGAAGTTATCCACTTTGGTAGAAAAAACAGAAAGGCAGAGTATTTCCTAAATGGTGAAAGATTGGGGAATGCAGATGCTCAAAAGGACCTGGGTGTCCTTGTACATGAGTCACTGAAAGTGAATGTGCAGGTGCAGCAAGCCATTAGGAAGGCAAATGGTACGCTGGCCTTCATTACAAGAGGATTTGAGTACAGGAGTAAAGAAGTCTTACTCCAACGACCCCCACCCCATCAACACCCACGACCCACCCCATCAACACCCACAACCCACCCCATCAACACTCACGGCCCCCACCCCATCAACACCCACGGCCCCCACCCCATCAACACCCACGACCCACCCCATCAACACCCACGGCCCCCACCCCATCAACACCCACGGCCCCCACCCCATCAACACCCACGGCCCACCCCACCAACACCCACGACCCACCCCATCAACACTCACGGCCCCCACCCTATCAACACCCACAACCCACCCCATCAACACCCACGGCCCCCACCCCATCAACACCCACGGCCCCACCCCACCAACACTCACGGCCCCCACCCCATCAACACTCACGGCCCCCACCCCATCAACACCCACGGCCCCACCCCACCAACACTCACGGCCCCCACCCCATCAACACTCACGGCCCCCACCCCATCAACACTCACGGCCCCACCCCATCAACACTCACGGCCCCCACCCCATTAACACTCACGGCCCCCACCCCATCAACACTCACGGCCCCCACCCCATCAACACTCACGGCCCACCCCATCAACACCCACGACCCACCCCATCAACACCCACGACCCACCCCATCAACACCCACGGCCCCCACCCCATCAACACCCACGGCCCACCCCATCAACACCCACGGCCCCCACCCCATTAACACTCACGGCCCCCACCCCATTAACACTCACGGCCCCCACCCCATTAACACTCACGGCCCCCACCCCATCAACACTCACGACCCACCCCATCAACACCCACGGCCCCCACCCCATCAACACCCACGGCCCCCACCCCATTAACACCCACGGCCCCCACCCCATTAACACTCACGGCCCCCACCCCATTAACACCCACGGCCCCCACCCCATTAACACTCACGGCCCCCACCCCATTAACACCCACGACCCACCCCATTAACACCCACGGCCCCCACCCCATCAACACTCACGACCCACCCCATCAACACCCACGGCCCCCACCCCATCAACACCCACGGCCCCCACCCCATTAACACCCACGGCCCCCACCCCATTAACACTCACGGCCCCCACCCCATTAACACCCACGGCCCCCACCCCATTAACACTCACGGCCCCCACCCCATTAACACTCACGGCCCCCACCCCATCAACACTCACGGCCCCCACCCCATTAACACTCACGGCCCCCACCCCATTAACACTCACGGCCCCCACCCCATTAACACCCACGGCCCACCCCATCAACACTCACGGCCCCCACCCCATCAACACTCACGACCCACCCCATCAACACTCACGGCCCCCACCCCATCAACACCCACGACCCACCCCATCAACACCCACGGCCCCCACCCCATTAACACCCACGGCCCCCACCCCATTAACACTCACGGCCCACCCCATCAACACTCACGGCCCCCACCCCATTAACACTCACGGCCCCCACCCCATCAACACCCACGGCCACCCCATTAGCAACGTACAATGTATTTCACCACATGATGCTGGTCTAATGATTCTGGAACAACACTTAATCAGGGCAAATGTACTGTTTTATAGGACTGTTTATTAACGGTGTTCAGTGTTCATTGCTAATCCCGCCTTCTATATTTACTCTGAAGCTTTAACTCTGTACAATTGTTCACAACCTTTTGGGACCCGTGGTTCTGTCAGGTTACTGCCCAGTCGGTGAGGTTGCTGATACCCCAAGTATGTCAGTTGTGTGACCACTCCTTCTGTTAGGGTCATCGACCTGAAACGTTAGCTCTGTTTCTCTCTCTGCAGATGCTGCCTGACCTGCTGAGTATTTCCAGCATTTTCTGGTTCTATTTCTAGTTTAATCTTGTTCAGTACTAAGCTTAGAGGGTAGATCTTGTTAATTAAAGAAAGACTTGGATTTATATAGCGCCTTTCATGACCACTGGATGTCCCAAAGCGCTTTACAGCCAATTAAGTACTTTTGAAGTGTATTCACTGTTGTAATGTGGGAAACGCGGCAGCCAATTTGCGCACAGCAAGCTCCCACAAACAGCAAAGTGATCATGAGCAGATAATCTGTTTTAGTGATGTTTGTTGAGGGATAAATATTGGTCAGGACACCGGGGAGAACTCCCCTGCTCTTCTTTGAAATAGTGTCACAGGATCTTTAACATCCACCTGAGAGAGCAGACGGGGGCACTCGGTTTGACGTCTCATCCGAAAGCACTCCCTCAGTACTGCACTGGAGTGTCAGCCTACATTTTTGTGCTCAAGTCTCTGGAGCGGGACTTGAACCCACGATCTTCTGACTCAGAGGCGAGAGAGTGCTACTAACTGAGCCACGGCTGACTATAAATTAAAGAAATAAATTCAGAGCACTTTTCACCTGTTTGTGTAAATGATACATTTATGATTGTTCGTACAGAGTAGCAGAAAGTATAAGCCAGTGTGCAGGCGCCTGGTGGATTGTACAAAGCCGTTCCCTTTTATCAACACTACGTTAAGAATTTGGCATTTACTGGCTGACTTAAGTTGAGATCATCTGTTTGGCATTCTGGGTACCAGAGCCAAATGGTAACACTAGCGATTTAACCCGGCCTCACCCATTCATGCTGCTCCCCATGGGCATCACAGCTATAAACAGTAACAATGGCACCATCAAAAATTCAAACAAGGGAGGGAGTAAAGTACCGCCTTGTCTAGCAGGGCAGTGTGCTTGGTTTAAGTGGTCAGACGGAGTATGTGATCGACAAGCTCCGTTCAACAATCAATTCCAATCAGTTGGTGTCTGTTGAATTCCTCATTCAGACCATTTATCGATATAAGTGCAGCCCCAGGACAAGAAAAGTTATGTTAACACCAGCACAGAAAATGATGGGTAGAGATTCCATTTAAAGACTGTAAAATGAAGCAACAGTAATTAGAATAACACAAAACCCAACACACACAACAGTAATGTTGGAGAGGTACGACCTACGAAGCCTCTGCATTCTTAAATCGTCGGGAAGACTGCGTGTGTCGCAATTCCACAGTTGTTATTCCTGTCTCTGGACATTAAAATATAGCCCTCGTTTCCCCATTCAACGCCATAGCTGGAAAACATTTAAAAAGAAACGATTAATTGTTACATCACATTATTTGCAACACCTGTCTTATTCATCCTAAGCTGTACCCCCACTGCCCTGTACCCCCACTGCCCTGTACCCCCACTGCCCTGTACCCCCACTGTACGCCCACTGTCCTGTACTCCCACTGTATGCCCACTGTCCTGTACCCCCACTGTACGCCCACTGCCCTGTACCCCCACTGTACGCCCACTGCCCTGTACCCCCACTGTCCTGTACCCCCACTGTACGCCCACTGTCCTGTACCCCCACTGTCCTGTACCCCCACTGCCCTGTACCCCCACTGTCCTGTACCCCCACTGCCCTGTACCCCCACTGTCCCTGTACCCCCACTGTACGCCCACTGCCCTGTACCCCCACTGCCCTGTACCCCCACTGTACGCCCACTGCCCTGTACCCCCACTGCCCTGTACCCCCACTGTCCTGTACCCCCACTGCTCTGTACCCCCACTGCCCTGTACCCCCACTGCCCTGTACCCCCACTGGCCTGTATGTACTTCCTCCTATCTGCATCATCCCTGTGTTGAAACGAGAACAGGGCCTTTGCTTTGCCGAATAGAAGTAGTTCAATTCCATTTTTCCGACATGGGATCCCAAGGGGGAAAAATTCAGCTGCTTGCGCCTCCCGTTAGCGCCTTAAGAGGGCGCTAATGGGGCGTAAAGCAGCTAACGCCCGGGCGCAGCGCCGCCCATGCCTCCCGAAAAATTCAGCGGGAGGTTAGCGGCGGCGCCAGCCGGTAGCGCCCTGTGGCGCTGCGCCGCCGGCGATGACGTCATCGCCGTGCGCAGCACCCCGCTCGCGCTCCAGCCGCGATCTTCAGTCGCGCCCCCTGATTTACCGCCAGACGCTATGTCCGACGGGTTCAGGGAGGCGTACGTGCGGCCGGGGCGGCGATATTTAAAGGGGAGGTGGCAGGCGGCCATTTTTGTTGCTGGCCGCCTGCCAGCACCTGCCCCCGGCCCCCGTGAAGCCCCCCCACCGTGAAGTGCCGGCTGCGCTCCAAGAGCCCGACACTTCTCTTGAGTGCCGGGCTCTTTTGCCGGCACTCCCGATCCCTGGGGGCCCAGCTGGGCCCCGGTTCGCGCTGCGCAGGGTCCCTCCCCTTTAAGAAGGGGAGGAAGGCCTGCAATACCGCGGCGCGACGTGCCGCAGCGCATGGCGCTGCGGCACGTAGCGCCAGGATATTCACTCGCAGCGCCCCAAGAGGGATGCGGGGTGCTTCCAGTGGCGCCCCGCTTCCCTCTTGGGGCGCAACCACTGAAGTTCCGGCGCGGGGCCGCTAATTTTTTCGGGGCGCTAAAAGTCACGCCCCGGCGAGGTTAGCGCCCCAAATGGGGCGCGACTCAATTTTTACCCCCAAGACTTTTGGTAATCACAGGCCTCAATTCCATCCACTTCTCCATGAAAACCATAACCAAATGGCCTTGAATGAGACTCACGTGCTATCTCCCACTTTAACTCATTGATTCCCAGAAACTCAAATATCTGGTCTCCTTACCTTCCTCAATCTTTCCTTCCTCAAACAATTTTCAGACTTTTCAAGCTCAAGCTTAGATCATTTTATCAACACTTTCCACTTTACCCCGACTCTTCTACTGTTTTTAACCCTGCTGGAGTCCTGCAAATGGGTTGCCAACTCTGATTGGAAGTATTCCTGGAGGTTTCATCACATGACCTCCTGCCTCCAATCAAACAGCCTTCTTCCCATCTCCAAAAATATTATGAACAAAAGTGTTCAAATAAAATGGGGAAAAAAACACACAATTAATTTAATGCCTCGATTATGTTTCTCCCGGGTTGCCAGCAGCAGTGTCCTGGAGATTAATCTTTAATTCCTGGAGAATCCAGGACAGTCCTGGAGTGTTGGCAACCCGAGCTGCAATATGAGCCTTGGGGGGAAAAATTCGGTTGATTAGCGCCTCCCATTAGCACCCTAAGAGGGCGCTAATGGGGCACAAAGTAACTAGCGCCTGGGCGTGGCGATGTTTGCGCCGCACGCAAAATTGACCTGACATTTTGACACTACCGCCACGATCTCCTGTGCCCGCAGATCATGACGTCAGTCGAGCGTGCAACGCCCCGGTAACACCCCGGACCGGATATTGAGTGGCGCCCCCTGCCTTTCTGCCTGCCGCTAGCAACGACAGGTTGAGGGGAATGTTTTGCAGTCGAGAAGGGACTGGGGGAGCGCTATTTAAAGGCGACCGCTTCCTGCCTTTTTTTGTCGGCGACATTTTTGCACCACGCATTCTGAGAGAGAGAGAGAGACTTCTGGAGAGATTCAACGCTGTGTGAAGGAGTTTTGGGTACTGAGCAGCACTTTGCAGGTTCATTTTGATTTGACCTTCCTTGCATCGATTTAGAAGAGACTATGGGGGCTGCACTGAGCTCTTTCCCTGGGTCTCTCCATTGTTCTTTCCAGCAGAATTGATATACAGCTCTCTCCAGGCCGAGATTCAAGGCTGCAATGAGTAGGCTGGATAGCAAGATCGACCCTCCCCTTTAAGAACTGGCCGGCGCCAGTCTGTCTGTGTTCCATTGCTAACTGACATCACATGAACTTCGCCAGCGCTCTGAGGTAGCACCTCGCTCCTCGGCATTAGCGCCTTAAGAGAGGTGTGTAGCGCCTGATTTAGCGCTCCAATCACCTCCACGGACGATAGAAGCCAAGTTTGCAGTCGGAGGCGATAATTAGCGCCAGGCGCTAAACTTTGCGCCTGGCCAATAATTGCGCCCAAACGGGGCGATACCAAATTTCTCCCCCTTGGCCCTTTGTCCAGGACTCGAGGCCCATGTTGTAGAACTCTAATAGGGTCAAAAAGAGTTAAAGTAACAGTCTGGAATTCCTGTAAGCAGTTTCTATAGCAGTAGAATGCAAAGTAAGTGCATTGCAAAAAGGGGACTGGACAAAGTCATCCAATAATAACCACAGCGATTTTTTTGTTGTTTTTTTCTGGAATCATTGAAATAAATTATTTTTTAATTTGTTTTCAGAATTGCAAATGTGCTTCTCAGCTGCAAAGGATAATGTTTTGATTCATTTCCTCTTTCTTTTAAATAAGAACATCTTTTAGTTTGTCTGTAGCTTTATCCATTAACAGTTCAGGTCAGTTTACTGCCGTTATTTCATTTCTCACCATCGAAGTTTGCCGTACTTAAATTTAAAATGTTTTTTGTGACTCTTCTTCCTCTCAAACTTAACAACAAATTCAATCATATTATGGCCACGGTTTCCAAAATGTCATCTTACTGTCAGATTGTTCATTAATTCTAGTTTGTTACTCTTCACAAAATTTAGCATGGTCAGTTCCCTTGTCGATTCCAAAACTGTCCCAATTACTCTTTAGAAATTGTCTTTACTACTCGAGTTCTGCTTCCTCCAGTCTTTGTGAAAATTAAAAAATTCCATTATAATCACATGGGAGATTTATCACTGCAACCATCCTTCTGGCTTCTGAGTGATTTGAGCCAATCAAGGGCAGTTTTGTGCTATGAATCCATGGCCATTTAGAACTGGATCAAGAGTGAGACCATAACCTGGTCAGTCACTGATGACATCCTCTGTGGCTGTAGTCAGGCTGCTCTATCTCCTCGTCCTCCTCAACCTCTCTTTTGACACGGGCAGCCCCTCCAACATCTCTCCTCTGTGGTCCATCTCCATGGCAACACACTTCCTTGGCTGTAAGCCTACCTGTCTCAATGTAGCCAACACATCTCCTACAATGGCTTTTCCTGCTACCCCTCACACTGTCACTTCAGAAATTCCCCATAGTTGGTTCTCCTTTTCCTCATCTACATACTGTCCCTTAGTGATGGGACTAGCTTCCATATGATTGCTGATGACACTGAGCTCTACTTCGCCACCTCTATTTTGCTGTCAGATTGATTATCTGACATGAAGTTATGGATGAGCGAGAACTTTTTCCAACTTAACACTAACAAGACTGAATTAAAACATGACCAAAACTCAACCGCCTAAATCCTAGGTACTAGGACCTGTTCCCGTATCACTCCTGTACTCATCAACCTCCATTCACAAGCACTGAATCCAAAATCCTTCTCTTTGTTTACAATTCCTTCATGGCCTCAGCTCTCCCTACCTGTGTCCTCCCCAGCTCTCCCTACCTGTGTCCTCCCCAGCTCTCCATAACTCTGTGTCCTCCCCAGCTCTCCCTACCTGTGTCCTCCCCAGCTCTCCCTACCTGAGTCCTCCCCAGTTCTCCATACCTATGTCCTCCCCAGCTCTCCCTACCTGTGTCCTCCCCAGCTCTCCATAACTCTGAGTCCTCCCCAGCTCTCCCTACCTGTGTCCTCTCCAGCTCTCCATACCTGTGTCCTCCCCAGCTCTCCCTACCTGTGTCCTCTCAATCTCCCTCAGCTTTCTATGCCGCCGCACACCCACAGTGTTCTAACTCTGCCCCATATACAATGCTCTCTCTCTGCTCCACCTTCAGTTTTAGCGAATTTAACCATCTTGGCCTCACACTCTGGAACACGGTCTCCAAACCCTCGTCCATCTTCCTAATTATCTCTCCTTCAACGCCTTTGATCATGCCTTTAGTTACCTCTCCTAACTTTTCTCCCAATTAACTTCTGTGCAACACTATATTAAAGATGTGATTCAAATGCAAGTTATTGATTGGGAACACGGTGGCATAGTGGTTAGCACTGTTGCCTCACAGCGCTAGGGACCCGGGTTCGAATCCGGCCTCGGGTGACTGTCTGTGTGGAGTTTGCACATTGTCTGCGTGGGTTTCCTCCGGGTGCTCCGGTTTCCTCCCACAGTCCAAAGATGTGCGGGTTAGGTTGATTTGGCTATGATAAAAAAAAATTGACCCTTAGTGTTAAGGGGATTAAATACGTGGGGTTACAGGGATAGGGTGGGATATGTGTCGGTGCAGGCTCGATGGGCCGAAATGGCCTCTATCTGCACTGTGGGGATTCTGTGATTCTGTGTGATGTAAATTTCCCAAACTCAGTTCCTGCAGCTTCTTACACCATCAGAGAGAGGAGACTTTCATCGCAGTTTTCTGGGCTGAGGTGAAAGGGCATTTTGCTAACCCAAGGTACCAATCAGAGCCCAACAACTTTAAATACATTTGGCGCGAAATTTGGTAGCACCCTGTCTTGGGGCAATAACACTGGCGAGGCGGGACATCCTGCACCCAGCGAGGAAGTCCCTCCCCGGCCACGAAATTCGCCTTACCGCCCCGCCCAGGAAGTGGAGTGCAATGTCGGGCACTCCACTTCCTGGTGGGGTGGTAACCGAGGCGATGTTGGGCGCGATCAGCAGCGCTCCGCAGAGCACTGCTGCGCTTCAATGCCCCTCCCCTTCAGTTAAAGGGGAGGGCCGCTGCGCACTCTTCAGGGTCTCCCAGGCCCCAACTAGGCCACCAGGGCGGCGTGGTGCCATGGCAGCAGCCCGACGCCGAGACGTGGTGCCAGGCTGTACGATGGTGGCCAGGACCACACCACGGAGGGCCAACCTGGAGGTCGGCCAAAAAAAGAAAATGGCAGCGTGGGTCGCGGCCGTACCTCCCCTTTAACTACCGACCCACAAGCGCAGGTCGGCCCAGCTCACGACCCGCAAGGCTGGCGTTGACACCACCCGCGCCAGCCTCACGGGGCGCAGCCGAATTTCTGCCACGGGGCGGTAAGGGAGCATGGCGGGGTGCTAAGGAGTCACCGCACACTGTGGTGGTTATCGCCGGAGGCACGACGGCCCAGGGCACTACCGGCGGGGGCGCAGCGCTATCGGGTAGCGCCTCAGCAAAGCCCCGTCGAATTTCACGGGAAGTGCTTTTTCCGCCGCCCCCCCTCCCCCGGGCAATAACCCCTTTGCGCCCCGTTAGCGCCCCCGGAGGTGCTAATGACAGGTGCAAAAGAGCCGAATTTCGCGCGATGTATTGAGAAATAGTGCATTCTTAGTTCATTTACATTTTTGTATGAATTTATGTGCTCATCAAGTTGAAGGATGTCTGTCCTGCGGAATGGAACATTTCCACCTTGCGGCCAACATCAATCACTCCTGGTTAAACAGGTTAAATGCAGAGTCAAGCTCCACTCACACTGTCCAAATTGGTACTTCAACACTGTGCCTTAACCTCAGTCTCAGAACACCCCAAAACTACCTGGATGAATTTTCCCACTTCCCCTGCCAACCACCTTCTCTCTGAGTGAGATTGACAATTTTTCCTTCAATGCTTTTAAATACAATAAAGATCCTACGTTTTGCTCTGACAAGAGGAATTAAAGCATTTGTAGTTGGTGTGGGAAAGGTACCTGTTTTTAACAATCCAGTAGTTCAACCGAGATTTTCTTCCATATCCAACAACCAGTACCGCATGACTCATAACATTAATTTGGCAAGTGGGCTCGTAGTAAATACCTGGGGAGCAAAGCAATGCAATTCACAGGAAGATATCAGTTACAGATCACAACCCTTCCTCCTACCCCAACTATAAACTAAAATATACCAGTAAAAAATAAGCTTTCTGCTACAGATTTTTTTTTTAAAAATTAGGAGATTTTATTTTACGCGGCGAGTTGTTGTGATCTGGAATGCACTGTCTGAAAGGAAGCAGATTCAATGGTAACATACAAAAGGGAATTGCATAAATACTTGAAGAGGAAAAATTTGCAGCGGGCTATGGGGAACGAGCAGGGGAGTGGGACTAATTGGCCAGAGCGGCAGAGTACTTTAAACAGAGTGGGAGCAGAGAGCCAGAGTGACAGAGTACTTTAAACAGTGGGAATGGAGAGCCAGAGCGACAGAGTACTTTAAACAGCGGGAGCAGAGAGCCAGAGTGACAGAGTACTGTAAACAGAGTGGGAGAGGAGAGCCAGAGTGACAGAGTACTTTAAACAGAGCGGGAGCAGAGAGCCAGAGTGACAGAGTACTTTAAACAGAGCGGGAGTGGAGAGCCAGAGTGACAGAGTACTTTAAACAGAGCGGGAGCAGAGAGCCAGAGTGACAGAGTACTTTAAACAGAGCGGGAGCGGAGAGCCAGAGTGACAGAGTACTTTAAACAGAGCGGGAGCGGAAAGCCAGAGTGACAGAATACTTTACACAGAGCGGGAGAGGAGAGCCAGAGTGACAATACTTTGCACAGAGCGGGAGCAGAGAGCCAGAGTGACAGAGTACTTTAAACAGAGCGCGAGCGGAGAGCCAGAGTGACAGAGTACTTTAAACAGAGCAGGAGCAGAGAGCCAGAGTGACAGAATACTTTAAACAGAGCGGGAGCAGAGAGCCAGAGTGACAGAGTACTTTAAACAGAGCGGGAGCAGAGAGCCAGAGTGACAGAGTACTTTAAACAGAGCGGGAGCAGAGAGCCAGAGTGACAGAATACTTTAAACAGAGCGGGAGCAGAGAGCCAGAGTGACAGAGTACTTTAAACAGAGCGGGAGCGGAGAGCCAGAGTGACAGAGTACTTTAAACAGAGCGGGAGTGGAGAGCCAGAGCGACAGAGTACTTTAAACAGAGCGGGAGCAGAGAGCCAGAGTGACAGAGTACTGTAAACAGAGCGGGAGCAGAGAGCCAGAGTGACAGAATACTTTAAACAGAGCGAGAGCGGAGAGCCAGAGTGACAGAGTACTTTAAACAGCGGGAGCAGAGAGCCAGAGTGACAGAGTACTTTAAACAGAGCGGGAGTGGAGCCAGAGTGACAGAGTACTGTCAACAGAGCGGGAGAAAAGAGCCAGAGTGACAGAGTACTTTAAACAGAGCGAGAGCAGAGAGCCAGAGTGACAGAGTACTTTAAACAGAGCGGGAGCAGAGAGCCAGAGTGACAGAGTACTTTAAACAGAGCGGGAGAGGAGAGCCAGAGTGACAGAGTACTTTAAACAGAGCGGGAGCAGAGAGCCAGAGTGACAGAGTACTTTAAACAGAGCGGGAGAGGAGAGCCAGAGTGACAGAGTACTTTAAACAGAGCGGGAGCAGAGAGCCAGAGTGACAGAGTACTTTAAACAGAGCGGGAGTGGAGAGCCAGAGAGACAGAGTACTTTAAACAGAGCGAGAGCGGAGAGCCAGAGTGACAGAGTACTTTAAACAGAGCGGGAGCAGAGAGCCAGAGTGACAGAGTACTTTAAACAGAGCGGGAGCAGAGAGCCAGAGTGACAGAGTACTTTAAACAGAGCGAGAGCGGAGAGCCAGAGTGACAGAGTACTTTAAACAGAGCGGGAGCGGAGAGCCAGAGTGACAGAATACTTTAAACAGAGCGAGAGAGGAGAGCCAGAGTGACAGAGTACTTTAAACAGAGCGGGAGCAGAGAGCCAGAGTGACAGAGTACTTTAAACAGAGCGGGAGAGGAGAGCCAGAGTGACAGAGTACTTTAAACAGAGCGGGAGCAGAGAGCCAGAGTGACAGAGTACTTTAAACAGAGCGGGAGTGGAGAGCCAGAGAGACAGAGTACTTTAAACAGAGCGAGAGCGGAGAGCCAGAGTGACAGAGTACTTTAAACAGAGCGGGAGCAGAGAGCCAGAGTGACAGAGTACTTTAAACAGAGCGGGAGCAGAGAGCCAGAGTGACAGAGTACTTTAAACAGAGCGAGAGCGGAGAGCCAGAGTGACAGAGTACTTTAAACAGAGCGGGAGCGGAGAGCCAGAGTGACAGAATACTTTAAACAGAGCGAGAGCAGAGAGCCAGAGTGACAGAGTACTTTAAACAGAGCGGGAGCAGAGAGCCAGAGTGACAGAGTACTTTAAACAGAGCGAGAGCGGAGAGCCAGAGTGACAGAGTACTTTAAACAGAGCGGGAGAGGAGAGCCAGAGTGACAGAGTACTTTAAACAGAGTGGGAGTGGAGAGCCAGAGTGACAGAGTACTTTAAACAGAGCGGGAGCAGAGAGCCAGAGTGACAGAGTACTTTAAACAGAGGGGGAGAGGAGAGCCAAAGTGACAGAGTGCTTTAAACAGCGGGAGCAGAGAGCCAGAGTGACAGAGTACTTTAAACAGAGCGAGAGCGGAGCCAGAGTGACAGAGTACTTTAAACAGAGCGGGAGCAGAGAGCCAGAGTGACAGAGTACTTTAAACAGAACGAGAGCGGAGCCAGAGTGACAGAGTACTTTAAACAGAGCGGGAGCGGAGAGCCAGAGTGACAGAGTACTTTAAACAGAGCGGGAGAGGAGAGCCAGAGTGACAGAGTACTTTAAACAGAGCGGGAGAGGAGAGCCAGAGTGACAGAGTACTTTAAACAGAGGGGGAGCGGAGAGCCAGAGTGACAGAGTACTGTAAACAGAGCGGGAGCAGAGAGCCAGAGTGACAGAGTACTTTAAACAGAGCGGGAGCAGAGAGCCAGAGTGACAGAGTACTTTAAACAGAAGGGGAGCGGAGAGCCAGAGTGACAGAGTACTTTAAACAGAGCGAGAGCGGAGAGCCAGAGAGACAGAGTACTTTAAACAGAGCGGGAGCGGAGCCAGAGTGACAGAGTACTTTAAACAGTGCGAGAGCAGAGAGCCAGAGTGACAGAGTACTTTAAACAGAGCGGGAGCAGAGAGCCAGAGTGACAGAGTACTTTAAACAGAGCGAGAGCGGAGAGCCAGAGTGACAGAGTACTTTAAACAGAGCGGGAGCGGAGAGCCAGAGTGACAGAGTACTTTAAACAGAGCGGGAGCAGAGAGCCAGAGTGACAGAGTACTTTAAACAGAGCGAGAGCAGAGAGCCAGAGTGACAGAGTACTTTAAACAGAGCGAGAGCGGAGAGCCAGAGTGACAGAGTACTTTAAACAGAGCGGGAGCAGAGAGCCAGAGTGACAGAGTACTTTAAACAGAGCGGGAGCAGAGAGCCAGAGTGACAGAGTACTTTAAACAGAGCGAGAGCAGAGAGCCAGAGTGACAGAGTACTTTAAACAGAGCGGGAGCGGAGAGCCAGAGTGACAGAGTACTTTAAACAGAGTGGGAGCGGAGCCAGAGTGACAGAGGACTTTAAACAGAGCGGGAGCGGAGCCAGAGTGACAGAGGACTTTAAACAGAGCGAGAGCGGAGAGCCAGAGTGACAGAGTACTTTAAACAGAGCGGGAGCAGAGAGCCAGAGTGACAGAGTACTTTAAACAGAGCGGGAGCAGAGAGCCAGAGTGACAGAGTACTTTAAACAGAGCGAGAGCAGAGAGCCAGAGTGACAGAGTACTTTAAACAGAGCGGGAGCGGAGAGCCAGAGTGACAGAGTACTTTAAACAGAGTGGGAGCGGAGCCAGAGTGACAGAGGACTTTAAACAGAGCGGGAGCAGAGAGCCAGAGTGACGATGTAAAAACAACAAAAAACAAGGAGTGACATCACAGGACAGCAGGTAGGTGATTGGTTGGTGAGTATTAATGTTTGTTTTCTCTCTAAGCTAGGACAGTGGTTTAAACTAGGAGCGGCAAACTACAACATACTTTATTAAATAAAAACTTAACTGGATAAACTAATTAATATAATTATTTAAAAAATCGTTGAATAAAGATTTTACCTAATTAAATAAATAAAATAAGGTTAGACTAAGTCATGGCAGGGCAGGTTGTGTGTCTGGACTGCAGTCTGTGGGAGTTTGTGGACAGCGAGACTGTCCCGAGTGAACACGTCTGCAGGAGATGTCTCCGTCTCGAATCGCTCCGGCTCAGAGTCACTGAGCCGGAGGCGAGTTGGAGACACTCCAACACATAAGGGAGGGGGAGGAGTATCTGGACAGTTTGCTCCAGACTTCGGTCACACCTCGTAGAGAGGTGCAGGATCAGAATGGGGTTGGTGTGACCGATAATGGGCAGAGTAAGGGGAACCCAGGTAAGAAAGAGAACGAGGATCCACAGAAACTGATCCTATCAATGTACTTGCTACCTGTGAGGATAAAGACTGTGGGAAGGACAGCCAGACTGTGGACCATGGCACTTTGGAGCAGGAGGCTGTCCTATGGGGAGGAGGAGGAGAGGAAGCGTAATGTGGTAGTTGTAGGGGATTCTATAATTAGGGGGAAAAATAGCCTCCTTTGTAAGCAGGATCAAGAGTTCCACATGGTATGTTGCCTACCTGGTGCCAGGGTGAGGGACATCTCGAACCGACTTGAAAGGATATTGGAGAGGAAGGGGGAGGAACCAGTCATTGTGGTCCATGTTGGGACCAACAACATAGGGAAGAGTAGGCAAGAGGTCCTGTTTGGGGAGTACCCGGAACTAGGAGCTAAATTAAAGAACAGGACTTCAAGGGTTATAATCTCTGGATTATTACCTGAGCCATGTGCAAATTGGCGTAGGAATAAGATGATCAGGGAAGTGAACAAGTGGCTAAAAGAGTGGTGTGAGAAAGAGGGGTTCCATTTCATGGGGCACTGGCACCAGTATTGGGACAGGAAGGAACTGTACCGTTGGACGGGCTCTACCTGAACTGGTCTGGGACCAGGGTCCCACGGAAAGGATAAATAGGGCGGTCACAAGTACTTTAAACTAGTAAATGGGGGGGGGAGGGCTCAGGTGGAAATTGCAGTACAAATAGTAGTTCAAAAACAAACGAAAGGGAAGAGAGTAGAGTAACAGTCAGGAATTGTGCTTTAGGCACTACAGGTAAAGGGAAAACTAAAAGATGTAAAGTGATTAAACCAGGAGAGAGAAATAAGAAACATGTGAGTGAAACATTCGAGCTGAAGGACAGGCCAGGGTGAGTGGCCCAAATAAGCGTTCCTGATACAAACACACGGAGTATAAGGAATACATTGAATGAACTGCAGGCACAAATTCAACTTGGAGGGTATGACATTGTATCCATTACTGAGACATGGCCGCAAGACGGTCAGGACTGGGAACTAAATATACAGTACCAGGTTATAAGGTCTACAGGAAAGATTGGAAAAATGGCAGAGGGGGAGGAGTAGCTTTAGTGATTAAGGATGAAATCATGTCAATGATAAGAGAGGATATAAAGAGAGGTAAGCAGGCAGTGGAGACTTTATGGGTAGAATTAAGAAATAGGAAAGGATTTAAGACTGTAGTGGGAGTTGTGTAGCAAAGGATGAGTGATTTTAATGGGGGATTTTAACTTTCATATATATTGGGATAAGCAGACTAGCACCTGCCAGAAAGGTAGTGAATTTCTTGAGTGTGTCCGGGATAGTGTTCTTCAACAATATGTCCTAGAGGCAACAAGGGGGCAAGCCATATTAAATTTAGTAATGAGTAATGAGCCAGATTTAGTTAGCAGCCGAACTGTGTGTGAACATTTATCCAATAGCGATCATAACACGATCGAGTTCAAGCGAGAAACGTGAAACAGCTACTAAGGTTCTAGATTTAGGTAAGGCCGACTTCAACAGGATGAGGCAGAGACTGTCTACAGTAAACTGGGCAAATCTGTTAATGGGTAAAACGACAGAGGATCAGTGGGAAATGTTCAAAAAAGATTTTGGTGATACAGAACCAGTTTATACCCCTCAGGGGCAAGAGTTCTACTCGCCAAAAAAAACAGCCATGGACGACTAAAGAGGTAAGGGACAGCATAAAACTAACAGAAAAATGCATAAAAGCACAGATCCTGGCGAATGGGAAAGATACAAAGAACAGCAAAGGGTCACAAAACTGATGATAAGAGCTACAAAAAGGGAGTATGAAAAGAAACTCGCATGGGATATCAAAATCAACACAAAGAATTTTTACAACTATATTAGGAAAAAGAGGCTAGTCAGGAGCAACATTGGCACTTTAAAAACTGAAAGCGGCGATATTATCAATGATAATAAGGAAATGGCGGACATGTTGAATAGTTACTTTGCGTCAGTATTTACAGTAGAGGAAGAGGATAGCATGCCAGAAATCCCAAGGAAACTAATATTGAATCAGGGACAGGGACTCAATAAAATTAATGTAAGTAAAGTAACAGTAATGAAGAAAATAATGGCACTAAAGAGTGATAAATCCCCAGGGCCAGATGGTTTCCATCCAGGGTTTTAAAGGAAGTAGGTGAGCACATTGCAGATGCCCTAACTATAATCTTCCAAAGTTCCCTCGATTCAGGAACCGTTCCTTTAGATTGGAAAGTTGTGCATGTCACTCCGCTATTTAAGAAAGATGAGAGAGGGAAACCAGGGAATTATAGACCAGTTAGCCTAACATCTGTTGTCGGGAAATTGCTAGAGTCCATAATTAAGGATCGGGTGACTGAACACCTCGAAAATTTTCAGTTGATCAGAGAGCCAGCATGGATTTGTGAAAGGTAGGTCATGCCAAACCTGACTAAATTTTTTGAGGAGGTGACTAAAGTAGTGGACAGGGGCATGTCTATGGATGTTATTTATATGGACTTCCAGAAGGCATTTGATAAAGTCCCACATAAGAGACTGTTAACTAAGGTAGAAGCCCATGGAATTGAGGGCCGATTATTGACCTGGTTAGAAAATTGGCTGAGCAGCAGGAAACAGAGAGTAGGGATAATGGGCAGGTACTCTAATTGGCAGGAGGTGACTAGTGCTGTCCCGCAGAGATCTGTGTCGGGGCCTCAACTATTCACAGTATTTATTAATGACTTAGATGATGGCATAGAAAGTCATATATCCAAATTTGCCAATGACACAAAGATAGACAGTATTGTAGGCAGTGTAGATGAAAGCATAAAATTACAAAGGGATATCGATAGATTAAGTGAATGGGCAAAACTGTGGCAAATGGATTTTAATTTGGGGAAAAAAAAATTATTCATTTATGGGATGTGGGCATCACTGGCAAGGCCAGCATTTATTGCCCATCCCTAATTGCCCTTGAGAAGGTGATGGTGAGCCACCTTCTTGAACCGCTGCAGTCCGTGTGGTGAAGGTACTCCCACAGTGCTGTTAGGGAGGGAGTTCCAGGATTTTGACCTAGCGACGATGAAGGATCAGCAATATGCTTCTAAGTCAGGATGGTGTGTGACTTGGAGGGGAACTTGGAGGTGGTGGTGTTCCCATGCACCTGCTGCCCTTGTCCTTCTAGGTGGAAGAGGTGCTGCCGAAGAAGCCTCGGCTAGTTGCTGTAGTGCATCTTGTAGATGGTACACACTTCAGCCATGGTACGCCGGTGGTGAAGGGAGTAAATGTTTAAGGTGGTGGATGAGGTGCCAATCAAGTGGGCTGCTTTGTCCTGGATGGTGTCGAGCTTCTTGAGTGTTGTTGGAGCTGCACTCATCCAGGCAAGTGGAGAGTATTCCATCACAATCCTTACTTGTGCCTTGTAGATGGTGGAAATACTTTGGGGAGTCAGGAGGTGAGACACTCGCTGCAGAATACCTAGCCTCTGACCTGCTCTTGTAGCCACAGTATTTATGTGGCTGGTCCAGTTAAGTTTCTGGTCAATGTGAGGTCATCCACTTTGGACCTAAAAAGGATAGAGCAGGGTACTTTCTAAATGGTGAAAAGCTAAAAACAGTGGAGGTCCAAAGAGACTTGGGGGTCCAGGTACATAGATCATTAAAATGTCATGAACAGGTGCAGAAAATAATCAAAAAGGCTAATGGAATGCTGGCCTTTATATCTAAAGGACTAGAATATAAGGGGGTAGAAGTTATGCTGCAGCTATACAAAGCCCTGGTTAGACCACACCTGGAGCACTGTGAGTAATTCTGGGCACCACACCTTAGGAAGTATATATTGGCCTTGGAGGGAGTGCAGCGTAGGTTTGATACCTGGACTTCAAGGGTTAAGTTACAAGGAGAGATTACATAAATTAGGGTTGTATCCTAGAATTTAGAAGGTTAAGGGGGCGATCTGATCGAAGTTTTCAAGATATTAAGGGGAACAGATAGGGTAGATAGAGAGAAACTATTTCCACTGGATGGGGATTCTAGGACTAGGGGGCAGAGTCTAAAAATTAGAGCCAGACCTTTCAGGAGTGAAATTAGGAACCAGTTCTACACACAAAGGGTGGTAGAAGTTTGGAACTCTCTTCCACAAACGGCAATTGATGCTAGATCAATTGTTAATTTTAAATCGGAGATTGATCATTTTTTGTTAATCAGAGGTGTTAAGGGATATGGGCCAAAGGTAGGTATATGGAGTTAGGCCGCAGATCAGCCATGATCTCATTGAATCGCGGAACAGACTCGAGGGGTTCAATGACCTACTCCTGTTCCTATGTTCCTAAGTGTGAGGTCATCCATTTTGGACCAAAAATGGATAGATCCGAGTATTTTTTTAAATGGTGAAAAGCTAGGACAGTGGTGGTCTAAAGAAATATAGGGGTTCATGTACACAGATCACTAAAATGTAGTAGTCAGGTACAAAAAATAATCAAAAAGGCTAATGGAATGTTAGCCTTTATAACGAGAGGGCTAGAATATAAAGGGGTGGAAGTTTTGCTACAACAACAACTTGCATTTATATAGCACCTTTAACGTAGTAAAGTGTCCCACAGTGCTTCACAGGAGCGTTATCAAACAAAATTTGACACTGAGCCACAGAAGGAGATATTCTGGCAGATGACCAAAAGCTTGGTTAAAGAGGTAGGTTTTAAGGATCGTCTTAAAGGATGAAAGAGAGGTAGCAAGGCGGAAAAGTTTAGAGAGGGAGGGCTGGATTTTGCCAATGGGGAGCTTTTGGAGGCGGGACTCCCACTTGTCGAGTTTCAGTCCCGCCTCCATCAACTTCTGGCCAACCCACGCTATTTTCACTTGATTGACCTTGTTAAGCCCGCCCAGCGGGTTTAGCAGGCCAATTAAGGGAAAGCCGGTTACAGAGAACGTCAACGTATGACGTTTCATCTGTCAAATATTTTTGACAGATAAGTTGTCATCGTTTCACAGCTCTGTGAAGCTGTCAAACAGTGACATTCTCTGTAGTTGGATGAGGTCTTGAATTCAAGACCTCATCAAACCTCTTTCTTTTGCAGAAATTAGATGGTTGCTGCATTGGAGAATGCAACGGCCATCTGTCATCTCTACCGCGGAGGTGCGAGACTCTCCGCATCCCCACCGATTGAAGCCTGCAGGAAGAAACAAAGGTAAGTACACTTTTTCTAACACTTTCCACTTGCCTCAGATACTCAGCTCTCCACTCTTGCACCCATCACTTACCTTCACAGCGCACTTTTGCCCCCCCCCCGACCCCCGCAGACCCACGACTCGCCTCGGTGACCCTGGCGGGTTTCGAAGCCTTCAGGAAGCCCGCACTTGTGTGGGCAAAATGGGGATAATCCTCTTATCTGCCTGTTAACTACCTGTAATCCCTTCCCGCCTCCAAGGAGACGGGACCCGGCGCGGGACGGCTACCCGCCTCCTGGCAAGATGGCACGGAGGTGAGTTGGGCACCCGCCCCCAAATTCTACCATTTTCCCGGCAGTCCCGCCTCCAAACCCGCCTCCCCAGGGCTGGCAAAATCCAGCCTGGAGTCCCAGAACTTCGGGCCTTGGCAGCTGAAAGCATGGCCGCCAATGGTGGAATGAGTAAAATCGGGGATGCTCAAGAGGCCAGAATTGGAGGAGCGCAGATATCTCAGATCAAGAGCTGGAGAAATTACGGAGATAGGGAGGGGCACGTCCATGGAGGGAATTGAAAACAAGGATGAGAATTTTTAAAACCAAGGCGTTGTAAACCGGGAGCCAATGTAGGTCAGCGAGCACAGGGGTGATGGGTGAACGGGACTTTGTACGAGTTAGGACACGGCCAGCAGAGTTTTGGATTACCTCAAGTTTACGGAAGGTAGAACATGGGAGGCCGGCCAGGAGTGCATTGGAATAGTCAAGTCTAGAGGTAACAAAGGCATGGATGAGGGTTTCAGCAGTTGATGAGCTGAGGAGGGGCGGAGTCGGGCGATGTTACGGAGTTGGAAATAGGCGGTCTTAGTGATGGCACGAATATGTGGTCGGCAGCTCATCTCGGAGTCAAATATTACACCAACAATCAAATATTACGCAAACAGTGTGGTTCAGCCTCAGACAGTTGCCAGGGAGAGGGATGGAGTCGGTGGCTAGGGAACGAAGTTTGTGGCGGGGACCGAAGACAATGGCCTCGGTCTTCCCAATATTTAGCTGGAGAAAATTTCTGCTCATCCAGCACTGGATGTCGGACAAGCAGTCTGACAATGGAAAACAGTGGAGGGGTCGAGAGAAGCGGTGGTGAGGTAGAGCTGGGTATCGTCAGCGTACATGTGGAAACTGACGCTGTGTTTTCGGTGAATGTCGCCAAAGGGCAGCACGTAGATGAGAAATAGGAGGGGCCAAGGATAGATCCTTGGGGGACTCCAGATGTAACGGTGCGGGAGCGGGAAGAGAAGCCATTGCAGGTGATTCTCTGGCTACGACTGGATAGATAAGAATGGAACCAGACGAGTGCAGTCCCACCCAGCTGGACAACGGTGGAGAGGCGTTGGAGGAGAATGGAGAGGTCAACCGTGTCAAAGGCTGCAGACCAGTCGAGAAGGATGAGGAGGGATAGTTTACCTTTGTCACAGTCACATCGTCATTTGTGACTTTGATAAGAGCCGTTTTGGTATTGTGGCAGGGGCAGAAACCTGACTAGAGGGATTCAAACATCGGGGAAAGATGGGCACGGATTTGGGAGGCGACAATACATTCAAGGACTTTAGAGAGGAAAGGGAGGTTGGAGATGGGGCGGTAGTTTGCAAGGACAGATGGGTCAAGAAAGATGTTTTTTCGAGGAGAGGAGCAGGACCCAATAGTGCTTTAGATGGTCCAGCCAGATCTGGTGGTGAATGGCTAAATCAGTTGTCCGCCATATCCGTTCAAGTCTGCTAAAGCTATGCAAAGCCCTGGTTAGACCACATCTGGAGTACTGTGTACAGCTCTGGGCACCGCACCTTAGAAAGGATATATTGGCCTTGGAAGGAGTGTAGCGTAGATTCACCAGAATGTTACCAGGGCTTCAAGGGTTAGATTATGAGGAGAGATCACATAAACCAGGCTTGTATTCCCTGGAATACAGAGGGTTAAAGGTGATTTGACTGAGGTTTTTAGGATCCTGAAAGGAATTCAGGGTAGATAGAGAGAAACTTTTTCAGCTGCTAAGGGAGTCTAGGACAAGGGGACATAACCTTAAAATCAGAGCCAGGAGAGAAGTTTGGAAAAACTTCTTCTCTCAAAGTTAGAAGTGTGGAACTTGTCCCACAAAAAGCAGTAGATAATAATAAGTTTAATTCTGAAATCGCTAAATTTTGCTAGCCAAGGGTATTAAGAGATATGGAGCCAAGGCAGGTGGACTGAGTTAGGATACAGATCAGCCATGATCTCATTGAATGGCAGATCAGGCTCAAGGGGCTGAATGGCCTCTTCTTGTTCCTCTTGCGGTGGAGAGGGGGAAGTTTGGACATCGCGGCTTGTGGCGGACAATTGGAAATCACGGTAGGGGGAGATCGGAAATCGAGGCAGGGAGAGATTGGGGCTTGTGGGGACGATCGGAAATCGGGGCGGGGGAGATCAGCAATTGTGGCAGGGGGCTGAGAGAGCACATAGGGGCTGGAGAGGGGTGTGGGGGGGAGGGCGGGGAGATCGGGGAATGGGTGGGGGGAGGCCGAAGGCTTCCTTCAGAGGCTGGGGGAGCACTCTTGGTCCTCCGGCCCAGAAGGAGTGCTGGAAAAGGCACTTACCTTGTGGAGCCAGCAGCTCCCACCTCCCTTTCACTGCCGACTTTCCCGACCCCTGGGAAACCGTATAGAAGCAGTGAATTTTAAATTGGGCTCCCAATCACACTGTGGAACCAGATTTAAATATGTTAATGAAGTATCCACAGTGGGACACTCGGACGTGCCACTATTACGGTGGCGGGCGCGTGAATGATGTGTTGGGGCGAGTTCCCCATATTCAAGTCTTTTACCCTCTTCGACCCTCTCCCGCCCTTAGTGGGGGTTAATATCAGGGCCTATGATTCGATGAATAATTCTAACACCCTGACCCCAGATCCCACAGTCAGGTCTGAATCAACACAGTGCATTATGGTTAGTGCCATCAGGCACAATAGGCCCAATGGCCTCCTTCTGTGCTGTACAATTCTTTGATTCTGTGACAACATCCTTTCACCCATACTTTCACTTTCACAAGTATTTGGGAGGAAGGCGTTCTGAATATATATGCCCAAGGGTACACAGGGATAAGCTATCCATCCCTATATAGATACCTCCCAGTGGGTACTTAAACTGCCAATAGTGAATTACCTGAATGGTAGAACTGAAAGGACTGATGAGTGGCATCAATAGCAACAGATATGGGTCCAATTTTGGCAACAGCTTCAGCTAAAGCATTTTCATCACCTTGGGTAATAAAAAAGTAATTGGTGCAATTGGTAGCCTTGTACTTGGTCTTATAAGTACAGGGATCGTCCTGTTTTAAAAACAAAACATATAGTAAATACAATGTCATCATCATCCCGTCAAAGAAATGCCAATGAATTTATTCTGTGAGCATTGTAATGCTTCACAGAAGAGAAGTGCAGCTAAACTCAAAAGGATATCTGAATGGTTCCAGTTCAATAAACTCCCTGGACCAAACTCCTCTTCAGTTCAGTGCTGAAGTCACTGGTGCCAGTCTCACACCTGCCAGTGCCAGAACACCGACAGTGCCAGTGCAGAGTGAGTTACATCCAGTGCCAGAACACCGACAGTGCCAGTGCAGAGTGAGTTACATCCAGTGACTGGAACACCGACAGTGCCAGTGCAAAGAGTGAGTTACATCCAGTGTCTGGAACACCGATAGTGCCAGTGCAGAGTGAGTTACATCCAGTGCCAGAACACCGACAGTGCCAGTGCAGAGTGAGTTACATCCAGTGTCTGGAACACCGACAGTGCCAGTGCAAAGAGTGAGTTACATCCAGTGTCTGGAACACCGATAGTGCCAGTGCAAAGAGTGAGTTACATCCAGTGTCTGGAACACCGACAGTGCCAGTGCAGAGTGAGTTACATCCAGTGACTGGAACACCGACAGTGCCAGTGCAGAGTGAGTTACATCCAGTGACTGGAACACTGACGGTGCCAGTGCAGTGAGTTACATCCAGTGACTGGAACACCGACAGTGCCAGTGCAGAGTGAGTTACATCCAGTGTCTGGAACACCGACAGTGCCAGTGCAGAGTGAGTTACATCCAGTGTCTGGAACACTGACAGTGCCAGTGCAGAGTGAGTTACATCCAGTGTCTGGAACACTGACAGTGCCAGTGCAAAGTGAGTTACATCCAGTGTCTGGAACACCGACAGTGCCAGTGCAAAGAGTGAGTTACATCCAGTGTCTGGAACACCAACAGTGCCAGTGCAAAGAGTGAGTTACATCCAGTGTCTGGAACACCAACAGTGCCAGTGCAGAGTGAGTTACATCCAGTGTCTGGAACACCGACAGTGCCAGTGCAAAGAGTGAGTTACATCCAGTGTCTGGAACACCAACAGTGCCAGTGCAAAGAGTGAGTTACATCCAGTGTCTGGAACACCAACAGTGCCAGTGCAAAGAGTGAGTTACATCCAGTGACTGGAACACTGACAGTGCCAGTGCAGAGTGAGTTACATCCAGTGTCTGGAACACCAACAGTGCCAGTGCAAAGAGTGAGTTACATCCAGTGACTGGAACACTGACAGTGCCAGTGCAGAGTGAGTTACATCCAGTGTCTGGAACACCGACAGTGCCAGTGCAAAGAGTGAGTTACATCCAGTGACTGGAACACTGACAGTGCCAGTGCAGAGTGAGTTACATCCAGTGTCTGGAACACCGACAGTGCCAGTGCAGAGTGAGTTACATCCAGTGTCGGGAACACTGACAGTGCCAGTGCAAAGAGTGAGTTACATCCAGTGTCGGGAACACTGACAGTGCCAGTGCAAAGAGTGAGTTACATCCAGTGTCGGGAACACTGACAGTGCCAGTGCAGAGTGATTTACATCCAGTGTCGGGAACACTGACAGTGCCAGTGCAAAGAGTGAGTTACATCCAGTGTCGGGAACACTGACAGTGCCAGTGCAGAGTGAGTTACATCCAGTGTCTGGAACACTGACAGTGCCAGTGCAAAGTCAGTTGGATCCAGACTGTTCTGTAATTCTAAACACCAATCAGTGTAGGAAACAGGTAGGGATCAATAACAATAACTGCTAACAGGCTACACGGATACTATAAGAATCCAGGCTATATGCTGCATCTCCATTTTTGCAGGCTTTTTTGGAAAACATCCCGGAAGTTCATCTAGTTTATAAGTCACATATGCCCATTTAGAGAATATCAAAATATACAAGAAGGTACATCTTGTCTGTCCAATTTGATTGTAATTCCAGGGCCACAGCTCTGCTCGCTGTTTTAAAGTGTCCGAAGTCACTGGGCTAGATTGCCAATTTGTGCCTCTGGACTTGTCCCCCCAAAGGCAACAGGGTTGAAATTACCCAAAGCACTTTGGATGTGCCATTCCTATCCATAGAAACATAGAAACATAGAAGATAGTAGCAGGAGTAGGCCATTCGGCCTCTCGAGCCTGCTCCGCCATTCGATGAGATCATGGCTGATCATCCAAACTCAGTACCCTGTACCTGCCTTCTCCCCATATCCCTTGATACCTTTAGCTTTAAGAAATATATCTAACTCATTCTTCAATATATTTAATGACTTGGCCTCAACTACCTTCTGTGGTAGAGAATTCCACAGGTTCACAACTCTCTGGGTGAAGAAATTCTTCCTCATTTCTGTCCTAAATGGCTTACCCCTTATCCTTAGATTATGACCCCTGGTTCTGGACTCTCCGACCATCGGGAACATTCTTCCTGCATCTAGTTTGTCCAGACCTGTCAGAATTTTATATGTTTCGATGAGATCCCCTCTCATTCTTCTATACTCCAGCAAGTATAAGCCCAATCGACCCAATCTCTCCTCATATGTCATTCCTGCCATCCCAGGTATCAGCCTTGTGAATCTTCGCTGAACTCCTTCCATGGCAAGAACATCCTTCCTCAGATAAGGCGACCAAAACTGCACACAATACCTAAGGTGTGGTCTCACCAAGGCCCTGTACAACTGCAGCAGGACATCCCTGTTCCTATACTCAAACCCTTTCGCTATGAAGGCCAACATACCATTTGCCTTCTTCACCGCCTGCTGCACCTGCATGCTTACTTTCAGCGACTGGTGCACAAGGACACCCAGGTCTCGTTGCACTTCCCCTTCTCCCAATCTATTGCCATTCAGATAATAGTCTGCCTTTCACACCAAAGTGGATAACCTCGCACTTATCCACGTTATATTGCATCTGCCACACTTCTGCCCACTCACCCAACCTGTCCAAATCATCCTGGAGTTTCTCAGTATCCTCCTCGCAGCACACACGCCCACCCAGCTTTGTGTCATCTGCAAACTTGGAGATATTACATTTAGTTCCCTTATCTAGATCATTAATGTATCTTGTGAATAGCTGGGGTCCAAGGACCGAACCCTGCGGTACCCCACTAGTCACTGCCTGCCACTCGGAAAAAGACCCATTAATTCCTACTCTCTGCTTTCTGTCCGCCAACCAGTTCTCTATCCAAGTCAATACCTTGCCCCCAATCCCATGTGCCTTAACTTTACACGCTAATCTCTTATGCGGGACCTTATCGAAAGCCTTTTGAAAGTCCAAATACACCACATCTACTGGTTCTCCCTTATCTATTTTCCCAGTTACATCCTCAAAAAATTCCAGTAGATTAGTCAAGCACGATTTACCTTTTGTAAATCCATGTTAACTTTGTCCGATCCTGTCACTGTTTTTCAAGTGCTCAGCTATTACATCTTTTATAATGGACTCTAGCATTTTCCCCACTACCGATGTCAGGCTTACCGGGTGCCCCCAAGTTTCCTCTCCCAGGCCCTGAACAGGGCCTTACATCAGTCGGATAGAGGAGACTTTCACTCTGTCTGTCAGGGCTGGATTCAAACATAGGTGCCAGAGCTGAATGAACAGTGATTGAACCAACTGTACTCTCTAGTCCCCTATCAGAGACTGGGCACTATCAATACATTAGCCTGGGCAGGATTTGAACCCAGGTTACAGGGGTTAAAGGGCAGCATCTGACTTATAGCAACACCCAGACCCGTTTCACTCTTTTGTCTTTTGCTGCAAGTGCTAAGAACTTATTAAAATCTTGAAAGAACAAGTCAGGTCAACTATGTAAAACTGGAAAATCATTGGAAGAATGTCATGATTAATATAGCAAAGTCAAATAGAAATGAGTTACTGACAGTGCCAGTGTAGGGATATCCAGCCTCGGAGTCAATTCCATGGTTGTCGTGTACATACAAGAAGGCATTTTCCATCCATCCACCGCCACATCCTTCATTCCCCTGTGGTCCCGAACAATCTACCAGGTTCTGCTCACTCAGTGAGATGAGTTTTCCTGTCTTTTTAAAGGTCTGTCCCTCCAACGCTCCAGTTGAACTGAACGCCCAGCACGAGCCACAGCCACCCTGAGAACACACAATCGCAGTCCCAAAAGGAGCTGAACTTTTTGGAAATTCCGTTTTGATTACAAAGCCTACACGGTTCAAATGTGCTTTGATTGGTGCTGCTGGGTCCCCGTTACAAACGCTTCTCGTGAGGAGTTGCAGCCAATCAGGTTTCAAAGAAGCAGTGAGCCTCTCCTGCTGGTGGCCATTTCACAAGTGAATAACATCTCGGTTTGAACACAGAACCTGTGGGTTCCTTGTACCTCATACTCCAAGCTTTCCCGTTAAACAAAAGACATCGGCAACAGTGAGGACACGGCTTATTCAATCCTTTATGAGTGAGATCTTGTCAGCAAAACCCAACATGTTTATGTCCTGAATTTATTCATTAAATGCTGACGATCAAATCTCTGTTGGTCTACACACAGGACCGTCCTCTCATCCACTGTATTATTTTCCTAATTATATTGGATCTGATGCTGCAGTGAAACGTCAGCATGTAATGTTAAAGATGGGGCCTTGCATTTTGTACTGCTCTCAGCAGGGCATTTTCTTGATGAAAAGGTGGCTAAAAGAACATTTTAGCATTAAGCACACTGTGTATTTGTGCTGAGGAAACAACCCATGTACTCTCTCTCTAATTAAATGATCTATGTACTGTCTCTCCAATAAAACAGACCCTTTAACAATCGCCCAGAGATAACGGCTCTGGGCCTGGGATTTCCGGTAGGGGAGGGAGTAACCCAGGCGGGTTGCCTGTGTTGGGACAGGAATTCGGGGTGGAACCTGGCTCTGTCAGGTGTACACCCCATTTGCTCTCCATCAGATGTCCTGGTGGGGCCGGGTGGGTCGTCCGCCAGCCCCACCCCATCCGGCAGAAGTTTGGGGGCAGGTCTCGGGGCGAGGGGGCGTTCCAAGGCTACCATGGCCCAGCGGTTCCCACACCTGCAGAGAGAAAGCATGGGTTCGGCACCGGGCCTTCCGAGGCTTCAAAACCGTTGTGGAGCTGAGGTAATCAATGCCGGGGATTGGATAAGTGGGGAAATCGAATACCTCCTAGTACAGACCCTTGTTTCCCTTCAGGGATAAATAAAAAATATTCTTAGTCCTTTTCCGCACACTAAAAGTCTCAGGCTCCCTCATCAAAACAGCAGGATGTTGTTGCGATTTTCTGCCATCAGTTGGCTGGGACCTCTGTTGCCCCTCTCTGCGGCTCAGGCTACCCACCCCCAAGTATTAAAATGATCCTGTCCCAGATTTAAAACATGGTCACATCTTACGCACTCAGCAGCCAGAATTCGCATCTCTCCAGCCTTCCATGAGTTCTGGCCCCTCTGTCTCCAAACCATGTACACAGGAATATCCCAGCTCAGCCCCTAATCTGTGCTGAGTTAGCTGCTCACAATCAGGGGCAGTGATAAGGGGGCGACCACTCAGCACTACACCCCGGGGTCAGGAAAACAGAAATCAGCCACACCTCCCACTCTTGATCGGGACGCCTAATGGAAGCACGTATGCCTTGGTGCCGGGTGAGGGAATAAGCTCAACTGCGCTATCCCCCCATGGCCGGTTAGCCCGCTGGTACTCACTGTCACGGAGTACATGTAAATAATGACTTGAGCGAGGTATTAAAGGGGCACTGGCACCGTAAGCCATTGAGGGAGCTGACAGCTTTTTGAGAAGAGGGGAGAAAAATACAGTGGGAGTGAAATTGGTTTTTGACGGCAACGCAAAACGCGCGATAGTAAAACAGTAGACCGTTTTACACGCCACCAGACTGAAGTCACTGGAAACAAAAATCAGGCGGGGTATAAAACGGGCTGTTGGTTCGCTATGGCTCGTTTTATACTACAGCCCCAGACTAATTTCACCCTCAGTGACTCTATCCAGATTAATGCTATCCAGCTGCTATTCTGCTTAACACTGGCGCTGCGGTGATAAGGAATCTGATCTCCAATTTGTTCTACAGAACAAAATCTTTTACCTGGTTCTTCACCGGAGTAACGTAACCCTTATCGCGCCAGTCAACACTCTTTGGAATCTCTACCGATTCAGGAATCCTTAAAAGCGGCTCGGATGAGTTCCTGGGTTTGAACAGACGGAATCCATTCATCCGCTCATTGAACTCCTCCAAGGTCTGAAAGATGAATAAGAGTTTCAGTACAGAGTGAGCATCAGATCAGAGGAAGGAACTATTCAGAGTAAGAGTTCCCAAAATGTACTAAGAACAACCCATTCCCCTACTTGCTGGGAAAGACCACGAAATGTCCCGAGCACTCGACAAAGCAAAAGAAAAAATGTGAAATTACTGTGAAATCATAGAATCATAAAATGATACATAGCACAGAAGGAGGCCATTCGGCCCATCATGGGCCTATGCTGGCTCTTTGAATGAGCTATTCAATTAATTCCACTCCCCTGCTCCTTCCCTATAGCCCTGTAAATTTTTCCCCTTCAAGTATTTATCCAATTCCCTTTTGAAAGTTACTATTGAATCTGTTTCCACCACCCTTTCAGGCTGTGCATTCCAGATCATAACTCACTGAACAAACGAAAAATCTCATCGCATTACTTTAAATCAATGTCCTTTGGTTACCGACCCTTCTGCCACTGGAAACAGTTTCTCCTTATTTACTCTATCAAAACACTTCACAATTTGAACACCTCTACTAAATCTCCCCTTAACCTTCTCTGCTCTAAAGAGAACAACCCCTGCTTCTCTGTTCTCTCCACATAACTGACATCCTGCATCCCTGGTACCATTCTAGGAAATCTCCTCTGCACCCTCTCTAAGGCCTTAACATCCTTCCTAAAGTGTAATGCCTAGAAATGAACACAATACTCCAGCTGGGGCCTAACCAGTGTTATATAAAGGTTTAGCATAACTTCCTTGCTTTTGTACTCATGCCTCTGTTTATAAAATCAAGGATATTGTATGCTTTTTAACAGTCTTCTCAGCTTCTCCTGCCACCTTCAAAGATTTTGTGTATGTGAACCCCCAGGTCTCTCTGTTCCTGCACCCCCTTTAAAATTATACCATTTAGTTTATATTGCCTCTCCACAGTCTTCATTTCACATTTCAGACTAGAAGGAAGTATACAGTAGCGGGGTGGATATTAGGCCCACTGCTCTTTTTGATATATATTAATGACATAGACTTGGGTGTACAGGGCATAATTTCAAAGTTTGCAGATGACACTGTGCTAGTCCAAAGCGACCATTTTGTGCTTGGTCCCATCAAATATGGTTCCTGTTCCAAGTCAGATCAATGAATGTTCTTGTCTCTCTAGACCTCACTAGGAGGGCTTGTGTCAATTTGAGAACATCTCAGTCAGAGGAAACAACAAAATCAGGGCAGTTCTCAATCAGTCCAGAGATACAGATAGAGCCCCCGATATTTACTGGGGCAGGTTTTGTGAGCAGTAGTTGGGGGGAGCGGAGGGAGGAGGAGTTTTGATTGGGAAAGCACGCTGTGCAGTTTTAACTCCACAGCATGCGTCTTTTTTTTCCCAGCAGGTTCCCCACCCAAAACCAGCCTGATTGACAGGCTTGGCTCCCTGTCGGGCGGGGAACGCTCCGGAGGAGGCCGCAGCCCAGGAGCAGGTAGGGAGACTGCAGCTGGGTGAGTGGGAGCGTGGGGGGAGGGGAGGGTCCAGATCTTCTGGGTGGGAGGGGGGGGGGGCGGTGGTCGCCAATACCGGGAGGGAAGGGTGATCTCCGATCCCACGGGGGTTCGATCTCCAATCCCGCGCGGGTCTGATCTCCAGTCCCAGGGGGAGGGGGGTCCAATGGCGGTCAGAGAAGGTAAACTTGGTGGGCCGGGAGGATGCATTCCTGCTCCTCTTGGCTCATAGGGAGTGCTGTAAAGTCACTTACATTTTCCACTAAGCATTCTTCGCCTCCCTTTAGCTGCCAGGTTTCCCAAGGTCCGGGAAACCTGTCCGGCCAGGGTTAAACCTAGAAGATAGGTTAAATCTGAGGCACATAGTCTCATTATAATATTTAAAAAGACCAACCTGCCTCGTGGGAGTGGGTTGGTTGCCCCCCCCCCCCCCCCCCACCCCCACCCCATCCCACCTCCGTTAAACCCAGAAGTGGGCAGGTTGGAGGCAGCTGGGGTCGGGTTTGAGATTTTTTCAATTGTCACATCTCACCCGACCCAAACCCACCCGTTTTTGGGGGTTAAAACTCCCCCCCACAGAGATTTTTATACGACCATGTTGTCACTGGGTTAAGCTGGTACCAATATTCTCAGTAAAAAATTCACTTATGCTATGCTGCTTTAATATTGAGCAATAAACTCCTTGCATGATATTCATTAGTTACTCCCATCACCAACGGCAGACTTTACCCTAATATTACACAGCTCAAAATGTCCGTTCAAAACTCTTCCCACCTTAATACGTTCTCACTTACCATGTCTCCAAACTGGTTCATCTCAAGATTATAGGTGTGTTTACCCATCGAGTATTCCAGGTTGTGATATTCAACAAACCTGAAGTTTTTCTCCCATACCATTCTCCGAGCACTTTCTTCATGCTGGAAAAAAAAGTTAGAAAATCAGAGGTTTGAAACATTTTGAAAATAAAGCAGTTTCTTCCCTCGAGACAGTTTTATAATCTTAGAGATAAATGCGAGTCAGTCACTTTTGCAGATATTCTCAGTGAAAACCATTGCACCCTCATGATTGATATCTTTTTTTTAATATTCCCGCTCCTGGATCAAGGAAAGGTTTAATATTGAGCAATACTCTCCTTGTATGATGTTCAGCAATGGCTGATTTGCAACAACCAGTTCTTTACCCTAACATTACACAGCTTAAAATGTTTTATCAAAGAGGGAATTAAGATTTCCATGTACTCCCACAATGCTTCAATTATTAAACATATATTGGAACTGGACATACGAAGCAAGAAGCCGCCAAGTTCAATCCCTCAATCCTATGAGGAGTAGACTAGGCCTATATTCTCTGAAGTTTAGAAGAATGAGAGGTGATCTCATTGAAACATATAAAATGTTTAAAGGACTTGACAGGGTAGATGCTGGAAGGATGTTTCCCCTGGCTGGGGAGTCTAGAACCAGGGGTCACAGTCTCAGGATAAGGGGTCGCCTTTTAGAACATAAGAACATAAGAAATAGGAGCAGGAGTAGACCATTTGGCCCTTCGAGCCTGCTCCGCCATTCAATAAGATCATGGCTGATCTTCTACCTCATCTCTACTTTCCTGCACTATCCCCATCTCCCTTGATTCCCTTAATATTCCAAAATCTATCGATCTCTGTCTTGAATATACTCAATGACTGAGCCTCCACAGCCCTCTGGGGTAGAGAATTCCAAAGATTCACCACCCTCTGAGTGAAGAGATTTCTCCTCAGCTCAGTCCTAAATGGCCGACCCCTTATTCTGAGACTGTGCCCCCTGGTTCTAGACTCCCCAGCCAGGGGAAACATCCTGCCTGCATCTACCCTGTCAAGCCCTGTAAGAATTTTGTATGTTTCAATGAGATCACCTCTCATTCTTCTAAACTCTAGAGAATATAGGCCTAGTCTACTCAATCTCTCCTCATAGGACAATCCCCCCATTCCATGAATCAGTCTGGTGAACCTTCGTTCCACTCCCTCTATGGCAAGTATATCCTTCCTTAGGTAAGGAGACCAAAACTGTACACAATACTCCAGGTGTGGTATCACCAGGGCCCTATATAATTGCAGTAAGACATCTTGGGGTAGAAATTAGGTCGCGCCCCATTTGGGGCGCAAATATCGTCCGGACGCAAATATTAGCGCCTGGCGCTAATTATCGGCACTGACAGGAAACTTCACTTTTACCGCCCCAGGAGGTGAGTGGAGCGCTAAAGCAGGCGCTGCACACCTCTCTTAAGGCGCAAAGGCCGAGCAGTGAGGCGCTAACTCGGAGCGTTGGCGAAGCTCATGTAATGTCAGTCAGCAATGGAACACACACACAATGGCACGGGCCAGTTCTTAAAGGGGATGGTTAATCTTGCTTTCCATCCACATCCTGTTCATTGCTGCCTTGAATCTCGGCCTGGAGAGACTTGCACATCAAATGTGCTGGAAAGAACAATGGAGAGTACCAGGCAAAGAGCTCAGAGTGCAGCTCCCACAGTCTCTGCTAAATCGATACAAGGAATGGCAAATCAAAATGAACCTGCAAAGTGCTGCTCAGTACCCAAAACTCCTTCACACAACGTTGAATCTCTCCAGAAGTCTCTCCCTCTCTCTCTCAGAATGCGTAGTTCAAAAATGCCACCAACAATAAAAGACAGGAAGAGGCCCCCTTTAAATAGCGCCCCCCCCAGCCCCACAGCGATTGATAGCGTTCCAGTCTTCTGGTCGTTGGAAGCGCCAGGCGGTAAGGCAGGGGGCGCCACTCAATTTCCGCTCCGGGGCGCCACAAGGGCGTTGCACCATGGAATGACGTCACAATCTGCGCGCGCAGGTGGTCGCAGCGGTAAGTTTTAGCGCCGCCGCACAATCTCAAGTTAAGTTCTCGAGCGGCGCAAACATCGCTGCGCCCGGGCGTTAGCGGCTTTGCGCCCCATTAGCGCCCTCTTAAGGCGCTAACGGGAGGCGCAACCAAGTGAATTTTTACCCCCTTTACTCTTATACTCAAATCCTCTTGTAATAAAGGCCAACATGCCATTTGCTTTCCTAATTGCTTGCTGTACCTGCATGTTAACTTTCAGTGATTCGTGTACAAGGACACCCAGGTCCCTCTGAACACCAACATTTCCCAATCTCTCACCATTTAAAAAATACTCTGCTTTTCTATTTTTCTACCAAAGTGGACAACTTCACATTTCTCCACATTATATTCCATTTGCCATGTTCTTGCCCACTCACTTAGCCTGCCTATATCCCCTTGAAGCCTCCTTGCATCCTCCTCATAACTTACATTCCCACCCAGCTTTGTATCATCAGCAAACTTGGATATATTACATTTGGTCCCCTCATCCAAATCATTGATATAGATTGTGAATAGCTGAGGCCCCAGCACTGATCCTTGCGGTACCCCACTAGTTACAGCCTGCCAACCCGAAAATGACCCATTTATTCCTACTCTCTGTTTTCTGTCCGTCAACCAATCCTCAATCCATGCTAGTATATTACTCCCAATCCCATGAGCCCTAATTTTGTTTAATAACCTCTTGTGTGGCACCTTATCGAATGCCTTCTGAAAATCCAAATACACCACATCCACTGGTTCCCCCTTACCTATTCTGCTAGTTACCATAGTTAGGACTGAGATGAGGAGAATTTTCTTCACTCAAAGGGTGGTGAATCTTTGGAATTCTCTACCCGAGAGAACTGTGGATGCTCAGTCGGTGAGTATATTCAAGATGAGATCAATAGATTTTTGGATGCTAAAGGAATCAAGGGATATTGGGATAGTGCAGGAAGGTGGAATGGAGGTAGAAGAACAGCCAGGATCTTATTGAATGGCGGAGCAGGTTCGAAGGGCCAAATAGTCTACTCCTGTTCCTAGTTCTTATGTTCTGATCTATGCTGAGTTACCTCGATGACAATGACAATGTCCAGGCTCACACGTGGAGGATGGTCACTTGCCAAGGTACCGGATGGCAGCTGCTGTCTGTGGAACTGTGCCCGAGCCACAGTCCGTGCCTTCCACAGGTAGGGGAAGGTTTTCTATGTATTTTGTCCATTGTCGTGTTTTTTTATATTTGTTGTTGGGATGTGGGCGACACCAGCAAGGAACTATTTATTACCCATCCCTCGTTACCATGAGGGCATTAAGAATCAACCACCTAATGTGGGACTGGAGTCACATGTAGGCCAGACCGGGTAAATGTGGCAGCTCATTGCCCTGAAGGGTATTAGTGAACCAGTTGGATTTTTTTTTTAAACAATAAAATGGTCAGTTTCTGGTGCCAACCCACAAATTCCCACATTTAGTGAATTCAATTTCCCAACTTGTTGTGGTGGGATTTGAACTCATGACCTCTGGATTGTCCGTCTAGTACTATAACCTCTGGGCTACCATAACTATCATGGATCGGCTGAAAGTGATGAACTATTATGTTGGACTGTACCTACCAAGTATTTAGTTCCCCATTGGTCACCACCAACCTAGGGCATTAGAACTGTTTTCTGGCTGGGGTTGTGTGGTTGGGGGTGCGGGGGGGGGGGGGGTGAAGCTTCCTGGCAACAGGTCCCAGAATGGCATCGGCAGAGATGTGGGGCTGGTTGCCTGCATCAGTGGCCAGGGCGTGGTGAGGGGCAGGGGGAAAAGAGTGGGTCCAAACGGTGGGGGAAAACCTATTTTAAAACTGAGGATAAATGTTGTTGAGGGATTATTGGGCTGTTCATTCTTTACCATAATGTTAGTCACGGTATATAGGATGGAAGAGATTGCAATATTTTACAGAACTGAATCTGATACAGGAACTCTTTCTTCCCCTACAGGTGTATCCTGTTCAGCAGTTTCCTGCCTGAACTCATCAGAGCAACTCTGTTACTGTTCACTGTGCTTTGAACAGTCAGGCAGCTAGTGGGGTTTGCACAGCAGTTCCAGATGTGTAGGGTTTGCCCTGACCTGTCAGCACTCCAACAGCCTGTGCTACAACGTGACGGCGTTAATGACCCAAGTTAATCAGTGGAGCATGTCCCTCGACCTCTCTTAAACCATCCAAACGCAAACCTCTCCTGACATTTCAATGCTGTCTCGGTTCTCTGTGCACCAACCAGGGGAGCCTCGCAACCAATGGGCCGTGGGGAGTGGGGGAGGTGGTGGTGGGGGGTGGGGGGGTCTTGCCAAACTTTGAATATCGTCCTAATGGATGGACTGGGAAGGTTTTTCGTAAACAAATCAACTTCTTTAGGACCTGCTGCGCTTTCTGCTGTACATCAAAACCCTGTAATCACAAGGAGGACCGTGGGCCGCTGCAGGTTTTATATATTTTAGTGCTTTATTCAGTGCCAGACATAATATTAAAAATTATTTTAAATCTGGTCAATCCAGACTCAGCATGCTTTATTCTTTAATTATTACTCTATTTCATAGAAATTAGGTGTCAGCTGTGGCTCAGAGTAGCACTATCACCAACCAGGGGAGCCTCAGAACCAATGGGCCATGGGGAGTGGGGAAGGTGGCGGGGGGTGCGGTGGGGGGAGGTCCTGGGTACAAGTCCCATTCCAGGACATGCTCACATAATCCAGGTTGACAATCCCTGTGCAGTGCTGAGGGAGTGCTGCACTGTCGGAGGTGCCGTCTTTCGGATGAGACATTAAACCGAGGCCCTGTCTGCCCTCTCAGGTGGACGTAAAAGATCGCATGGCACTATTCAAAGAAGAGCAGGGGAGTTCTCCTGGTGGTCTGGCCAATATTTATCCCTCAACCAACACCTGAAACAGAAAATCTGGTCATTGCTGTTTGTGGGACCTTGCTGTGCGCAAATTGGCTGCCGCGTTGCCCTACATTACAGCAATTACTGCAGGTCAAAGGTACTTCATTGGCCGTGAAGCACTTTGGGATGTTCTGAGGTTGTGAAAAGTGCTATATAAACGCAAGCTCTTTTTATCTCTCTTTTAAATGAACTGAAAATCTACGGAGGGGAGCTGGTGCGCCTTGAACCATCTGAGTCAGTTTGCTGTTCTGTACCCTCACCTCTGTGTACTGTTTCTGGTGAAACACCTTCCACTTCTCCCAGCCTTCAGTCAACACTGGATCAAACAGTGATGAGGCAGTGACAGCCAGAACCACAATCACGAAACTCCCCAGAAACAGGATGGCCTTCATGATGACTTATCTGAAAGATAAAAACACAACAGAGATGTCTTCTTTTGTTCTTTCAAGGTTCCTCATTCCATGAATTCCAGCTGAGAAGAAAAGCCGTTGATCTCTTGCAGGCCATCACTGTGTTGCTAAGTAAACAGTCGCTAAGTTGTACCCTAGGGTTCATGGTTCACCATAGTCTAGTCACCCTCTGGTGTTCCATTCCTGTTGGGAATCTCTGACCATTTTCTCCAAGCTATCCGACAATGACCTGGGTGGGATTGGGAATGTGCTGTAAGGGGGCTGTCGGTCACATACCACTGCACGTAGGTGCCACCCAATCAGGTAGCAGTCAGAGATTTCAAGTGCCTCTATTTTAGCCTGGGCTCATAGCGTCACATTGGGCATAAGCCCAATGTCACCAGAACAAATATTGGTGGAAGTGCCACCCCAGAGAAGGGCATCACTAAAGTCAAGCAAGTGACGCAGTCAACTAAAGAACATCAACTATGTCCTTTTTACACATAATTATTATTCGCTGGTTTGTCCTATTTTGAACTGTGTTGGCCTAGAAGTTTGGAATGGGCTGTCTCTGTTAAATCAGGACACCAAGATCTATTGGCATCAGCAACTTGAGATAAACATTCCCACTAAGCTGCACATCCGCGCAGCGGTTTGGAGGGTCCCACGCAGGCCGCTCAGGGCTTTTCAATGTAAATAACCGCGCATGTGTGAAAAATTGAATGGGCCGCGCAGCCAGTTAAAGGGCCCGCGCACCAAAAAAAATTACAGGGAACATTGCTTGAGATATAGGGAAATAAATGGGAACATGGGTTTACACTTTATATATTTGACTCCATGAAGTCCAACTATGTGGCCCACAGAGGAAAAAGCTTGGACACCCCAGAAATAGCCACATCTCGCCAATCAGAAAAACATTCATTTACCCCTACTCGTTGCTTTCTGTCTTCTAACAACCCATCCATCCATGCGGCTATCAAAACCCAATATCTACAATATCCATCATTTTCCCTTTATCTTTAAACTAAAACAATTCAATTAAATTAGTCAAGCACAATCTGCTTTCACAAACCAATGCTGGCTATTCCCTATTAGCTTATGCTTTTCTACGTATTCACTGTTTTCATCCCATATTACAGAGTATAAGGTCCTGAAAATCCATAGATATTTCAGCAGACTCAGTGGTTTAATGTCTCATCTAAAGGATGGCACTTCCAACAATGAAGCACCAAGTCTTGGTGTGGGGCTCGAACCCACAACCTTCTGCTCCAGAGACCAGAGCTATATGCTAAGCCAAGCTGGCACAATAAGAAAAAGTACTTTGGAACAGCTGAAAAGTCATGCGCCCTTTTCATCATAACCGAGTCGCCAAACTTGCCAGCTCCACCTGGGGAGCAAATGCCACCACTTGGCACGCATCCGCTCTCGCACTCTGCTATTCGCTTGCGGAATATTGCTCTCTATCGTTTGGGTTCAGTTACGGCACACTAAACTGGTGGATACTCCACTGCACGCTACTATGTGTCTTGTGTCAGGCACATTTGGCCCTACTCTCCTCCTGTGGTTATCAGTCCTCTGTAACACAACTCCTCCACATCTTTGTTGTTCCGATGCAGTAACAAAATTGGTGAATAGACTCCACGACAAAATGATGTTCCCAATTCACTGATTAGTTCTAGCCACTCAGCGCTGCTCTCTCTGAGACACCCAATATGATTGTAATTTCCTGATTCCTTTGACTTTTCCTCACCAACTCGATGGTGGGAAGTGTGGACAGCAGATGCTCCAATAAATCACCATATCATCTCCGACCCTACAGACCGTCAGCGAGGATTCAACTGGCCACGTCGTAGCTGAGTGCTTCTCAACTTCTTCCATACTGGACAGGACAGAGCGCCCCATATCTTCACCTATGGGTGCCTTCATGATGAGGACAAATGTCCTTACGAACAAATACAAACCATGTCCCACATCGCTGAATCATGCCCACTAACTTAACTATCTAGTGGTCTACTCGCTTTGCATGTCGGTGATGACAGTGCTCTAAAATGGCTGGAATTATACGCCGAGTTTGCATGCGCTAAATAAATTACAACATCACACGCAAGCTATTTGATAATGGGCCCGATCTTACTGGAAAAATAATGGCGTGTTAACAACTCCCACCATTATTAATGTGCAAATCGACCAGTAAGCTCAGTAGATTAAGAGATGCGCTGCGATTTGCAAATCTCCAGAACTTGCTGGTCAATTTACACCACTCCACTGTTTGCTTCGCACAAACGGCATCTCACCCTTAGCCTCCCTGTTATTTTTAAGAACTTGCTAGATTTGCACATTAATTGCCTATTAAACTCGCCGCAGAAAATTAGGGCTGGAACTTAACAGCGCAAGTTCCTTTTTAACAATGTGATAATTGTTAATGACTGCCAATCAACCCCTCTGGCCCAAAAAGGGAACAATTTAAACTGTTCAATCTCATTCCTGCATATAGCAAATTGTTGTTAGAGATTTTAAAAATGTCAAATGTTCATTTTTTTATTTTTTTTCTTGCTTTTCCTTTCTGTCTCTTTTTTCTCTCTCTTAATCCAATCTTTCTTTCCTTCTCCTTATTTCTCTTTCTGTACGATATTAAGATCCAAGGAGAGGACATATAAATTGGCCAGAAAAAGCAGCAAACCTGAGGATTGGGAGCAATTTAGGATTCAGCAAAGGAGGACAAAGGGATTAATTAAGAGGGGGAAAATAGAGTATGAGAGTAAGCTTGCAGGGAACATAAAAACTGACTGTAAAAGCTTCTATAGATATGTGAAGAGAAAAAGATTGGTGAAGTCAAGCATAGGTCCCTTGCAGTCAGAATCAGGGGAATTTATAACGGGGAACAAAGAAATGGCAGACCAATTAAATACATACTTTGGTTCTGTCTTCACAAAGGAGGACACAAATAACCTCCCAGAGATGTCGGGGAACATAGGGTCTAATGAGAGGGAGGAACTGAATGAAATCAGTATTTGTAGGGAAATGGTGTTAGGGAAATTGACGGGATTGAAGGCCGATAAATCCCCAGGGCCTGATAATCTACATCCAAGGGTACTTAAGGAAGTGGCCCTAGAAATAGTAGATGCATTGCTGGTCATCTTCCAAAATTCTATGGACTCTGGAACAGTTCCCATGGATTGGAGGGTAGCTAATGTAACCCCACTAATTAAAAAAGGTGGTAGAGAGAAAACGGGGAATTATAGACCGGTAAGCCTGACATCGGTAGTGGGGAAAATGCTAGAGTCCATTATAAAAGATGTAATAGCTGAGCACTTGGAAAACAGTGACAGGATCGGACAAAGTCAACATGGATTTATAAAAGGTAAATCATGCTTGACTAATCTACTGGAATTTTCTGAGGATGTAACAGGTAGAATAGATAAGGTGAACCAGTGGATGTGGTGTATTTGGACTTTCAGAAGGCTTTTGATAAGGTCCCGCATAAGAGATTAGCATGCAAAGTTAAAGCACATGGGATTGGGGGTAAGGTACTGACTTGGATAGAAAACTGGTTGGCAGACAGGAAGCAAAGAGTTGGAATAAATGGGTCTTTTTCCGAGTGGCAGGCAGTGACTAGTGGGGTACCGCAGGGATCGGTGCTAGGACCCCAGTTATTCACAATATATATTAATGATCTAGACGAGGGAACTAGATGTAATATCTCCAAGTTTGCAGACGACACAAAGCTGGGTGGGCGTGTGTGTTTTGAGGAGGATGCAGAGAAATTCCAGTATGATTTGGACAGGTTGGGTGATTGGGCAGATGCATGGCATATGCAGTATAATGTGGATAAATGCGAGGTTATCCACTTTGGTGGCAAAAACAGGAAGGCAGATTATTATCTGAATGGCAATAGATTGGGAAAAGGGGAAGTGCAACGAGACCTGGGTGTCCTTGTGCACCAGTTGCTAAAGGTAAGCATGGAGGTGCAGCAGGCGGTTAAGAAGGCAAATGGTATGTTGGCCTTCATAGAGAGAGGATTCGAGTACAGGAGCAAGGATGTCTTGCTGCAGTTGTACAGGGCCTTGGTGAGACCACACCTTGAGTATTGTGTGCAGTTTTGGTCGCCTTATCTGAGGAAGGATGTTCTTGTCATGGAGGGAGTGCAGCGAAGATTCACCAGACTGAAACTTATAAAATTCTAACAGGACTAGACAGACTAGATGCAGGAAGGCTGTTCCCGATGGTGGGGGAGTCCAGAACCAGGGGTCACAGTCTAAGGATAAGGGGTAAGCCATTTAGGACTGAGGTGAGGAGGAATTTCTTCACCCAGAGAGTGGTAAACCTGTGGAATTCTCTATCACAGAAGGCAGTTGAGGCCAATTCATTAAATATATTCAAGAAGGAGTTAGATATATTTCTTAAGGCTAAAGGGATCAAGGGATACGGGGAGAAAGCAGGGACAGGGTACTGAATTTGGATGATCAGCCATGATCGCATTGAATGGCGGAGCAGGCTCGAGGGGCCGAATGGCCTACTCCTGCTCCTATCTTCTATTTTTCTATGTTTCTATGTACCTAATTTGAACCTAATTCACCCACTCTTATTCACCCTCCTTCTCTGCCACTCCTCTGTTTCTTTCTCAATCTTTAATTCTCAATGATTAAGGAAATGCACTGTTGGTTCCACTGTTCACTAAGGTCCCAGATGGTCCGTTGCCCTCGCTGCGCTGTTTTAAGATCGCACTTCCAGCAAGTGAAGGCGCAAAAAATTTTCCAGCTGAAGGATGCAGAAAAAAGTCTAACTACTAATGGTGTACACCGTGAGATACCCCGCTCCAGCAAAATGTATGTTTGACAACACTCAGGTTCAGCAAAAGGCTTGGCAAACAGTCAGGGCTGGATTTTCACAGCCCTGAGGATGCGGGTTTGGAGGCGGGACTGCTGGGAAAATGGGAAAAATTGGGAGCGGGTCCCAACCCCGCATTATACTCCATCTGCCACCTTATTGTTTTAACCTGTCTATATCCCTTTGCAGGCTCTTTGTGTCCTCCTCACAGCTTACTTTCCCACCTAGCTTCGTATCGTCAGCAAACCTGGATCCATTGCACTTGGTCCCTTCATCTAAGTCATTAATATAGATTATAAATAGCTGAGGCCCAAGCACTGATCCTTGCGGCACCCCACTAGTTACAGCCTGCCAACCGGAAATTGGCCCATTTATCCCTACTCTTTGTTTTCTGCCTGTTAACCAATCCTTTATCCATGCTAATATATTATCCCCAACTCCATGAGCCCTTATCTTGCGTAGCAACCTTTGATGTGGCACCTTAACGAATGCCTTTTGGAAATCCAAATATACTACATCCACTGGTTCCCCTTTATCTACCCTGCTAGTTGTAAAAACTGTAATAAAATTTGTTGAACACGATTTCCCTTTCATAAAACCATGTTGACTAATCATATTAAGATTTTCTAAGTGCCCTGTTACCACTTCCTTGATAATGGATTCCAGCAGTTTCCCGACGACTGATGTCAGGCTAACTGGCCTGTAGATCCCCGTTTTCTCTCTCTCTCCTTTCTTGAATACTGGGGTTACATTTGCTACCTTCCAATCCGCTGGGACCATTCTAGAATCTAAGAAATTTTGCAAGATCACAACCAATGCATCCACTATCTCTGCAGCCACCTCTTTGAGAACCCTAGGATGCAGACCATCAGGTCCATGGGATTTGTCAGCTTTTAGTCCCATTAGTTTCTTGAAAAGGAAAAATTTGCTGGGCTATGGGGAAAGAGCAGGAGAGTGGGACTAATTGGATAGCTCTTTTGGAGAGCCAGCACAGGCACGATGGGCCGAATGGCCTCCTTCTGTGCTGTATCATTCTATGATTCTCTGTGATTGTGTGAAATGCTCCCCCATTCCAGGGAAATGCCCTGCATGCTATAGTGTATTTGGCGATAAAATTATGGAAGTCCTTATTATTGTGACATGTTGCTAAATATCTCAAGATTCTGCAGCTTTCAGCCCGCTATCCCACCGTAGTTAAAGGGATAAAATCTTCAGAAAAATGTGTGGAATGAACAATCTTTCCCAAAAACTGTAGCCCTTTAAATGAATAAACACATTTAGCACGAACATCTGACTCAGCTGAGTTGAAGTAACGTTGATTGGAAACACATTTCCTCAGAGAATGGAAAGGAAGTAGCACGAGTTTCATCTCCGTCAGCGCTTCAAAGTTGTTTTAGTCTCTGGATCTCGTGTTCAGACTCTTGAAGAAAGTTACATAGATACATAGAAGATAGGAGCAGGAGTAGGCCATCCGGCCCTTCGAGCCTGCTCCGCCATTTAATGAGATCATGGCTGATCCTCCAATTCAGTATCCCGTCCCCGCCTTCTCTCCGTAACCCTTAACCCCTTTTGCCTGTAGAAATATATCTAATTCCCTCTTAAATATATTTAATGAGCTGGCGTACACTGCCCTCTGTGGCAATGAGTTCCACAGGTTCACCACCCTCTGAGTGAAGAAATTCCCCCTCATTTCTGTCCTAAATGGTTTAGCCCTTATCCTTAAATTATGTCCTCTAGTTCTGTTCTCACCCGCCAAGGGAAACATTCCTTCTGCATCTAGTCTGTCTAGACCTGTCAGAATTTTATACACTTCTATGAGGTCCCCTCTCAATCTTCTAAACTCCAGTGTGTACATCCCTAAACTACATAGTCTCTCCTCATAGGTCAATCCCGCCATTCCTGGTATCAGCCTGGTGAATCGCCGCTGCACCCCCTCCATGGCAAGAACATCTTTCCTCAGATGAGGCGACCAAAACTGTACACAGTACTCGAGGTGTGGTCTCACCAGTGCCCTGTACAGCTGCAGCAAGGTATCCCTGTTCCTGTATTCCAACCCTTTTGCTATGAAGGCCAGCATACCGTTTGCCTTCTTGACCGCCTGTTGCACCTGCATGCTCGCCTTCAGTGACTGGTGTACAAGAACACCCAGGTCTCTCTGTACTTCCCCCTCTCCCAATTTATTGCCATTTAAATAATAATTTGCCCTCCCGTTCCTGCACCCAAGGTGGATAACTTCGCACTTGTCCACATGATAGTGCATCTGCCATTTAACCGCCCAATCACCCAGTCTGTCCAAATCGCTCTGGAGCTTCCTGGTCTCCTCCTCTGAGCCCACCCCCCCCCTCCTAGTTTAGTGTCGTCTGCAAATTTGGAAATGCTGCATCCGACTCCCTGATCCAGGTCATTAATGTAAATTGTGAACAGCTGGGGACCCAGGACAGATCCCTGTGGTACCCCACTTGTTACTGCCTGCCATTCAGAAAATGAGCCGTTTATTCCAACTCTCTGTTTTCTATCTGACAGCCAGTTCTCTATCCACGTCAATACTTTCCCCTTTATCCCATGAGCTTCAATTTTCCATGCTAATCTTTTATGTGGGACCTTGTCGAAGGCCTTTTGGAAGTCCAGGTACTCCACATCTACTGGCTCTCTCCCATCTATTTTACCAGTTACTCCCTCAAAAAATTCCAATAGATTAGTCGAGCACGATTTACCCTTTGTAAATCCATGTTGACTCTGTCCTATCCTGTCCCCATTTGCTAAGTGCTCCGCTATTTCATCCTTAATGATGGACTCCAGCATTTTGCCCACAACTGATGTAAGGCTTACAGGTCTGTAATTACCTGCTTTTTCCCTACCCCCCTTTTTGAATAGTGGGGTAACGTTAGCTACCCTCCAATCCATGGGCACTGTTCCCGAGTCTAATGAATTCTGAAAAATCATACTTAGTGCATCCGCTATCTCTAGGGCCACCTCCTTCAGTACCCTAGGATGCATGTTATCAGGCCCTGGGGATTTGTCCGCCTTCAATCCCTTTAGCTTCCTTAACACCATATCCTTAGAGATATTGATTTGCGTCAGTTCCTCCTTTGCCAATGTCCCTATTTTTCCCGATATCCCAGGGAGGTTTTTTGTGTCTTCCTTCGTAAAGACTGACCCAAAGTATGCATTTAGTTGGTCTGCCATTTCCTTATTTCCCGTTATATATTCCCCCGTATCTGACTGCAATGGACCAACTTTGGTTTTCACCAGTCTTTTCCTCTTGATATACTTATAAAAGCTTTTGGAGTTAGTTTTTATATTTTCCGCCAGCTTGCTTTCGTAAGCTATTTTGCCCCTCTTGATTAAGCCCTTTGTCCTCCTTTGCTCTATCTTAAACTGTTCCCAATCTTCCGCTCTGGCGCTTTTTTTGGCTATTTTATACGCCCTATCTTTGGATTTTATGCTGTCTCTAATTTCCCCTGTTATCCACGGTTGAGTCACCTTTTTAGATTTCCTTTTATGCCAGATTGGTATAAACAATTTTTGCAATTTTGTCATTCTATCTTTAAATGCTTGCCATTGTTTATCTACCTCCAGTCCTCCCAGGAACGTTGTCCAATCAGACCTACTCAGTTCCCGTCTAATGGCATCATAATTCCCCTTGTTTAAATTCAGGACCTTAGTCTCTGAGTCAATTTCTTCGCTCTCCATTTCGAGTGAGAAATCGATCATGTTATGATCGCTCTGACCCAAGGGTCCCCGTACAATAAGATTACTAATTAGTCCCTTCTCATTGCACAGTACCCAGTCCAATATAGCCTGTTCCCGAGTTGGTTCCTCGACATATTGATCCAGATAACCATCCCTTAAACACTCAAGGAATTCCTCCTCCTCATTATTTTTACTGATTAGGCTAGTCCAATCTATATGTAAGTTAAAGTCACCTATGATGACAGCTGTGCTCTTATTGCACGCTTCTCTAATTTCCCTCGTGATGCCCTCCCCAACCTCTATTTTACTATTTGGAGGCCTATATACCACTCCTATTAATGTTTTTCGCCCCTCGCTATTTCTTAGCTCCACCCATATAGATTCTGTATTAACTGAGTTAATATCCTTCCTTTCAATTGCATTTATCCCCTCTTTTACCAGCAATGCTACCCCTCCTCCCTTTCTTTTTTGTCGATCCTTCCTAAATACTGAATACCCCTGTATGTTAAGCTCCCAGCCCTGCTCACCCTGCAACCATGTTTCCGTAATCCCAATTAGATCATAATTATTAACCTCTATTTCCACAGCTAATTCATCTACCTTGTTCCTGATGCTTCTCGCATTAAGGTATAAAACCCTCAGGCTTTTTTTATGCTCACATTTTTTATGAATTAGTTTGGCCCTTTGTTTTTTTTTCCTCACTCTTTTACCATTTATTTCTGTCTGCCTTTCACTTTCCTCTATTTCACTACATAGGTTTCTAGCCCCCTGCCATACTAGTTTAAATGCTCCCGAACTGCTTTATCAAAAATTACCCCGAGAACATCAGTTCCATCCTTGCACAGGTGTAGACCGTCCCTTTTGTATAGGTCACACCTACCACAAAACTGGTTCCAATGCCTCAAAAATTTAAAACCCTCCCTCTTACACCACTGCTCAAGCCACGTATTTAGCCTAACTATCCTGTTCTCTGTACTCTTACTAGCACGTGGCACTGGTAGTAATCCAGAGATTACTACCTTCGAGGTCCTACTTTTTAGCTTGGCTCCTAACTCCCTAAATTCTACTTGTAGGACCTCTTCCCTTTTTTTAGCTACGTCGTTGGTACCAACATGTATCACGACAACTGGCTGTCCCCCCTCCCCTTCCAGAATGTTCTGCACCCGCGCCGAGACATCCTTGACCCTTGCACCAGGGAGGCAACATACCATCCTGGAGTCTCGGTCGCGACCACAGAAACCCCTATCTATTCCCCTTACAATCGAATCCCCTATTACTATAGCCCTACCACTCTTTTTCCCTCCCTTCTTTGCAACAGAGCCAGTCATGGTGCCATGAGCCTGGCTGCTGGTGCCTTCCCCCGATGAGTCATCCCCCCCGACAACAGCACCTAAGGCGGTGAACCTGTTGCTAAGGGAGACAACCCCAGGGGATTTCTGCACTACCTTCCTGCCCTTGCTCTGCCTTTTGGTCACCCATGTACTATCTACGCTGGCCTTAACCTGCGGTGTGACCAACTCACTAAATGTGTTATCCACAACCCTCTCAGAATCGTGGATGCTCCAAAGTGAGTCCATCCGCAGCTCAAGGGCCGTCATGCGGTCCCACATGAGCTGCAGCTGGACACACTTCCCGCACACATGGTTGTCAGGGACACAGGAAGCGTCCCTGATTTCCCACATGTTACAGGAGGAGCATGACACAGGTCCGAGCTCTACTGCCATGACTTAACCCTTATATTACTTATATAAGTTAGTTCTGATTTTACTCTAACTTCTTGTTCCCAAATATTGGTCATATTTTAGTTTCGAATTTGGAAACATTCGAGTCCAAAATTTAGTCTCGCATTTCCATTTTCTCCATCTAGACATTTCAGGATTTTTTTTTGTCAAAATTTATATTTCAAAGTATGTCACAATTCCTGTTTACTTCTTACAATATAATGACTTTTCACAACACACAGCAAGTTATTAAAATAATGAATAAAACCAAACCTAATTCAATTCAATGACTCCCATCCCCCACCACTGAAGCCCAGCTTCAGGGAGGTGAGGCTCGGTCCTCAGAGAGAAGCACCAAAGCTGCCTGACTCCCGGAACAAAACACATTGTACAACAGCGCACATCACAGGCCAATGTTTTGTGTTTCTCGCTCTCTCCCCCCAGTATGTGTGTGTGTCTCTCTCTCTCTCTCGCCAGTGTGTGTGTGTCTCTCTCTCCCCAGTTTGTGTTTTTCTCTCTCCCTAGTTTGTGTTTCTCGCTCTCTCCCCCCAGTATGTGTGTGTGTCTCTCTCTCTCTCTCTTGCCAGTGTGTGTGTGTGTGTCTCACTCCCAGTTTGTGTTTTACTTTCTCTCTCTCCCAGTTTGTGTTTCTCTCTCTCTCTCTCCCTCAGTAAGAAGGGAAACCGAGGGCAGGGAAGAGGGCCAACCAAAGGTGGGGGAGCTATTTGCAGAGGAGAAACCAGAGGAGAGAGGAACTTTGATTCCACAGTAACTAATGGTAACTCATTGAAATTGCACTGATAACTAATAGTAATCGAGGGGATGAGCATATCAGATTCCCCTTGCAGTGTCAGCTGTGGCTCAGTGGGTAGCACTCTTGCCTCTGAGTCGGAAGGTTCAAGAGTGGGTTCAAGTTCCACTCCAGAGATGTAAGCACAAAAATCTAGCTGACACTCCAGGGCAGTACTGAGGGAGCGCTATACTGTCGGAGGTGCCGTCTTTCAGATGAGATGTTAAAACCAAGGTCCCGTGTACTCTCTCAGGTAGACGTAAAAGATCCCATGGCACTATTTCGAAGACACGCAGGTGTCTTGGCCAATATTTATCCCTCAATCAACATAACAAAAACAGATTATCTGGCCATTATCACATTGGTATTTGTGGGAGCTTGCTGTGCGCAAATTGGCTGCCGCGTTTCCTACATTACAACAGTGACTACACTTCAAAAGTACTTCATTGGCTGTAAAGCAACTTGGGAAGTCCTGAGGTCGTGAAACGTGCTATAGAAATGCAAGTCCTTCTTTCTTTCATAACCAACAGTAATACAATAACTCCTCGATAGTCTATATGTTACTGCTATTAGGTGTAATGCCCTGATATCCTACCTGTAACTAGTAGTAATTCTATAACCCGCTGATATTCCACCTGAAACCAAAGCCAAATCCCCTGCACTGCACAGGGTGTGGTCAGGCTCCCCTGTTGATACCACTTTTAACAGGTTCGATCTCTCTCACTATCTCCTTGCATTCTGGTTTGGACTCAGTTACTGTGTGAAGGTGCTGACTCTGAACTGGGAGCCTCAGTCAGAGCTGATCTGTACTTGGACTTCACACCTCAAAACTGGCCAGTACAGACCGACCTGAACCAAACCGAGAGATCGCATAAAGGACAGCGGGCTCAGTGTTTGAGGCACTTCTCAGAGGGCACATCGCCCTAAACTCAGCTCAGCACTAACATTTCTAAACTACACACTGGGCTCAAACTCGAGAAAGGAGAGTTTTTATTCGGCCCCCAGGGCTAGCACTTTCTCCTGTAACCCCACTCCCACCAGATCCTTTAATATTCCTCCTTTTCAAATATTTAGCCCCTCCCCTTTGAAATGAAGTTTTAGTCTCTACCTCAATAGTCACATGTGGTGAAGGATCCCACGGTCTAATAGCCCTCAGTTGAAGAACCTTCCTCCTCCCTTCCCCCTTGGTTCTTCCAGTGAGAATCCTCAGTCACTGTGCTCCTGTTCCCCATTCGCCCACCAGCAGAAACAATCTTTCACTGTTTACCCACAGTAAGGTCCCCAGGTTTCACTCATCCTTTATTGGCTGTTCCTCTCAGCGTAGCTCCCACTCCTTAGCTTGCTGCTGCTGCTCCCGGCTCTGGAAAATGCTGGACCCCACGCCCATACCCCTGCCCCATTGTCGCCCCCCCCCCGCCGTTTGAGCCCCAATATCCCGACCCCCATTCCCCAATCCCCTTCACTCCCACAACCTCCCATCCCCTGATCCACCATCCACAGTCTTTCTCGCTTCCCGAAGATCCGTTCCCCAGTCTCCATTTCTTTCCCTAAGCCCCCATTCCCCAGTCTCCCACTTTCTCCCCCACCGATTGCTGACATCGCCCTGATTCCAGAGTCCTTTCTCCCCACACCGATCAGACTCCCGGCCCCCTCCCGACTGCACACCAGCCGCTCTCAGCTCTCTACAGAGTTGGTTGGGTGACGTTACTGAGCCAAAGGATTCTCTGAGCAGCAGTCGGTGATGTCACGCACTGCGGTGGGAAATTTAAAGCGCTGATATCCCAGGCAGCTAGAGGCTGCGTTCGGGGGAGAAATCGGCGGTTTTGGGAGACTCCCGGCGAAAGGGTTGGGAACTCTATGTGGAACTGGAGACTAGTGTCAGCTGTGGCTCAGCTATTAGCACCCTCACCTCTGAGTCAATAAGGTTGTGGGTTCAAGTCCCACGCCAGAGACTTGAGCACAAAAATCTAGGCTAACACTCCAGTGCAAAACTGAGGGAGGGCTGCACTGTCGGAGGTGCCGTCTTTCGGATGAGACGTTAAACTGAGGCCCCATCTGCTCGCTCAGGTGGATCCAAAAGATTCCATGGCACTATTTTGAAGAAGAGCAGGGGAGTTCTCCCTGGTGTCCAGGCCAATATTTATCCCTCAATCAACATAACAAAAACAGATTGTCTGGTCATTGCTGTTTGTGGGAGCTTGCTGTGTGCAAATTGGCTGCTGTGTTTCCTACATGACAACAGTGACTACACTTCAAAAGTACTTCATTGGCTGTAAAGCGCTTTGGGACATCTGGTGGTCGTGAAAGGTGCTATATAAATGCAAATCTTTCTTTTCTTTCACATTTTGGTCAGACCAGGTAAGGACAGTGGATTTCATTCCCTAAAAATACATCAGTGAGCCAACTGGATTTTTACGACAATCGACAGCTTCATGGTCACTTTTACCACCTATTATTTCCAGATTTTTTTTAAAACTGAATTCAAATTCTCAAACTGCCATGGTGGGATTGTTTTTTTGATTGAGATTCCACAACAATTTAGATCCAAAGAGGAGTCATATAAAGTTGCCAGAAAAAGTAGCAAGCCTGAGGATTGGGAGCAGTTTAGAGTTCAGCAAAAAAGGACCAAGAGATTGATTAAGCGGGGAAAAATAGAGTATGAGAGTAAATTTGCAAGGAACATAAAAGTGGACTGTCAAAGCTTCTACAAGTATGTAAAAAGAAAAAGATTAGTGAAGACAAATGTAGGTCCCTTACACTCAGAAACGGGAGAATTTATAATGGGGAACAAGGAAATGGCTGAGTAATTAAACAAATACTTTGGTTCTGTCTTCACGGAAGAGGACACAAATAACTTCCCAGAAATGCTAGGGAACCAAGGGTTTAGTGAGAAGGAGGAATTAAAGGAAATTAGTATTAGTAAAAAAATAGTGCTGGAGAAATTAATGGGACTGAAAGCCGATAAATCCCCAGGGCCTGATAATCTGCATCCCAGAGTACTAAAAGAGGTAGCCACGGAAATAGTGGACGCATTGGTTGTCATCTTCCAAAATTCTATAGATTATGGAACAGTTCCGGCAGATTGGAGGGTGGCAAATGTAACCCCACTATTTAAAAAAGGAGGGAGAGAGAAAACCAGGAACTACAGACCGGTTAGCCTAACATCACTAGTAGGGAAAATGCTAGAGTCTATTATAAAGGATGTGATAACAGGACACTTAAAAAATATCAACGGGATTAGACAAAGTCAACATGGATTTATGAAAGGGAAATCGTGTTTGACAAACCTACTGGAGTTTTTTGAGGATGTAACTGGTAGAATAGTTAAGGGAGAACCAGTGGATGTCGTGTATTTGGATTTTTAGAAGGCCTTTGATAAAGTCCCACATAAGAGGTTAATGTGCAAAATTAAAGCACATGGGATTGGAGGTAATATACTGGCATGGATTGAAAATTGGTTAACCGACAGGAAACAGAGAGTAGGAATAAATGGGTCTATTTCAGGGTGGCAGGCGGTGACTAGTGGGGTACCACAGGGATCAGTGCTTGGGCCCCAGCTATTTACAATATATATCAATGATTTGGATGAGGGAACCAAATGTAATACTTCCAAGTTTGCTGACGACACAAAACTAGGTGGGATTGTGAGTTGTGAGGAGGATGCAAAGAGGCTTCAAGGCGATTTGGACAAGTTAAGTGAGTGGGCCAATACATGGCAGATGCAGTATAACATGGATAAATGTGAAGTTATCCACTTCGGTAGAAAAAACAGAAAGGTAGAGTATTATTTAAATGGTGATAGATTGGGAAATGCTGATGTACAAAGGGACCTGGGTGTCCTTGTACACCAGTCACTGAAAGCAAACATGCAGGTGCAGCAAGTAGTTAGGAAGGCAAATGGTATGTTGGCTTTCAATGCAAGAGGATTTGAGTACAGGAGCAAGGATGTCTTACTACAGTTGTACAGGGCCTTGGTGAGACCACACCTGGAGTACTGTGTGCAGTTTTGGTCTCCTTACCTAAGAAAGGATATACTTGCCATAGAGGGAGTGCAGCGAAGGATTCACCAGACTGATTCCTGGGATGGCAGGACTGTCGTATGAGGAGAGATTGGGTCGACTAGGCTTCTATTCATTAGAGTTTAGAAGAATGAGAGGGTATCTCATTGAAACGTATAAAATTCTGACAGGGCTAGACAGACTGGATGCAGGGAGGATGTTTCCCCTGGCTGGGGGGTCTAGAACGAGGAGTCACAGTCTCAGGATACGGGGTAGGATATTTAGGGCTGAGATGAGGAGAAATTTCTTCACTCAGAGGGTGGTGAACCTGTGGAATTCTCTACCACAGAAGGCTGTGGAGGCCAAGTCACTGAATATATTTAAGAAGGAGATAGATTTTTGGCCCCAAAGGCATCAAGGGGTATGGGGAGAGCGGGAATATGGTATTGAGATAGAGGATCAGCCATGATCATACTGAATGGCAGAACAGGCTCGAAGGGCCGAATGGCCGACTCCTGCTCCTATTTTTCTATGTTTCTAATTTAATCATTTTCCACTTTAGATTCAAAAACTGCAGGAACTGATCCAGGAAAAGTTGACAGGAAAAGTCTTTTAATTTCTAACTATTCTTTGAAACGGACCGAAATTGGAAACCAGCTCCGCACACAAAGAGCAAAGTCCTACCTGTTGTGCCTTTAACCCGGGAAGTTGAAAGGTGCCCGGAGCAGCTGTCAATCACTCTGCCGGTCAGTCAATTGTCTCACTGTCTCCGCTCGGGGCCCAGACTAAAGCCAGTTCTGCGGGCGGACCGACCTTGTAGCTTCTTGCTCGGCTCGGCTCTGCTCTATTTGAGTCTGGAACTGGCATTCGTCAGTACGAATGCAGCGGCAGCAGAAAATGAAACAACTTCCTCTCGTCGATCTCATGTGACTGGGAAACTCCAAACACTGGCCTCGCTCTGCGATGGTATTCCGTACAGGATGGGCAAGCGGTGGAGACTGTGTAATATACAAGCTGATAAATGTGTGTGCAAAGAACGCCAAGTGTGCATGCTGAAAAGACACGGCAGAAAGGAATGCAATTCCCATTGCGGTTAGATGCAAACCCACAAACGATAAGGAATAAACGTGAGGACGTGTATACTGCTCTCAGTTGTCCCGCAGCTGATGTGAGATAGAGAAAACAAATAAAATATCTTTGAAGTGGCGGATGGTCTCCTGGTGGCTCATTAGCGAGATGCACCGCCCAGTGAAGTACTGACCCCTACAGATCTGGTCCTAGCTATGCCTGCCTTTTCGTGGGATATGTGGAACATTCTCTGTTTTAGTCCAACTCACCTCCCCTCCCTCACATAGAAACATAGAAGATAGAAGCAGGAGTAGGCCATTCGGCCCCTCGAGCCTGCTCCGCCATTCGATGAGATCATGGCTGATCATCCAAACTCAGTACCCTGTACCTGCCTTCTCCCCATATCCCTTGATACCTTTAGCTTTAAGAAATATATCTAACTCATTCTTGAATATATTTAATGACTTGGCCTCAACTACCTTCTGTGGTAGAGAATTCCACAGGTTCACCACTCTCTGGGTGAAGAAATTCTTCCTCATTTCTGTCCTAAATGGCTTACCCCTTATCCTTAGATTATGCCCCCTGGTTCTGGACTCTCCGACCATCGGGAACATTCTTCCTGCATCTAGTTTGTCCAGACCTGTCAGAATTTTATATGTTTCGATGAGATCCCCTCTCATTCTTCTATACTCCAGTGAGTATAAGCCCAATCGACCCAATCTCTCCTCATATGTCATTCCTGCCATCCCAGGTATCAGCCTTGTGAATCTTCGCTGAACTCCTTCCATGGCAAGAACATCCTTCCTCAGATAAGGCAACCAAAACTGCACACAGTACTCAAGATGTGGTCTCACCAAGGCCCTGTACAACTGCAGCAGGACATCCCTGTTCCTATACTCAAACCCTTTCGCTATGAAGGCCAACATGCCATTTGCCTTCTTCACCGCCTGCTGCACCTGCATGCTTACCTTCAGCGACTGGTGCACAAGGACACCCAGGTCTCGTTGCACTTCCCCTTCTCCCAATCTATTGCCATTCAGATAATAGTCTGCCTTTCTGTTTTTGACACCAAAGTGGATAACCTCGCATTTATCCACGTTATATTGCATCTGCCACGCTTCTGCCCACTCACCCAACCTGTCCAAATCATCCTGGAGTTTCTCGGTATCCTCCTCGCAGCACACACTCCCACCCAGCTTTGTGTCATCTGCAAACTTGGAGATATTACATTTAGTTCCCTTATCTAGATCATTAATGTATATTGCGAATAGCTGGGGTCCAAGGACCGATCCCTGCGGTACCCCACTAGTCACTGCTTGCCACTCGGAAAAAGACCCATTAATTCCTACTCTCTGCTTTCTGTCCGCCAACCAGTTCTCTATCCAAGTCTAAACCTTGCCCCCAATCCCATGTGCCTTAACTTTACACGCTAATCTCTTATGCGGGACCTTATCGAAAGCCTTTTGAAAGTCCAAATACACCACATCTACTGGTTCTCCCTCATCTATTTTCCCAGTTACATCCTCAAAAAATTCCAGTAGATTAGTCAAGCACGATTTACCTTTTGTAAATCCATGTTGACTTTGTCCGATCCTGTCACTGTTTTTCAAGTGCTCAGCTATTACATCCTTTATAATGGACTCTAGCATTTTCCCCACTACCGATGTCAGGCTTACCGGTCTGTAATTCCCCGCTTTCTCTCTACCACCCTTTTTGAATAGTGGGGTAACATTAGCTACCCTCCAATCCATGGGTACAGTTCCAGATTCCATCGAATGTTGGAAGATGATCAGCAATGCATCTACTATTTCTAGGGCCACTTCCTTAAGTACCCTAGGATGTAGATTATCAGGCCCTGGGGATTTATCGGCCTTCAATCCCGTCAATTTCCCTAACACCATTTCCCTGCAAATACTGATTTCTTTCAGTTCCTCCCTTTCACAAGACCCTATGTTCTCCAACATCTCTGGGAGGTTATTTGTGTCCTCCTTTGTGAAGACAGAACCAAAATATGCATTTAATTGGTCTGCCATTTCTTTGTTCCCCATTATAACTTTCCCCGCTTCTGACTGCAAGGGACCTACACTTGATTTCATTAATCTTTTTCTCTTCACATATCTATAAAAGCTCTTACAGTCAGTTTTTATGTTCCCAGCAAGCTTACTTTCATATTCTATTTTCCCCTTCTTAATTAATCCCTTTGTCCTCCTTTGTTGAATCCTAAACTGCTCCCAATCCTCAGGGCTACTGCTTTTTCTGGCCAATTTATATGCTTTCTCCTTGAGTCTTATGCTATCCCTAATTTCCCTTATTAGCCACGGTTGAGTCACCCTTTTTGTTTTATTCTTATGCCACACTGGGATGAACAAATTCTGCAGTCTTTGAATGTTTGCCATTGCCTATCCACCATCAACCCTTTGAGTGACATTCCCCAATCAATCCTACCCAATTCGCGCCTCATACCATCGTAGTTTCCTTTATTTAAATTCAGGACCCTAGTCTCTGATTCAACTACTTCACTCTCCATCCTAATGAAGAATTCTATCATATTATGATCACTCTGACCCAAGGGGCCTCGTACAACAAGATTGCTAATTAATCCTTTCTCGTTACATAATACCCAGTCTAAGATGGCCTGATCTCTGGTTGGTTCCTCGACATATTGTTCCAGAAAACCATCCCGTAAACATTCTAGGAATTCCTCCTCCACGGTATTTTTACTAATTTGGTTAGCCCAATCTATATGTAAATTAAAATCACCCATGATGACTGCTGTGCCCTTACTGCATGCTTCTCTAATTTCCCTTTTAATGCCGTCCCCAACCTCCGTATTACTGTTTGGAGGTCTATATACCACTCCCACTAATGTTTTCTGCCCCTTGTTATTTCTCAGTTCTACCCATACAGATTCTGCATCATCAGAGCTAATATCCTTCCTTTCATTTGTGTTAATCCCCTCTTTAACCAGCAATGCTACCCCACCTCCCTTTCTTTTTTGCCTATCTTTCCTAAATATTGAATAACCCTGGATGTTGAGTTCCCAGCCTTGGCCACCCTGGAGCCATGTTTCTGTAATCCCAATCAAATCGTATTCATTTACCTCTATTTGCGCAGCTAATTCATCCACCTTGTTCCGAATGCTCCTTGCATTAAGACACAAAGCCTTCAGGCTTGGTTTTTTAACGCTCTCAGACCTATATGAATTGTTATTTACTGTGACCATGTTTGATTTAAACCGTTGAGTTCTTTGCCTTCTACTTTTGTTTTTCTCCTTCCTGTCTTTAGCTTTTATCCTTGTTTCCCTTTCCTCTGTCTCCCTGCTCAGGTGCCCAACCCCCTGCCACTTTAGTTTAAACCCTCCCCAACAGCACTAGCAAACACTCCCCCTAGGACATCGGTCCCGGCCCTGCCCAGGTGCAGACAGTCCCGTTTGTACTGGTCCCACCTCCCCCAGAACCGGTTCCAATGTCCAAGGAATTTGAATCCCCCCCCTTGCACCATTCCTCCAGCCACGTATTCATTTGAAATATCCTGCTATTTCTACTCTGACTAGCACGTGGCACTGGTAGCAATCCTGAGATTACTACCTTTGAGATCCTATTTTTTAATTTACCTCCTAAATCCCTATATTCTGCTTTTTGGACCTCATCCCGTTTTTTACCTATATCGTTGATGCCTATGTGCACCACGACAACTGGCTGTTCGCCCTCCCCCTCCAAAATGTTCTGTAGCCGCTCCGAGACGTCCTTGATCCTTGCACCAGGGAGGCAACACACCATCCTGGAGTCTCGTTTGCGGCCGCAGAAACGCCTATCTATTCCCCTTATAATTGAGTCCCCTATCACTATAGCTCTTCCACACATTTTCCTCCCAGCCTGTGCAGCAGAGCCACCCATGGTGCCAGGAAGTTGGCTGCTGCCGCCTTCCCCTGATAAGTCATCCCCCCCAACAGCATCCAAAGTGGTATATCTGTTTGAGAGGGGCATGGCCACAGGGGACCCCTGCACTACCTGCCTGCACCTCTTACTCTGCCTGGTGGTCACCCATTCACTTCCTGCCTGTACATCCTTTACCTGCGGTGTGACCAACTCGCTAAGCGTGTTATCCATGACGTTCTCACCTCTTTTTCCGGTACATTGATGATTGTATCGGTGCCGTTTCCTGCTCTTACCCTGAACTAGAAAATTTCATTCACTTTGCTTCCAATTTCCACCCTTCCCTCACCTTCATGTGGTCCATCTCCGACTCTTCCCTTCCCTTCCTTGACTTCTCCGTCTCCATTTCTGGGGATAGGCTATTGACAAACATTCACTATAAGCCCACTGACTCCCACAGCTACCTGGACTACACTTCCTCCCACCCCGCTTCCTGTAAGGACTCTATTCAATTCTCCCAGTTTCTCCATCTCTGCCGCATCTGTTCTGACGATGCCACCTTCCATACTAGTGCTTCCGACATGTCTTCCTTTTTCCTCAACCGAGGATTCCCCTCCACCATGTCCACCGTATCCGTTCTATTTCCCGCACTTCTGCTCTCACCCCTTCCCCTCCTTCCCAGAACCATGATAGGGTTCCTCTTGTCCTCACCTTTCACCCCACCAGCCTCCACATTCAACGCATCATCCTCCGCCATTTCCGTCACCTCCAGCGTGATCCCACCACCAAACACATCTACCCCTCCCCTCAGCATTCCGAAGGGACCGCTCCCTCCGCGACACTCTGGTCCACTCCTCTATCACCCCCAACACCCCTTTCCCTTCCCACGGCACCTTCCCGTGCAAGCGCAGGAGATGCAACACCTGCCCTTTTACCTCCTCCCTTCCCACTATCCAGGGCCCCAAACACTCCTTCCAGGTGAAACAGCGATTTACTTGTATTCTTGCAATTTAGTATACTGTATTCGCTGCTAACGATGTGGTCTCCTCTACATTAGGAAGACCAAACGCAGATTGGGTGACCGCTTTGCGGAACACCTCCGTTCATTCCGTAAGCATGACCGGTCGCCTGTCATTTTAATTCGCCGCTCCACTCCCACTCTGATCTCTCCATCCTCGGCCTCTTACACTGTTCCAACGAAGCTCAACGTAAGCTCGAGGAACAGCACCTCATCTTTCGATTAGGCACTTTACAGCCTTCTGCACTCAACATCGAGTTCAACAATTTCAGACTATAACCTCGGACCCAATTTCTTTTTTTCTTTTTTCCCCTTTTTTTCTCTCACATGGCAGCTGTTGATGATTCTGCCATTGCCATTTACACCTCATCTAGAGTCATCTTTTGTTTCTTAACTTGTCCCAAATACCATCTGTCGTAAGAATGAGCCTTACGCGTGGTGAACTTAAAGTAAGCTTTAATCAACTAAAAAGGTGCTACATACAAAAGAGGTCTTACTCTATGCCTCTCCAGGATCCAACTGATCAGTCCAGTATTGCAGGAAGTGATGCAATAAAGTTCGAGTCACAGGAAGCTGTATTGTGTTACCACATTCTCCCCCCCCAAAAGATTAGGAGGCCGGGATGCTCCCTCCATTTCGTAGCCGCTGGACGAGGGAGAGCCGCACCCGTTTGGGTTCTCGTAGCGGTAGAGGGCCCCTAGCCCGTTTACCCGCCGCAGGCCGTGGACCAGAGTCCGAGTGATCCAGCCCGCTCTGTGAGGGGTCAGGACGATCCTGACTGTGTACTGGTGCCCGAACGGGTGTCGGGCAGGGCTGTGGCAGATCCGTTTCCGAGCGTACGGTGCGGGGTGGATCGTGGCTGCGCGTGCGAGCCCCGACGGGCTCATAGTCAGTCTGCCCCAGGTCGGCACGCTGGAGTGAGGTACCAGCCGGCGTCAGATCCAGATCGTGATGAGAGGCACCTGGCGAGCCCAGAGATGTGCCTGGTACAATATCATCCCCTGGTGTCCCTCTATGTTTCGGCGGGCAGGGAGCCAGATCCCGCAATGACACGGTAGATTCCCGACCGTCAGGATACCGAATATAGGCGTAGGTAGGGTTGACGTCAGTGAGCTCAACCTCATCTACCAGGGGGTCATTCTTAGACGCCCAGACATATCTTCGGAGTAGCACTGGTCCCGGTGCAGTCAGTCACGACGGGAGAGATATCCCATAGGATGAGCGATGCTGAAATCGGAAGAACCGTTCATGAGGCGTCGTATTTGTGGCGGTCGAAAGGAGGGACCGTGTGGAGTGTAATGCGTCTGGAAGTACTGCTTCCCATTGCTGGTTGGGTAGGCCCCGAGATCTCAAAGCCAGACGTACCGCATTCCAGATGATAGCGTTATAACGCTCGACTTGCCCATTCCCGACCGGATGATAAGGCGTCGTTTTGCTGGCAGCAATACCCCGTTCCGAGCAATAGGCCTTGAGTTCTCCTGACATAAAAGAAGGGCCCCGATCCGAATGAACATAGGATGCCATGCCACAGAAAGCAAATACCTGCTCAAGGCAGCTGATAACCGTGGTCGTCAGCATATTGGGGCAGAGAAAGGCAAACGGAAAACGGGAATACTCATCGACCATGGTCAATAGATAAGTGTTGCGAGTTGAAGAGGGCAACGGCCCCTTAAAATCGATGCTAAGCCGTTGCATTGGCTGGGTCGCATGTATGAGTATACCACCCGAGGGGCGGAAAAACTGAGGTTTCAATTCCGCACAGACTCTGCAGTCCGAGCACATCTTCTTTACATCCCCGGTAGAGAATGGGAGATTTCGGGACCGCACGTAGTGTAGCATGCGAGTAACGCCCGGATGACACAACCCATCATGGATGTCTACGAGCGTAGAGGGTGCCATGGCGGAGCAGAATGCTCGTGTGAGGGTATCCGGAGCCACATTCTCCTTGCCAGGTCGATAGTGGATGGTGTAACCAAAAGAGGCCAATTCCAGCCGCCAAAGCTGGATTTTATTATTTTTAATTTTGGTCCGTTTTCGATTATCGAGCATGAAGGCGACCGATCGCTGGTCCGTGATTAAGGTAAAGTGCTGGCGAGCTAGGAGATGACTCCACTTCCGTACTGCCTCTATGATGGCTGTAGCTTCTTTCTCGACTGGAGGATAATGTAGCTCAGCCCCTTGAAAAGTCCTGGACAAAAATGCCACCGGACGACCTTCCTGATTCAGAGTGGCCGAGATCGCCACCTCCGAGGCATCACACTCAACAACAAAAGGAAGACTCTCATCGATGGAGTGAAGAGCCACTTTCTCCAACTGTTTTTTCAGGAGGTTAAAGGCTGCAACAGCCGCTGTGTCTAGTGGGAATGTGCTGGCCTTCAGTAGAGGTTGGATTCGGTCCGAGAAGTTAGGAATCCATTTAGCATAGTATGCAAACAGGCCGAGGGCCCGGCACAAGGAGGCCGGATTCTTAGGTGGCGGGAGTTCTTGGAGTGGGCGAAGTCTTTCAGGGTCAGGTTTAATGATGCCATTGCCCACACAATAGCCAAGGATGTTGATGGTTGGTTGTGACTCAATGGATTTAGCCGCATTTAATGTCAAATTACGGTGCTGGAGTGCATCCCAAAATCGTTGGAGATTGGCGTCATGTTCCCGCTGATTGCGACCTGCGACAGTAATATTGTCCAGATAAGGAAACGTATCCTTCAAGTCTTCCTGTTTGACCAGGTCATCCATTGCTTGCTGGAAGACAGCCACTCCATTAGTGACCCCAAAGGGGAGGCGACGAAATTGATACAGCCGTCCATTGGCTTCAAAGGCCGTATACTGCTTGTCTGAGACCTTCAAGGGTACCTGATGATAGGCACTTTTCAGATCATATGTTGAGAACACCGTGTACTCAGCCAGTTTATTAACCATATCATCGATGCGCGGCAATGGGTATGCGTCCAAGTCCGTATATTGATTGATAGTCTGTGAATAGTCAATGCACAGCCGTTTCTTGTGAGGTTGTAGAGGGTTCTTAACAATAACGACCTGGGCGCGCCATGGCGACGAACAAGGCTCGATGATATCCTCTGCTAAAAGCCGAGAAATCTCAGCCGCAATAAAAGACTGGTCTTCCTGACTGAAACGTCGTGACTTTGTTATAATCGGTTTGCATCGAGGAGGGATACTGGTAAACAGTGAGGGTTCATCCAGTGAAGCTGCTGACAATGCACAGAACGGTAATCGAGGTAGTATATTAGAAATAGTGAGTTCAGGTTTGGATCCGCCGAACTCAATGGTGAGCTTCTTATGCTGCTTTTGAAAATCCAGCCCTAAGATAAGATCACTACATAAGTCCTTGAGCACCGAAAGCCGGGTAGAGGGATACCTGTGACCATTAAGTGTTATTTCAACCATACAAAAGCCAGAAATTCTGGTATTAAGTGATGACTGAGCCATCGCAATTGCCTGGTCCGATGGGAAAACATGTAGCTTTAACTCTGCAACAATCTGTTCCCTAATGAAACTATCAGTGCTACCTGAGTCAATTAAGGCATCTAAAGTATGTCCATTAATTGATGCTTTTGTAGCTGCATGGAATAGGTTCTGAGGACAAGCAGCTGTAATTGGTGTCGTTGCACAAAGAGTGGCTGAAACTCTAGGTGTGTTTCTTCGAGAGGAAACCCAAGAGGAAGCACGATAGATTTTAGCCGGAACATCTTGATAGGCCCTTACCGGGGCAGTTCGGTAGGACTTAGCTTGATGAGCCCTCGTAGAGGCTCTTGATAGGCAAACCTTTGCAAAATGACCCTTTTTGTTGCAATGACTGCAAAACGCATTGCGAGCAGGGCAGAATTTCCGAGGGTGAAACTCATCACCACAAAAGAAGCATTTCTTAGATTGCCAAGAGGCTGCCACAGTGGGGTCATCATCCTCTTCATCAGTGAAGTCATCAGATTGATCATCAGGGATAAAGACCTCCCTAATAGAGTTCACCTGTGGCCTGTTAAATTGCCTGACTGTAGTTAAGGCAGTAGACCGAGGTCTGGGCACTGTATAAAGGTCTGCATTTCTTTTTGCCAGATCTAGAGAGCAAGCCATGTCATAAGCTCTCTGAAGCTCAAGTGTCTTACTTTCCAGTAGACGCTGGCGTATAAATGGGGAGGCAAGCCCGCAGATGAAAGCATCACGGATCATTTCTTCACGGTACAGCTCAGCTGAGGCCGCCTGAAAGTTACAGTCCATACTAAGTCTGCGAAGCTCTTGGAGGAATTTATCAATGGATTCCTCCGGCCCTTGTTGGGCTGTAGCTAGTAGATGTCTGGCATAGACCTCGTTCGTTGTCTTAGTATATAGTCTCTTAAGCGTCCGAATTGCCTCCTCGTAACTGCCCTATTCCTCCACATACTGAAATACATTCGGGGTGACACAGTTGATGAGTATCCGCAACTTTGAGTCATCATCAGCCTTGCAATATTCAAGAAAATTGTCAAACGTGCGATACCAGTGTTTCCACACCTTACCGGCTGCTGGGGTGTTTGGGTCCAAGTCAAGACGCGATGGTTTAAGGATGTTTTCCATGATGGGTGATTCCCTGGATCCTTAGTTCCGAGTTCGTCCAAAAAGTTTGAGTGCGAAGTTTTTCAAAGTTGATTAAATTGTCGTAAGAATGAGCCTTACGCGTGGTGAACTTAAAGTAAGCTTTAATCAACTAAAAAGGTGCTACATACAAAAGAGGTCTTACTCTATGCCTCTCCAGGATCCAACTGATCAGTCCAGTATTTATCCTGGACTAATCACAGGAAGTGATGCAATAAAGTTCGAGTCACAGGAAGCTGTATTGTGTTACCACACCATCTCCTTTTGTCTTGCACCATCATCCCTCCCTTTTGTCTTTTAATATCTCCTGCCTTCCATCCTATCACTGACCTTCCCTTTTGTTCTTTCCTCCCCCTCACCTTTCCCTGCCCCTGCACTTGCTTAAAAACCTGCTACATCTCTAACTTTTTCCAGTTCTGATGAAGGGTCATCGACCTGAAACGTTAACTCTGTTTCTTTCTCTACAGATGCTGCCTGACCTGTTGAGTATTTCCAACATTTTCTGTTTTTATTCCTGGAAGATCTGTGTTGAGTTGCCTACTTCATATTGGATACATAGAATATACAGCACAGAAACAGGCCATTTGGCCCAATCAGTTCATGCCAGCATTTATGCTCCACTCGAGCCTCCTCTCAATCCTCAGCATCTAACAAATCTGGCAAAAGAACCAAAGGTGACGTAAGAAAAAACTTTTTTACGCAGCGAATGGTTAAGATCTGGAATGCACGGCCTGAAAGGGTGGTGGAGGCTGTCGAAGTTTCGACTTCCGAGTAAGACTCTTTGGGGTAGAAATTAGGTCGCGCCCCATTTGGGGCGCAAATATCGTCCGCGCGCAAATATTAGCGCCTGGCGCTAATTATCGGCACTGACAGGAAACTTCACTTTTACCGCCCCGGGAGGTGAGTGGAGCGCTAAATTAGGCGCTGCACACCTCTCTTAAGGCGCAAAGGCCTAGGAGTGAGGCGCTAACTCAGCGCACGAGCGCAGCGCAGCTGCTGCCAGTTAGCGCGGTAACACAGACACACTGGCGCCGGACACTTCTTAAAGCGGGGGGGGCCACTTGCTCCCCAGCCACACCCTGCTCATTGCAGCCTTGAATCTCAGCCTGGAGAGACCTGTAATCCATTTTGCTGCCCAGAATGGAGAGAGTGAGAGAACGTGCTCATCGCTTCACCGAGCGGGCCTTGGATGCTCTGGTTGACGCAGTGGAGCGCAGACGATGCATGCTGTTCCCAGAGAGTGGCAGGAGGCCTTTGCCACGCGAGTTCAGAAGAGTGTGGAGGGAGGTGGCTCAGAGCGTCTCCTCCAGGAGCATGGTGCCCAGGACCCATGTCCAGTGCCGCAAAAAGTTCAACGACCTCACTCGGGTCGTCAGGGTGAGTGGCTTTTTCTCAATACCTCTCCATCCTCCATCTCAACCTCACTCTATGGCCAGAGGGTCTTAAAACCCCAATGCACAACACTCATCCAACACCTATGGCCCTTTCATCAAACACACACACACATTCCACACTTTGCATACAGTAAGGGCTATTCACCTATGGGAGGCACATCAGGCAAGACCATGGCTGCATATTGTAAGGGCTATTCACCTATGGGAGGCACATCAGGCAAGACCATGGCTGCATATTGTAAGGGCTATTCACCTATGGGAGGCACATCAGGCAAGACCATGGCTGCATATTGTAAGGGCTATTCACCTATGGGAGGCACATCAGGCAAGACCATGGCTGTATATTGACTCAGATGCTGTCCTTTTTCTTGCAGGCTAAGCTGGCTCATAATCGGAGACAGCAGCAACGGACGGGTGGAGGGCGGCTTCAGCTGCAACCCCTCAGCGATCTGGAGGAGCGCGTCCACAGGATTGTGGCAAGCCGGGTGATCGGTCCCGTCGCCACTGGAGACGCCGACCCCGTTGTGGACAGCAATGGTAAGGTCATCACCTTTTTGTCCTCTGTCCTTCCACTTGTCCCTCACAATACCAGCCTTTGACACTTTCAATCCAACTTGCTAACTCGCTGCACTTATTCCTCCCTTACTGCCACCCTGTCCTCACGCTAAAGCCACTCTTGTACCTCCCTGCTTTCAGATGGTGATTCACCAGCTGAGGAGATGGTCCCTGAAGCTGCCACTGGGAGTGATGCTGCAGCTGAGGAGGAAGAGGAAGCCGGAGCATCAGTGCCACCCTCTCCCGAGGAAGCCCATGGCCACACTGGGAACACGCCTTCCCCGGAGGGGAGCAGGGGGGAAGGGGCTGATGATGGTGAAGTTCCAGGACCCAGCGGGCTGCAGCAACGCCATGGGGGGGGGAGGGAAGAACGGGGGAGCAGGGGGGAAGGGGCTGATGATGGTGAAGTTCCAGGACCCAGCGGGCTGCAGCAACGCCATGGGGGGGGGGAGGGAAGAACGGGAGCCTTCTCCCCAGAGGGAGAGTATGCCAGACACTCCTAATGCAATGGACGCAGAGGAGGAGCGGATGATTGCAGAAATGAACAGCCAGGCGGTGGTCATGCACACTGAGCTCATGGGTGCAGTGGGAAGGGTGCCCGAATGCATTGAGGCACTGGCAAGGAGTGTGGAGCACTTCGCTGTAGCACAGGCGGATGCCACACTAAAGCTTACTGCTGCAATTCAGTCACTGGCTGCCAGGAACCCATCTGAGCCTGCTCTCATGCAGACTCAGATTGAGGCCACGCGAGCACTGACTGCTGCCATCCTCGATGGTTCGTGCACATGTCCCCGGGGCTGTCACCGCGCCGCAGCAGGCCAGCAATCTGTTCTCAGGCAAATTGCTCCGGATGCTGAAGTGCTGCCCCGTGGGAGTGCCAGTGTGTCGGGCGAGCAGGGAGTTGCTGTCCTCTCTCACGATGACAGCATTCCTGCTGCCAACACTGTCACTTCTCCACTGCACTTGCCACCGCCTGTAGGACAGACTGCTGCCGCCCATGCAGAGTTGGTGCAGTCTGCAGCCGGGCCCTCCAGGCCCAGAAGTGGTCGAGGCCGTCCTTCAGGGGCATCTGCAGTGTCAGGGTCTGACAAGCAGCAGCCTTCCACCAGCCTTGCTGCAGCCACTGAGGTCCCATTACGGAGGAGCAGTAGGGTTAGAAGGGGGGAAGTGCGCAAGGGAAGGAGATCACCCTCGAAGGGCAAAAAGTAGGAGGTGTGCCAAAATGCTGGTCATTTTTTTATTAAAGGCCGAGGTTCATGGCCCAACTTTTGTTTAGTGTTTTGGACATTATCTCCAGGTTGTGAGAACCAGTTATGTTATTGACTGTTTTTTTGTGTTTATTTCTATGAGTTTGTCATGAGGAATTGACACACACAGAGTTTGTACAATAAATAAGTTTCTGTATTCAAAATATACATGGCTGGTGGTTGGAATTATTGGTGCCTTGGCCGGCTTAGGGGTTGCGTGCTGGGTTGATTCGTGTTTGTAGCACTGGCAGGGGCCCTAGAAGCGGCTTGCTATTAGTCGTTGACGGACGGCCCTTGCAGTTTGACCATTGTGGGCCGCCCTCCTGCCTTGGTGCTGCTGCTGATCATCGTCCTCGGCCTGTTCCTCCTCTTCCTCCTCCTCCTCTTGTGGTGCTGCAAGGCCTGGTGGCATTGGCTGCGTCCTGAGGATTGCCATGTTGTGCAACATGCAGCACACCACTACGAATTTGGAAACTTGCTCAGGCGAGTACTGCAGGGCTCCTCCGGAATGGTCCAGACAGCGGAATCGTTGTTTGAGCACGCCGATTGTGCGCTCAATAATGTTCCTCGTTGCTTGTTGGCTTTCCTGGTACCGCAGCTCAGCAGGGGTGTTTGGCGCACGGAGCGGTGTCATCAGCCAGGTTCCCCCAGAAGCCAACCGACTGGCTGATGCGGTGCCTCGAAAATTTCTGCCACAGTACTCTGGCGCAGGATGAAAGCATCGTGGCAGCTGCCCGGATAGTGGGCATTGACAGCGAGAATCACCTGTCTGTGGTCACAGACCAACTGCACATTCAAGGAATGGAACCCCTTTCTGTTCCGGAACTCCTCTGCATTCTCTCGCGGAGCACGCAAAGCCACATGCGTGCAGTCAATGGCGCCCTGCACCATGGGGAAGCCCGCTACCCTCGCAAAGCCCATAGCACGGTCATGCTGCTTGTCTGGGGTCATAGGGAAGGAGATGAAGTCTCGTCTCCTTGTGAAGAGGGCATTGGTGACCTGCCGGATGCAGCGATGCACCGCAAACTGGGAGATATTGGCGAGGTCCCCAACAGCAGCTTGGAATGAGCCAGTGGCGTAGAAGTTCAAGGCCACTGTGACCTTCACTGCCACCGACAGAGACGTCCTGGACCTCAGCTGAGGCTGCAGATCTGGCTGCAGCAGGTGGCAGAGCTCAGTGACCACCTCCTTGCTGAATCGCAGCCTTCGCAAACACAGCTCCTCGGACATGTGGATGTAGGAGAGCTGTTCACGATATACCCTGGGAGGGTAAGCTCTCCTGTACATGCGCCTGATGGGCCTCCTCCGTCTGGCCATCATTGCCACTCTCTGTCTGCGTCTCACTCTGCTCCGATTGAGCTGGAGCAGGACGACGCCCCCAATCATTGCAGCCCCCATCTTCTCTTTGCCAGAAAAGTAATGAGGTACAGCAACGAAAGTAGCAGCAAAGTTAGGATGAACTAGGCAAAACTACCTCACAAAGCGTTGAGTCAATGTAGAAGTCTCTCTCTCTCTCTCTCCGAATCTCTCTCTCTCTCTCAGAACGAGTGGTGCATAAATGTCGACCACAGAAAAAGACAGGAAGAGGCCCCCTTTAAATAGCGCCCCCCCCAGCCCCAGACCGATTGATAACGTTCCAGTCTTCCGGTCGTTGGAAGCGCCAGGCGGTAAGGCAGGGGGCGCCACTCAATTTCCGCTCCGGGGCGCCCCAAGGGCGTTGCACCACGGACTGACGTCACAATCTGCGCGCGCAGGTGGTCGCAGCGGTAAGTTTTAGCGCCGCCGCACAATCTCAAGTTAAGTTCTCGAGCGGCGCAAACAGCGCTGCGCCCGGGCGTTAGCGCCTTAACGCCCCATTAGCGCCCATTTAAGGCGCTAACGGGAGGCGCAACCAACTGAATTTTTACCCCTTTAAACATAAAGGGGGAAAAATTCAGTCGCGCCCCGTTTGGGGCGCAAATATTGTCCGGGCGCAAAAATTAGCGCCTGGCGCTAATTATCGCCACCGACTGCAAACTTGACTTTTATCGCCCCTGGAGGTGATTGCAGCGCTAAATCAGGCGCTTCACACCTGTCTTAAGGCACAAAGGCCGAGGAGCGAGGCGCTACCTCAGAGCGCTGGCGAAGCTCATGTAATGTCAGTCAGCAATGGAACACACACACAATGGCACGGGCCAGTTCTTAAAGGGGATGGTTAATCTTGCTTTCCATCCACATCCTGCTCATTGCAGCCTTGAATCTCGGCCTGGAGAGACCTGCACATTAAATGTGCTGGAAAGAACAATGGAGAGTACCAGGCAAAGAGCTCAGAGTGCAGCCCCCACAGTCTCTGCTAAATCGATACAAGGAATGGCAAATCAAAATGAACCTGCAAAGTGCTGCTCAGTACCCAAAACTCCTTCACACAGCGTTGAATCTCTCCAGAAGTCTCTCTCTCTCTCTCTCAGAATGCGTAGTTCAAAAATGGCACCAACAATAAAAGGCAGGAAGCGGTCACCTTTAAATAGCGCTCCCCCTTTCCCTTCATGACTGCAGAACGCTCCCCTCAACCTGTCGTTGCTAGCGCCAGGCGGTAAGGCAGGGGGCGCCACTCAATATCCGCTCCGGGGCGATACCGGGGCGTTGCGCACTCGAGTGACGTCATGATCTGCCGGCGCAGGAGATGGCGGCGATAAAGTTTAGCGCCGCCGCAAAATGTCTAGTTAAGTTCGCAAGCGGCATAAACATCGCTGCGCCCGGGCGCTAGCTGCTTTGCGCCCCATTAGCGCCCTCTTAAGGCGCTAACGGGAGGCGCAACCAACTGAATTTTTCCCCCAAAGTATCGTCAAAGACAGGCTTTATTATTTACTTGCTCGCAAGGAGAATGCATTGTAGTCAACGGCTACATGACACTCTGAAAAATTACAGAGAATGCAACATCTTTATACACTCAAAATACAAGCTTTCTATATCACATGACATGTTGTTTAAAGTAAGCTAAGTTAAAAGTTAAAAAAATAGAAATGCCTTAAGATAAGACTAGCTAATCTCTACAGTCATGGAGTCTGTCTGTCTGTTCTTCTTCTCCCACCAAGGCCAAGGCAGCTGGATGTTTACTTCACTAGTCCTTGGTTATCTCAAGTTGATTAGAAGAAGCCTTTTTGTTCTGTACCAGTTGCTGCGAAAAACAGCATAGTCTGCAAAGTTTAAATTCATCACCATGAGAAGTCATAAACAACTTTATCTTTTCCCAAGCGAGTCAGAGTCGGCCATTTTGTATCTCTTATTCTGTGTCTAGGAAGCCATTTTGTGTCCAAGTAAAAAATACACTTCCACAAGGCAGACCCAATCTTATCTTTCAAAAGGGAGTTGGATAAGTATCTGAAGGAAAAAAATTTGCAGGGCTATGGGGAAAGGGCAGGGGAGTGGGACTAGCTGAGAGTTGGCATGGGCTCGACGGGCCGAATGACCTTCTTCCATGCTGTAACTATTCAATGATTCTATGATTCTATAACTCTATCAGCATAACCTTCTATTCCCTTCTCCCTCATATGCTTATCTAGCTTCCAGTATTGCCATGCGATTTCGGAGTGAAACAAAACTTCACTCGCAATCTCGCTTTGGAATGCCTAAATGCCTAAATTTTTATTTGACAAAAAACCGCTGATTTGCGCAAATCGTGTATTTTTTCTCCCCGAGATTCAGGCGGTTCTGGATTCAGGTGGTTCTGGATTCAGGCGGTTCTGGATTCAGGCGGTTCTGGATTCAGGCGGTTCTGGATTCAGGCGGTTCAGGATTCAGGCGGTTCTGGATTCAGGCGGTTCTGGATTCAGGCGGTTCTGGATTCAGGCGGTAAGTCGAGGACCTCAGCTCTGCAGTCAGAAGGTTAAGGGGTGATCTGATCGAAGTTTTCAAGATATTAAGGGGAACAGATAGGGTAGAGAGAGAGAAACTATTTTTGCTGGTTGGGGATTCTAGGACTAGGGGGCAGAGTCTAAAAATTAGAGTCAGACCTTTCAGGAGTGAAATTAGGAACCAGTTCTACACACAAAGGGTGGGAGAAGTTTGGAACTCTCTTCCGCAAACTGCAATTGATGCTAGATCAATTGTTAATTTTTATTCTGAGATTGATAGATTTTTGTTAATCAAAGGTATTAAGGGATATGGGCCAAAGGCGGGTATATGGAGTTAGGTCGCAGATCAGCCACGATCTCACTGAATGGCGGAACTGGCTCGAGGGGCTAAATGGCCTCCTCCTGTTCCTATGTTCCTAAGTCACAAAGCAAACCTGTACTTAATTTATACCAAAGCAATTATTTTCACAAAAGCTATTTGATGGACCCATTAACCTCTTTGAATGGAAGAGACGAGGTTTGAAACTACTCCATTAATGATTTATCAGGACTGTGTGGCTCACAGGGGCACACAGCTCTCTCTCTGCTCTCCCATAAAGTCATAGCCGAAATTATTGATTCTTTGACATGATCAGTATAACAGTCACGTCTGTGGACAAGACCTTCACGGCAGAGCGTGGTCCCTTGGCTGCATCCTCTGAAATAATTAGGAGAAATTCTTATTAAACTAAAGTGAAAGGTTCAGAGTCTGAGGCAAGGTGAGAGGTCCACAAGGTGATTAATACTTTTGCAAGGGTAAAGTACTCCCTGCGATCGAATCCCACAATCAGGCAGGGGGTTGACAGCTTATGAATTTAAAAATTAAAAAAAAGCACCTACATCAAAAACAAGAGAAAGCAGATGAAAGAGAGACAGAGAGAGAGAAACAGAAACAGAAAAGAAAGACTTGCATTTATATAGCACCTTTCATGACCATCGGATGTCCCAAAGCGCTTTACAGCCAATGAAGTACTTTTTGAAGTGACAGAGAGAGAGAGAGAGAGGTTAGTGACGGCCAAATGCACTTCCAGTCCGGGAGCAAAGGTCAGCGAGGAGTCGAGTCGGGAGAAATTAACAACTCATGATTTCCATACCAAATCTCATGATTTTTAAGAGTTTGTCTCCTTATCTATGAGGAGGTGGGGTTGGCAATACTGCTTCCCCTTAAATGCATCTATACTATTCACCTCAACTATTCCCTGTTGTAGTGATTTCCACATTCTCACCACTCTCTGGATAAAGAAGTTTCTTCTGCATTCCCTATTTGATTTCTTGGTGACTATCTTATATTGATGGCCTCTAGTTTTGCTTTTCTCCCCCCCCCCCCCCCCCCACCCCTCCCCATTTTCAAGAGAAAAGTAACCCAGCCTATTCATTCTTTCCTGATAGGTATAACCTCGCAGTTCTGGTATCATCCTTGTAAATCTTTTTTGCACCCTTTCCAGTGCCTCTATATCTTTTTTATAATATGGCGACCAGAACTGTACACAGTACTCCAAGTGTGGTCTAACCAAGGTTCGATACAATTTTAGCATAACTTCTCTACTAACCCTCTATAAATAAACCATAGTGCTTGGTTTGCTTTCCTTGTGGTCTTATTGACCTGCATCACAACTTTTAGTGATTTGTGTATTTGTACTTTCAGACCCCTTTGCTCCTCTATCCCATTTTGATTCTTATTTTTTTATGTGACCTCCTTGTTTTTCTTACCAAAATGTAATGCCTCACACTTATCTATGTTGAAATTAATTTGCCAATTATATACCCATTCTGCAATCCTCAGTGTTGACTAACCCTCCCAATTTGGTGTCATCTGCAAATTTAGAAATTGTGTTTTTAATTCCAAAGTCTAAATCGTTATTATAAATTGTGGACAACATTGGTCCCAGCACTAATCCTTGTGGGATCCCATTTCCTACCTTCTGCCACTCTGAACAGCTACCCTTTACTCCTACTCTCTGCTTTCTGTCTTGCAGCCAGCTAGTTATTCTTTCTGCTACTTGTCCCCTGACTCCGCATGCTTTGACCTTATTAATTAGTCTATTATATGGTACCTTATCGAAGGCCTTTTGGAAATCTAGATATATTACATCTACTGCATTATCCTTGTCTGCTCTCTCTGTTACCTCTTCAAATAATTCAATGAGGTTGGTCAAGCAAGGCTTTCCCTTTTGAAATCCATGTTGACTATTTATTATTATATTTTAAGTTTCTAGATGTTTTTCTATTTTATCCTTTAGTAGGGATTCCATTATTTTTCCTACTACTGATGTTAAGTTGACTGGTCTATAGTTCCCTGGACATGTTCTACCTCCCTTGAGCACAGAGCTTGGAGACAGAGGTGGGAGATCGCAAACAGAGTGAATCGCAAGCAGAGTGAGGAATTTTGTAAGCACGGGAATCAGTGGAGAGGAGAAATTCACTGGTAGGTATAAGGTAAGTTAGGTAAGTAATCATCAGATTGGAATTTAGCTTTGTCTTGTAACATAAAAGAACGTGCAGGGTCAGTGGCAGTTAGCAGTTAACAGCTATCAGTGTAATTGGTTGCTTGAGTAGGTGGTAAAAGCTGTGAGCTAGAAGCTGAATAAGCAGTTGTATATTGTTTGACTCTCAAAAGATATATGTTAAGCTCCAGATTTCAGAGCTTGAGCAGCAGCTGGCATCACTGCGGTGCATCCATGAGGCTGAGAGCTACATGGATAGCACGTTTCAGGAGGTGGTCACCCCGCAGCGTAAGAGTGTGTAGGCAGAGAGGGAATGGGTGACCGTCAGACAGACAAGGAGGACCAGGCAGGTAGTGCTGGAGTTCCCTAAGTGCATCTCGCTCTCCAACCAGTATTCATGGTGAGGGCGATGGTTCCTCTGGGGAGTGCAGACAGAGCCAAGTCGATGGCACCACGGGTGGCTCAGCTGTACAGGGGGGGAGGAGGAAGATCGGAAAAGCAATAGCGATAGGAGATTCGATAGTTGGGGAACAGACAGGATTTTCTGCGGCTGCAGCCATGATTCCAGGATGGTATGTTGCCTCCCTGGTGCCAGGGTCAAGGATGTCACTGAGCGGCTGCAAAACATTCTGAGGGGGGAGGGTGAACAGCCAGAAGTTGTGGTCCATATCGGTATCAATGACATAGGTAGAAAGATGTGAGAAGTCGCACAACACCAGGTTATAGTCCAACAGGTTTATTTGAAATCACAAGCTTTCGGAGCGCTGCTCCTTCGTCAGGTGAAGTGAAGAGAAGCATATAGGCACAGCATATATAGTCAGAGAACACTGCCAGATGATTACAGTTAATCTTTCCAACTGCCCTTTATCACACCTCGGCAGAGAGATAATCTCGGCAATCAAAGGTGCGGATGGTGACCAAACAGGTCAGTCAGGAAAACATTACATCAAAGACAATGAGGTGGGGTCACAAGGGGTCAATGTGGCAGATGCTGGGGTCTGTATGGAAAACAAAAAACTTTTTTTGCTGGAAATCACAGCAGGTCCGGCTGCATCTGTGTAGAGAGAGCAAGCCAACGATGACTCAAGTCTGGATGACTCTACGTCAGGTGGGGTTACATGTAGCGTGTTTGAGAGGGGGGTGGCCACAGGGGACCCCTGCACTACCTGCCTGCACCTCTTACTCTGCCTGGTGGTCACCCATTCACTTCCTGCCTGTACACCCTTTACCTGCGGTGTGACCAACTCGCTAAACGTGTTATCCACGACGTTCTCAGCGTTGCGAATACTCCAATATGCATCCATCCGCAGCTCCAGTGCCGCAATGCGGTCCGTTAGTAGCTGCAGCTGGATACATTTCCCACACACATGGTCGTCAGGGACACAGGAAGCGTCCCTGATTTGCCACATATAGCTGGAGGAGCATATCATGGGGCGGAGCTCTCCTGCCATGACTTACCCTTTAATTAATTAATTAAAATTAAACTAATTGAATCCCACCAATTTCACTTCAATTAAATGATATACTCAAGGGCCCTTGCTTAACAACAGTCCCCGCTACACCACAGAGACTCTAGAAACTATAAACCACAGAATTTAAGTATGGAAAAAAGGAGAAAGAGAGAAATACTCACCAACCAATCACTTACCTGCTTTCTGGTGATGTCACACTTCGATTACTTTTTACTTCTTTACACTCACCGGTCCGTTGTAGCTCACCTTTGAAATCTCCCGAGGTTTGGCGCTCTCCAGCCGCTATCGCTCACCTTTGAAATCTCCCGAGGTTTGGCGCTCTCCAGCCGCTATCGCTCACCTTTGAAATCTCCCGAGGTTTGGCGCTCTCCAGCCGCTCTCGCTCACCTTTGAAATCTCCCGAGGTTTGGCGCTCTCCAGCCGCTATCGCTCACCTTTGAAATCTCCCGAGGTTTGGCGCTCTCCAGCCGCTATCGCTCACCTTTGAAATCTCCCGAGGTTTGGCGCTCTCCAGCCGCTCTCGCTCACCTTTGAAATCTCCCGAGGTTTGGCGCTCTCCAGCCGCTCTCCGTTTTAATTAATTGAACTTAAATTAAATCAAATCAATCCCACCAATTATACTATAATTAAATGATATAGAGCCCTTGTTTACCAACTTTCCCCAGCGGGTAGCACTCTCGCCTCTGTGAGAAGGTCAAGTCCCACTCCAGAGACTTGAGCACAGAATCTAGCTGATACTCCAGTGCAGTGCTGAGGGAGTGCTGCATTGTCAGAGGTGCTGCCTTTCAGGCGAGATGCTAAAATGAGGCCCCATCTGCTCTCTCAGGTGGATGTAAAAGATCCCACAGCACTAATAGAAGAAGAGCAGGGGAGTTCTCCCCAGTGTCCCGGCCAATATTTAAAGCTCAACCAACTAAGACAGATTATCTGGTCATTATAATATTGCTATTTGTGGGATCTTGCTGTGTGCAAATTGGCTGTCGGGTTTCCTATATTACAACTGTGACAACATTTCAAAAGTAAGTGGTTGTAAAGCGCTTTGGGACGTCCTGTGGTCATGAAAGGCGCTATATAAATGCAAGTCTTTCTTCTTTCATGTGGTTTTCAGCAATGGCCCTGTGTTTCAGGCCAATGTTGTGTAACTTGGTGAGACTGAAAAGAAAGTTCAATTTTCTTTCAGCAATGGAGAGCAATGGGCAAACAAGGGATTGTCAAAGACAGGGGCAAGCACTGCAGAATTGCTGAGGATGCCATTTACCCTGTGATCTAGGTGTTTGGTAAGGTGGAAAAAAGAAGCACCTGTTGTAACTAGATTTGTGCACAGTTAAACCACGTTGTTGTATGAAGTCCAGTATTCGATGTATGTCTGTTCTTTGTTTGGATTTTGTGTTTGGCGCCTTGGGACTTTTTACTCTGTTAAAGGTGCTTCTATAAATGCAGGTTGTTGCTGTTATTGTTTGAGAGGATGTCTGGAGGTCACTTTGCAATGGGACACAGTCTCTTCTCTGCCTGCTTACTGAACCATTGCCCCCTTAAGCAGACCTCATGGAGGGAACAGCGTGGTCTGTAGGCTCTGGTGGAAGGGGACCTCTTAGTTGTTCTTCTTCTCCTTTAGTGTTGCCTTATCCTGCGTGCCTCATTTTCTCTTCCTCCTGCTCCTGATCTGCCTCCATTATAAGGACGTAGATGGGAATGCCTACAGTGACCCCGTGGTAAGGGCTCCGTGACAGAAAGGTGGGAAGAAAAAGATTTCCCTGCCTGAAACTGCTGAAAGGCAGCCTGAAGAATCCTTCCTTAGTTGCAGAACTGAGAAAAGATTTTCCTAATCACTTGACCCAGAGCTGATGCTACAGATAAAGTTGTGGTTGTTGAAAAGCTGTGAAACTATTTCCTGGTTTGAGAAGTCACACAAGTTACCACCACCTGGTTTCTACAGATTAGGTGCAGTGCAATTCTGGTCTATATAACAGAATTTATTGGCCCTCATTATTCTCTCGTTTGCAAACTCGCACCACATTGGTGTCAGGCCCATCTTCACCCAGCAGCCAATTCCACCAGAATTTAGTGTGTAAGTGGGAACCGGTGTAACTCTGGTGTATCTGACTTACGCCCCAAATTCCAGCCCCTGACACAACTGCCTGTGCAGTCGGTCCCTTCCCATCTTTTAAAATTTAAATCTACCTTCTGCTGCCATAGCAACACTGAATTCCAGGGATGTACAGCCCTTCCTTGTGCCCAGCATTGCTATGTGTCAAATAACAGAAAATACTTCGGATGAAGTATTTCCATCATTAAAATGGAGGACAGAGACTATCAAACAAATGCGTGTGGTGTTCATCTGCTAATGTTATTGTTTGATTGAATCTGCCAAAAATCACTAAACACTTCAACTAAAATTAAAGTGCATGAAAAGTGGTTTTCAGGGACAGGTTTAGGGGAGCTGCATTTTGCACTCCCTGATCCACCTGACTGACTTCCAACAATCCAGGGCTTGCAATTTATTAAACATTTATTAATTATTAACGTTACTGCTCGCATTTTCCCGTGAACGTTGACCACTCTAACATAGACTGTGCGGGATATCTCCCGGTTACCTCATGGTACCAGACATGCCTCCTGCACACGTGCATAAGAAAACTGAAAACAACTCTCATATTTCCCAGAACATAACCAGGCACTGCACTCAAACTCAACAGACCAACGGTCCACACCATGGGAGGTGAAAACAGTCAATGCCAGTAGCGCAAAAAGGACCTTACACACTATCAACCAGGATTCAACTGGCCACCTCGTGGTTGGACGCTTCTCAACTATGAACAAGTGCCCATTCTTCATGTGTGAGATTGACAGTAAGTGTTGATAAGCTAGTCAATCTGTGGCCTTATCACTGCTAAGCCTGATTCTGTCCTCACCTGACATGCACAAGCTCACTTCCAGTAGTGGACGGGTGCGGGAACCCTTGTTCATTTACCCTTTCAAAGATCGGAGGTGCTGTATCCTGTTGCAGTGCCCCAAATGCTACTCCAGTTAAGATTGGTCCAAAAAGAAACCCATTAGCATGACCGAGATCTGAGGAGGTGCTGGGATGCGATTCTACGGGACCAACCATTCTCCCGTACTTCATGCAAGCACCCATTCTTCACGTGTGACATAAGATAGTGAGGTTTAACAGGCTATTTGACTGCAGAGGGCATTATGATAGAATCCGATGCTGTTCTCTCTTCAGGTCCAAATACAGTGACCGGAATTTTCTGTACCGGGCGGGTTGGATGCGGGCGGTCGCCGTGGCGGGTCGCGACCCCATTCTTCATCCCACGCCACTCCTGAGATCGACTTTCCGTTAATGGGGCCTAAGAAGGCCGCCCTGCGCGATATCCGGCCCAATTAAATGGTGCGGGTCTGATACCTCATTGACCAAGCTTTTGGTCAGCTGCCCTTTTAAAATAAGGGTGTTACATTAGCAGTTTTCCAGTCTGCCGGGATCTTTGCTGAGTCCAGGGAGTTTTGGAAAATTATTACCAATTCATCCACAATCCCTACCGCCACTTCCTTCAAGACCCTAGGATGTAAGCCATCAGGTCCAGGTGATTTATCCACCTTGAGTCCCATTATTTTACCGAGTACCACTTCCTTAGTGATTTTGATCGTGTCTAGCTCCTCCCCCCCCATAGCCCCCTGTTTGTCCAGTGTTGGGATATTCTTAGTGTCCTCTACTGTAAAGACTGATACAAAATATTCATTCAGTGTATTTGCCATCTCCATATTTCCCACCATTAATTTCCCGGTCTCATCCTCTAAGGGACCAACATTTACTTTAGCCACCCTTTCTCTTTTTATATAACTATAAAAACTCTTACTATCTGTTTTTATATTTTTTGCTAATTTACTTTCATAATCTATCTTCCCTTTCTTAATCAATCTTTTTGTTATTTTTTGCTGTCTTTTAAAGTTTTCCCAATCCTCTATCCTCCCACTAGATTTGGCTACCTTATAAGCCCTTGTTTTTAGTCGAATACTATCCTTAATTTCTTACTTAGCCACGGATGACTGTCTTTTCTTTTACACCCTTTTCTTCTCAGTGGAATATATTTTTTTTGGAAGTTGTAAAATAACTCCTTAAATGTACACCACTGATCATGTATCGTCTTACCCTTTAATCTATTTTCCCAATCCACTCTACTCAATTCCGCTCGCATACCTTCATAGTCTCCTTTATTCAAGCTTAGCACGCTTGTTTGAGATCCAACCTTCTCACCCTCTAATTGAATATGGAATTCAACCATGTTATGGTCACTCATTCCAAGGGGATCCTTTACTAGGACATTTTTAATTAATCCTGTCTCGTTACACAGGACCAGATCTAAGGTTGCTTGCCCCCTGGTCGGTTCAGTTACATACTGCTCAACAAACCCATCCCTAATACACTCAATGAACTCATCCTCAAGGCAGCCCTGCCCAATTTGATTTGTCCAATTAATATGATAGTTAAAATCCCCCATAATTATAGATGTTCCCTTATTACAAGCCTCAACTATTTCCTGATTGATACTCCGTCCAACAGAGTTGCAACTGTTCGGAGGCCTATAGACTACGCCCACTAGTGTTTTTTTCATCTTATTATTCCTTATCTCCACCCAAACTGTTTCATTATCCTGATCTTTTGACCCAATATCATTTCTCTGTATTACAGTGATTCCTTCCTTTATTAACATAGCCACCCCACCTCCCCTTCCTTCCTGCCTGTCCTTCCTGATCGTTAAATAACCTGGTATGTTTAATTCCCAGGCATTGTCACCCTGCAGCCATGTTTCTGTAATGGCCACAAGATCATACCCATATGTAGTTATTTGTGCCATTAACTCGTCTATTTTGTTACGACTGCTACGTGCATTTAGATAGAGAACTTTCAAATATGTTTTGTGACACTTAGTTCCTGCTTTTGCCCTTTTTATTACTTTACCTTTTACTCCATACCTTCTGCCCCTTCCTGACACACTCTGGTTTTTAATTTCCCCACTGCTACCTAAGTCTATGACCTTCTCTGTTGTCATTTTTATTATTTGCTCTCTAGGAACCTCCCCCCCACTAGTTAGTTTAAAGCCCTCTCTACAGCCCTAGTTATATGATCCGCCAGGACTCTAGCCTCAGCACTGGCCAAGTGAAGTCCGTCCCAACGGAACAGCTCCCTCCTGCCCCAGTACTGGTGCCAGTGTCCCAGGAAGCAAAACCCGTTTCTCCCACACCAGTCTTTGAGCCACTCATTTAACTCTCTAATTTTCTGAATGGCAGGCAGTAACAAGTGGGGTACCACAGGGATCTGTCCTGGGTCCCCAGCTGTTCACAATTTATATTAATGACCTGGATCAGGGAGTCGAATGCAGCATTTCCAAATTTGCAGACGACACTAAACTAGGAGGGGGGGTGGGCTCAGAGGAGGAGACCAGGAAGCTCCAGAGCGATTTGGACAGACTGGGTGATTGGGCGGATAAATGGCAGATGCACTATAATGTGGACAAGTGCGAAGTTATCCACCTTGGGTGCAGGAACGGGAGGGCAAATTATTATTTAAATGGCAATAAATTGGGAGAGGGGGAAGTACAGAGAGACCTGGGTGTTCTTGTACACCAGTCACTGAAGGCGAGCATGCAGGTGCAACAGGCGGTCAAGAAGGCAAACGGTATGCTGGCCTTCATAGCAAAAGGGTTGGAATACAGGAACAGGGATACCTTGCTGCAGCTGTGCAGGGCACTGGTGAGACCACACCTCGAGTACTGTGTACAGTTTTGGTCGCCTCATCTGAGGAAAGATGTTCTTGCCATGGAGGGGGTGCAGCGGCGATTCACCGGGCTGATACCAGGAATGGCGGGATTGACCTATGAGGAGAGACTATGTAGTTTAGGGATGTACACACTGGAGTTTAGAAGATTGAGAGGGGACCTCATAGAAGTGTATAAAATTCTGACAGGTCTAGACAGATTAGATGCAGAAGGAATGTTTCCCTTGGCGGGTGAGAACAGAACTAGAGGACATAATTTAAGGATAAGGGCTAAACCATTTAGGACAGAAATGAGGGGGAATTTCTTCACTCAGAGAGTGGTGAACCTGTGGAACTCATTGCCACAGAGGGCAGTGTACGCCAGCTCATTAAATATATTTAAGAGGGAATTAGATATATTTCTACAGGCAAAAGGGGTTAAGGGTTACGGAGAGAAGGCGGGGACGGGATACTGAATTGAAGGATCAGCCATGATCTCATTAAATGGCGGAGCAGGCTCGAAGGGCCGGATGGCCTACTCCTGCTCCTATCTTCTATGTATCTATGTATCTATGTATCTAGCCAAATTCGCTCGTGGCTCAGGTAATAATCCAGAGATTATTACCCTTGAGGTTCTGTTTTTTAATTTGACCCCTAGCTGCTCATACTCCTTTAACAGAATCGGCTTCCTTGTCCTATCTATGTCGTTTGTACCAACATGGACTACGACAACTGGATCCACCCCCTCCCACTGCAAGTTTCTTTCCAGCCCAGAGGAGATGTCCTTAACCCTGGCACCGGGCAGGCAACACAGCCGACGGGACTCTCGCTCTCGGCTGCAGAGAACTCTATCTATCCCCCTAATAATACTATCCCCTACCACTACAACATTTCTATTTACTCCCCCCTCTTGAATGGCCCCCCGTTCATCGGTGCTGTGGCCAGGTTGCTCATCCTCCCTGCAGTCCCTGCTCCTGTCCCCACAGGGAGTAAGAACCTTGAACCTGTTGGACAAGCGCAAGGGCTGCGGCTCCTCCAACACTACCACCTGGATCCCCGTACCTGCCTCACTCGTAGTCACACCGTCCTGTCCCTGACCATGGGCTACATCTGAATTAATTAACTTCATAGGTGTGACCACCTCCTGAAACACAGAGTCCAGGTACTTCTCCCCCTCCCTGATGTGTCGCAGTGTCTGAAGCTCAGACTCCAGCTCATCAACACGGAGCTGGAGTTCCTGCAGCAGCAGACACATGTCACAGACGTAATCACCGTGAGCCTCAATGGGGTCCACCAGCTCCCACATCTCGCAACATTTCCTCCTTTAAGATGCTCCTTAAAACCTACCTCATTGACCAAGCTTTTGGTCACCTGCCCTAATTTATCCTTATGTGGCTCGGTGTCAAATTTTTTGTCTTAAAATACTCCTGTGCTGCGCCTTGGGACGTTTTACTACGTTAAAGGCGCTATATAAATACAAGTTGTTGTTGTTGTTTCCTCCCCCTTTCCCTGCCTCTGTGCTTGCTTAAAATCCTGTTACAACTCTAACCTTTTCCAGTTCTGACAAAAGGTCATCGAGCTGAAACGTTAACTCTCTTTCTCTCTCTCCACAGATGCTGCCTGACCTGCTGAGTATTTCCAGCATTTTCTGTTTTTATTTCAGATTTCCAGCATCCGCAGTATTTTGCTTTAGCAGTAGAATGGGTCTGCAGTACGCCTCCTTCACTGTGTTACTGCAATAGATGGGGCTGTCACCAGTGCTGCCCGCATCCCAATGGCTAATTTTTAGAAATGTGTGAAAATGAGGCCTTTGTCTTATTTGAAGACGACCGATAAGAGGGAGTTTCCCCCAAAATAAACAGCTACATCAGGGGTGAATTTGCTCAGAGCCTCTCCCGCTCCGCTGTCGTGACTTAGGCCGCAGGGCAGTGGGAACCCCGTTACCCCCGAGGTTCCTGCAGCGGAGTGGGAGAAGCTCTGAGGCAATTCACCCGCTCGATGAATGCGCTCACCGCTGCACAGACTCTCCTCAGTGAGGTTCATGTGACTGGTGTGGAGCATCACATGACGGGAGCCCATATCAGGAATTCAAGTGCAGATGTTTCCACTTGTGGGGGAGACCAAAACTAAAGGACACAAATATAAGCTAGTCACTAATAAATCCAATGAGAAATTCAGGAGCAATTTCTTTACCCAGAGAGTGGTTAGAATGTGGAACTCGCTACCACAAGGAGTAGTTGTGGCGAATAGCATAGATGCATTTAAGGGGAAGGTAGATAAGTACATGAGGGACAAAGGAATAGAGGGATATGTTGATGGGCTTAGATGAAGAGGGGTGGGAGGAGGCTCGTTTGGAGCATAAACACCGGCACAGACCAGTTGGGCTGAAAGGCCTGTTTCTGTGCTGTAAATTCTATGTAATATCATTAGAACAGACAATCCCACAGGCGCGCTGACCTCTATATCTAAATTCCTGATGTGTGCTCTGGGTGGAGAGTGTGAATTCATTCATCTACCCCAGTACATGTTTATTAAACAAACTGTTTTTTTGAATTGTCTCCTTCCCCTCCTGTGGCTGGGGTTTGTTTCCATGGGCTCTCGGACACCTTCTCCAGTCTTCCATTGTGAATCTGGACAGTGCGTGTTGTCAGGTCATTCAACCATGGGTGTCACCACAGCAGGGCCTGATCCTGTGCTCACATGACATCCGCTCTGCAGCAGGGGGTCACCGGATAGGGATCAGGGGCAGTAACTCTGGCTGATTTTTTCCCCTCTCCTGAGGCCTGTTGTGGTACCTCTACTCTCTGGCTGAGAAAATCCAATTCAGCACAGACTGGGGTTCAAGCGTGGGACCTTCCTGGTCTCCTCATCACCAGGCAACATGCTTATCTACTGAGGTACCGGGAGGGAGATGGGCTCTATTAATTAGCTCACGGTGTCAGCGGGTAGCACTCTCGCCTCTGTGAGAAGGTCAAGTCCCACTCCAGAGACTTGAGCACAGAATCTAGCTGATACTCCAGTGCAGTGCTGAGGGAGTGCTGCATTGTCAGAGGTGCTGCCTTTCAGGCGAGATGCTAAAACGAGGCCCCATCTGCTCTCTCAGGTGGATGTAAAAGATCCCACAGCACTAATAGAAGAAGAGCAGGGGAGTTCTCCCCAGTGTCCCGGCCAATATTTAAAGCTCAACCAACTAAGACAGATTATCTGGTCATTATAATATTGCTATTTGTGGGATCTTGCTGTGTGCAAATTGGCTGTCGGGTTTCCTATATTACAACTGTGACAACATTTCAAAAGTAAGTGGTTGTAAAGCGCTTTGGGACGTCCTGTGGTCATGAAAGGCGCTATAAAAATGCAAGTCTTTCTTCTTTCATGTGGTTTTCAGCAATGGCCCTGTGTTTCAGGCCAACGTTGTGTAACTTGGTGAGACTGAAAAGAAAGTTCAATTTTCTTTCAGCAATGGAGAGCAATGGGCAAACAAGGGATTGTCAAAGACAGGGGCAAGCACTGCAGAATTGCTGAGGATGCCATTTACCCTGTGATCTAGGTGTTTGGTAAGGTGGAAAAAAGAAGCACCTGTTGTAGCTAGATTTGTGCACAGTTAAACCACGTTGTTGTATGAAGTCCAGTATTCGATGTATGTCTGTTCTTTGTTTGGATTTTGTGTTTGGCGCCTTGGGACTTTTTACTCTGTTAAAGGTGCTTCTATAAATGCAGGTTGTTGCTGTTATTGTTTGAGAGGATGTCTGGAGGTCACTTTGCAATGGGACACAGTCTCTTCTCTGCCTGCTTACTGAACCATTGCCCCCTTAAGCAGACCTCATGGAGGGAACAGCGTGGTCTGTAGGCTCTGGTGGAAGGGGACCTCTTAGTTGGTCTTCTTCTCCTTTAGTGTTGCCTTATCCTGCGTGCCTCATTTTCTCTTCCTCCTGCTCCTGATCTGCCTCCATTATAAGGACGTAGATGGGAATAAGAACATAAGAACATAAGAAATAGGAGCAGGAGTAGGCCAATTGGCCCCTCGAGCCTGCTCCACCATTCAATAAGATCATGGCTCATCTTATCCTAACCGCCAATCTACTATCACAGAACCATCTCCTGAACCTAACAGAATTGGACACACGAAATAGGAGCAGGATCAGGCTACATGGCCCCTGGGCCCGCTACGCTACCCACAGGGCCATGACCGATCCGAACCTAGACTCATGTCCAAATTCCTGCCCGCTCCCCGTAACCCTTAATTCCCTTTACTTCTCGGAAACTGTCTATTTCTGTTTTAAATTTATGTAATGATGTAGCTTCTACAGCTTTTTGGGGCAGCATATTCCATGGACCTACCACCCTCTGAGTGAAATAGTTCCTTCTCATCTCAGTGAATGAGCAGCCCCTTATTCTAAGACTATGCCCCCTAGTTCTAGTTTCACCCATCATCGGGAACATCCTCCCCGCATCCACCCGATCCAACCCCTTCACAATCTTATATGTTTCAATAAGATCGCCTCTCATTCTTCTGAACTCCAATGAGTAGAGTCCCAATCTATCCAACCTCTCCTCATATGTCCATCCCCTCATCCCCGGGATTAACCGAGTGAACCTTCTTTGTACTGACTCGAGAGCAAGTATGTCTTTTCTTAAGTATGGACACCAAAACTGTATGCAGTATTCCAGGTGCGGTCTCACCAATACCTTGTACAACTGAAGCAATACCACCCTATTTTTATATTCTATCCCCTTAGCAATGAAAGCCAACATTCCATTGGCCTTCTTAATCACTTGCTGCACCTGCATACTAACCTTTTGAGTTTCGTGCACCAGGACCCCCAGATCCCTTTGTACTTCAGTACTTTCCAGTTTCTTGCCATTTAGATAATAACTTGCTCTACTATTTTTCCTGCCAAAGTGCATAACCTCACACTTTCCAGTATTGTATTCCATCTGCCTGTCTATGTCCCCTTGCAGATTTTTATGTCCTCCTCACTCACTACTTTCCCTCCCATCTTAGTATCATCTGCAAACTTTGATAGGTTACACTCGGTCCCCTCCTCCAAATCATTAATATAGATTGTAAAGAGTTGGGGACCCAGCACTGACCCCTGCGGAACACCACTAGTTACTGATTGCCAGTCTGAGAATGAACCATTTATCCCAACTCTCTGCCTTCTGTTAGATAGCCAATCCTCTATCCATGCCAGAATATTACCCCCAATCCCGTGATTTTTTATCTTAAGCAATAATCTTGTGTGGCACCTTCTCAAATGCCTTTTGGAAGTCTAAATACACCACATCCACTGGTTCCCCTTTATCCACCCTGTGTGTTACTTCCTCAAAGAACTCCACCAAATTTGTGAAACATGACTTCCCCTTCATAAAACCATGCTGACTTTGTCCTATTAAATTATGATTATCCAAATGTCCCGTTACTGTCTCCTTAATAATGGACTCCAAAATTTTACCTACCACAGATGTTAGGCTAACCGGTCTATAGTTTCCAGCCTTCTGTCTACTGCCCTTTTTAAATAAGGGTGTTACATTAGCAGTTTTCCAGTCTGCCGGGATCTTTGCTGAGTCCAGGGAGTTTTGGAAAATTATTACCAATGCATCCACAATCCCTACCGCCACTTCCCTCAAGACCCTAGGATGTAAGCCATCAGGTCCAGGTGATTTATCCACCTTGAGTCCCATTATTTTACCGAGTACCATTTCCTTAGTGATTTTGATCGTGTTTAGCTCCTCCCCCCCTATAGCCCCCTGTTTGTTCAGTGTTGGGATATTCTTAGTGTCCTCTACTGTAAAGACTGATACAAAATATTCATTCAGTGTATTTGCCATCTCCATATTTCCCACCATTAATTTCTCGGTCTCATCCTCTAAGGGACCAACATTTACTTTAGCCACCCTTTTTCTTTTTATATAACTATAAAAACTCTTACTATCTGTTTTTATATTTTTTGCTAATTTACTTTCATAATCTATCTTCCCTTTCTTAATCAATCTTTTTGTTATTTTTTGCTGCCTTTTAAAGTTTTCCCAATCCTCTATCCTCCCACTAGATTTGGCTACCTTATAAGCCCTTGTTTTTAGTCGAATACTATCCTTAATTTCTTTACTTAGCCACGGATGACTGTCTTTTCTTTTACACCCTTTTCTTCTCAGTGGAATATATTTTTTTGGAAGTTGTAAAATAACTCCTTAAATGTACACCACTGATCATGTATCGTCTTACCCTTTAATCTATTTTCCCAATCCACTCTACTCAATTCCGCTCGCATACCTTCATAGTCTCCTTTATTCAAGCTTAGCACGCTTGTTTGAGATCCAACCTTCTCACCCTCTAATTGAATATGGAATTCAACCATGTTATGGTCACTCATTCCAAGGGGATCCTTTACTAGGACATTTTTAATTAATCCTGTCTCGTTACACAGGACCAGATCTAAGGTTGTTTGCCCCCTGGTCGGTTCAGTTACGTACTGCTCAAGAAACCCATCCCTAATACACTCAATGAACTCATCTTCAAGGCAGCCCTGCCCAATTTGATTTGTCCAATTAATATGATAGTTAAAATCCCCCATAATTAAAGATGTTCCCTTATTACAAGCCTCAACTATTTCCTGATTGATACTCCGTCCAACAGAGTTGCAACTGTTTGGAGGCCTATAGACTACACCCACTAGTGTTTTTTTCCCCTTATTATTCCTTATCTCCACCCAAACTGTTTCATTATCCTGATCTTTTGACCCAATATCATTTCTCTGTATTACAGTGATTCCTTCCTTTATTAACATAGCCACCCCACCTCCCCTTCCTTCCTGCCTGTCCTTCCTGATCGTTAAATAACCTGGTATGTTTAATTCCCAGGCATTGTCACCCTGCAGCCATGTTTCTGTAATGGCCACAAGATCATACCCATATGTAGTTATTTGTGCCATTAACTCATCTATCTTGTTACGAATGCTACGTGCATTCAGATAGAGAACTTTCAAATATGTTTTGTGACACTTAGTTCCTGCTTTTGCCCTTTTTATTACTTTACCTTTTACTCCATACCTTCTGCCCCTTCCTGACACACTCTGGTTTTTAATTTCCCCACTGCTACCTAAGTCTATGACCTTCTCTGTTGTCATTTTTATTATTTGCTCTCTAGGAACCTCCCCCCCACTAGTTAGTTTAAAGCCCTCTCTACAGCCCTAGTTATATGATCCGCCAGGACTCTAGTCCCAGCACTGGCCAAGTGAAGCCCGTCCCAACGGAACAGCTCCCTCCTGCCCCAGTACTGGTGCCAGTGTCCCAGGAAGCAAAACCCATTTCTCCCACACCAGTCTTTGAGCCACTCATTTAACTCTCTAATTTTATTTGTCCTAGCCAAATTCGCTCGTGGCTCAGGTAATAATCCAGAGATTAATACCCTTGAGGTTCTGTTTTTTAATTTGACCCCTAGCTGCTCATACTCCTTTAACAGAACCTGCTTCCTTGTCCTATCTACGTCGTTTGTACCAACATGGACCACGACAACTGGATCCACCCCCTCCCACTGCAAGTTTCTTTCCAGCCCAGAGGAGATGTCCTTAACCCTGGCACCAGGCAGGCAACACAGCCTACGGGACTCTCGTTCTCGGCTGAAGCTCAGACTCCAGCTCATCAACACGGAGCTGGAGTTCCTGTAGCAGCAGACACATGTCACAGACGTAATCACCGTGAGCCTCAATGGGGTCCACCGGCTCCCACATCTCGCAACAGTAACACATCACCTGTTCCATTCTATGTAATTAATTAAAAAAATTTATTGTTAGTTATGGACACTCTCTGCCCGATTATAGATGCTAGTATCCCCTCTAATTAATTGGATTTAAATTAAATCAATCCCTCTAAATTACACCAGTTAAATGGTTTACTAACAGTCACTCTGCACCAGAAAGGCCTTATTAACTATAACCCACAGAGTTTAAGTTTAAAAAGAGAGAAATACTCACCAACCAATTACTTACCTGCTTTCTGGTGACGTCACACCTCGCTTATTTTACCTCTCTCCCTCCCTCCGAGTTCGGAGACTGGTCCCGCCTTACCTGGTCTCTGGAGCCTTTTAAACCCTTTGCCGCCGCCTCGCCTCACACAGGTCCGCCGCCGCACCAGGAACCTGACAAAGATGGAAAAAGGAAGACACACCTCCCTCCCCGAACTCCCTCACTCACCAAACTCGCAGTTTAGCACTCTATTCCAAATCTGCACTCCGTGACAAACTGCACTCCAGTGATCCCGTGGTAAGGGCTCCGTGACAGAAAGGTGGGAAGAAAAAGATTTCCCTGCCTGAAACTGCTGAAAGGCAGCCTGAAGAATCCTTCCTTAGTTGCAGAACTGAGAAAAGATTTTCCTAATCACTTGACCCAGAGCTGATGCTACAGATAAAGTTGTGGTTGTTGAAAAGCTGTGAAACTATTTCCTGGTTTGACAAGTCACACAAGTTACCACCACCTGGTTTCTACAGATTAGGTGCAGTGCAATTCTGGTCTATATAACAGAATTTATTGGCCCTCGTTATTCTCTCGTTTGCAAACTCGCACCACATTGGTGTCAGGCCCATCTTCACCCAGCAGCCAATTCCACCAGAATTTAGTGTGTAAGTGGGAACCGGTGTAACTCTGGTGTATCTGACTTACCCCCCAAATTCCAGCCCCTGACACAACTGCCTGTGCAGTCGGTCCCTTCCCATCTTTTAAAATTTAAATCTACCTTCTGCTGCCATAGCAACACTGAATTCCAGGGATGTACAGCCCTTCCTTGTGCCCAGCATTGCTATGTGTCAAATAACAGAAAATACATTGGATGAAGTATTTCCATCATTAAAATGGAGGACAGAGACTATCAAACAAATGCGTGTGGTGTTCATCTGCTAATGTTATTGTTTGATTGAATCTGCCAAAAATCACTAAACACTTCAACTAAAATTAAAGTGCATGAAAAGTGGTTTTCAGGGACAGGTTTAGGGGAGCTGCATTTTGCACTTCCTGATCCACCTGACTGACTTCCAACAATCCAGGGCTTGCAATTTATTAAACATTTATTAATTATTAACGTTACTGCTCGCATTTTCCCGTGAACGTTGACCACTCTAACATAGACTGTGCGGGATATCTCCCGGTTACCTCATGGTACCAGACATGCCTCCTGCACACGTGCATAAGAAAACTGAAAACAACTCTCATATTTCCCAGAACATAACCAGGCACTGCACTCAAACTCAACAGACCAACGGTCCACACCATGGGAGGTGAAAACAGTCAATGCCAGTAGCGCAAAAAGGACCTTACACACTATCAACCAGGATTCAACTGGCCACCTCGTGGTTGGACGCTTCTCAACTGCTTTCGAATTCGCCAGGGAAAGAGCGCCTCACATCTTCACCTATGGGCCCTTAGTGAAGATGGCTGGAATTATACGGCAAGTCTGCATGCACTAAATAAATAAAGCCATTAATGCATTTGAATCTGCAGTAATAAAAATGTAGGTATATTTGACTCCAGGTTTCTCCCTGTCACTCCTGCAGGGACTGAACTGTGCTGTGCTATGGTCCGGCAGCCATTACTATGAACAAGTGCCCATTCTTCATGTGTGAGATTGACAGTAAGTGTTGACAAGCTAGTCAATCTGTGGCCTTATCACTGCTAAGCCTGATCCTGTCCTCACCTGACATGCACAAGCTCACTTCCAGTAGTGGACGGGTGCGGGAACCCTTGTTCATTTACCCTTTCAAAGATCGGAGGTGCTGTATCCTGTTGCAGTGCCCCAAATGCTACCCCAGTTAAGATTGGTCCAAAAAGAAACCCATTAGCATGACCGAGATCTGAGGAGGTGCTGGGATGCGATTCTACGGGACCAACCATTCTCCCGTACTTCATGCAAGCACCCATTCTTCACGTGTGACATAAGATAGTGAGGTTTAACAGGCTATTTGACTGCAGAGGGCATTATGATAGAATCCGATGCTGTTCTCTCTTCAGGTCCAAATACAGTGACCGGAATTTTCTGTACCGGGCGGGTTGGATGCGGGCGGTCGCGACCCCATTCTTCATCCCACGCCACTCCTGAGATCGACTTTCCGTTAATGGGGCCTAAGAAGGCCGCCCTGCGCGATATCCGGCCCAATTAAATGGTGCGGGTCTGATGGCGTCAGCGATGACGCGTTTTCACCCGGGATATTTAAAGGAGCCATGGCCACATCGCATTTGAAGGTTCATCTAGGAGTGTGCAGGCACACTGCACAATTGGACGGCTGGAAAGAGTGCCAAATATGAGTCCACTGAGACAGAGGGCTGCACCCAGGTTCTCCGATGACTCCTCCATATGCTTGTGGAGAGAGTGAGAGCACACAGGGAGGTCCTCTTCCCTTCTAATGGGCGCAAGAGACCTCCCAGGAGACAAAAGGAGCCTGGCTCCAAATAGCAGAGGCGGTGAACAGCAGGGATGTGGTCAGGAGCACCTGGGGGCAGAGCCGCAAACGTTTCAATGACTCATGAGATCAGGAAAGGTGAGTACAAAGCCACACGCAACTTGATCTCATCACATTCCCATCATTCTGCCTTCCCAACCCTACTCCTGCACATCATTACTCACACCAACATACCTTACATGTCCACCCATCCCTCTCTCTCTATTTACATTAACACATTAACACATCCCCATCTGAGTAACCACCCCTCACACTCACCCTCATCCTAATGCAATCATACCAACTAACAACACACAAGGAGCCCACTTGGCTTTGGCACCCTACTCCATCATAGTCACCCTCTGAAGATATAAGTCATCCATTCCTTACACTCATGCTATCACTCTCAGTCAACCAATAAGGCGTATCCACCCGCTCCGCTCCTCTGGGCTGCAGGTCTTGCTCCAGCATTGTGCAAGGGGGAAAAATTCGGTTGCGTTGCGCCTCCTGTTAGCACCTTAAGCGGGCGCTAATGTGGCGCAAAGCAACTAACGCCCAGGCGCACCGAACCAGATATTCAGTGGCGCCCCCTGCCTTACCGCCTGCCGCTAGCAACGACAGGTTGAGGGGACGTTTTGCAGTCAGAAAGGGACTGGGGGAGCATTATTTAAAGGCGACCGCTTCCTGACTTTTTTTGTCAGCGACATTTTTGCACCACGCATTCTGAGAGAGAGAGAGAGATTCAACACTGTGTGAAGGAGTTTTGGGTACTGAGTATCACTTTGCAGGTTCATTTTGATTTGACCTGCCTTGCATCGATTTAGAAGAGACTGTGGGGGTTGCATTCTGAGCTCTTTCCATGGGCCTCTCCATTGTTCTTTCCAGCTGATTTAATGTACAGTTCTCTCCAGGCTGAGATTCAAGGCTGCAATGACAAGGTGTGGATGTAGAGCAAGATCAACCCTCCCCTTTAAGAACTGGCCGGCACCAGTGTGTCTGTGTTCCATTGCTGACTGATATCACATGAGCTTCGCCAGCGTTAGCGCCTTAAGAGAGGTGTGTAGTGCCTGATTTAGTGCTCCAATCACCTCCAGGGGCGATAGAAGCCAAGTTTGCAGTCGGAGGCGATAATTAGCGGCAGGTGCCAAACTTTGCGCCTGGCCGATAATTGCAGCTCAAACAGGGGCGATACCGAATTTCTCCCCCCAAATGTCTGCGACGACCTGGCGTGATAGCCTGAGCCTCCTTTGGCACTGCTGCTCAGTCATGTTGAAGCAAATCCTCTGCCTGTATACCCTGTGTTGGGGTATTGCCTCCGGTGCAGTGCAGCCCTGCGCTGATGCCCTCTGTCCTGTGCAGTATCAGCTGGTTGAGGAGAAGGTTGGTGGTGTTGTTGTTGGTGCTGCTGGTATTGGGAAACATCGTGGTCCGATTCGGAGGGCCAAGGTGAGACAGTATAGACGGTACCCATGCTGATGGAATAGATGACAGAAGCCATCTGTCAATGGAGTGATAGGTTCCACCAATGAGGTGAGACTGGATGCTGACGTTGTTGGAAACACTTCCAACCTCTAGAAAGCTAAATCTGTGCTGACAATGCAATCAGCAACAGCTTCTGCCTTATGAAAGTGATCAGCTGTGAGGTGAGAGTTTTTATTGTAGTTTTCATGCTGTGAAGTAATCAGCTGGATCAATGGCCACTCAACTTCCGCCTCAGGTCCACACAGGTCCCGAGCTACATGATTCCCGTGCTCATCCAGGGAAATTTGAAAGGTAGGGTGAAAAAGGCGGTAAAGGGTCTGACAAGTACCTAATAATGATTTAAATCAGCTTGCCCGCCTCTGCCGTTCAGGTCACTGCCGCGCCGGCAAACGCGCCCGAGGGAAAGGCACGTGGGGGCAGGATGACGGCGGGTTCCCGACACACTGCAAGATTTTTCAAATTTCCAACCAACCCGCCTCCAATCACGCCCGCACGGACCCCAGAAAGTTCCAGCCATTCACTTTGCAGCAAAGAGCACGGGATAGTGATTAGGCGCGAGAGCCTTGACGGGTTTTTCACCCCCCTGAGTCAGGGGTGCTGAATGCAGTTGGAGCGTCCATACTGTCACCTCAACTAAGTTCAGATCATTGAATCTTGGATCTTTCTAGTCTTTATGACTCAACAACAACAACTTGTATTTATATAGTGCCTTTAACATAGTAAAGCGTCCCAAGGCGCTGCACAGAAGTGTAATCAGACAAGAATTGACACCGAGCCAAAGAAGGAGACATTAGGACAGGTGATCACAGGATTACACAGGATTACACAGGATATACGGCACAGAAACAGGCCATTCGGCCCAACCAGTCCATGCCGGTGTTTAAGCTCCACACGAACTTCCTCCGTCTTTCCTCATCTAAATCTATCAGCATAATCCTCTATTCCCTTCTTCCTCATATGTTTCTCCAGCCTCCCCTTAAATGCATCTATACTATTCGCTTCAACCTCTCCCTGTGGTAGTGAGTTCCACATTCTCACCACTCTCTGTGTAAAGAAGTTTCTTCTGAATTCCCGATTTGATTTCTTGGTGACTATCTTATATTGATGGCCTCTAGTTATGCTCTTCCCCACAAGTGGAAACATTCTCTCTGTATCCACTCTATCAAAACCTTTCATAATTTTAAAGACCTCTATTAGGTCACCCCTCAGCCTTCTTTTTTCAAGAGAAAAGAGACCTAGCCTGATTATCCTTTCCTGATATGTATACCCTCGCATTTCTGGTATCATCCTTGTAAATCTTCTCTGCACCCTCTCCAATGCCTCTATATCCTTTTTATAATATGGCGACCAGAACTGTACGCAGTACTCCAAGTGTGGTCGAACCAAAGTTCGATACAGGTTTAGCATAACTTCCCTATTTTTCAATTCAATACCTCTAGAAATAAACCCTAGTGCTTGGTTTGCTTTTTTTATAGCCTTGCTAACCTGTGTCGCACTTTTAGGGCGAAAAATTGAGTCGTGCCCCCTTTGAGGCACTAACTTCGCCGTTAGCGCCCCGGAAAAATTAGCACCCCCGCGACCGAGATTGAGTTGCAGTGCCCCAAGAGGGAAGCGGGGTGCTACTGGAAGCGCCCCGCCTCCCTCTTGGGGCGCTGCGAGTCAATATCACGGCGCTACGTGCTGCGGTATTGCAGGCCTTCCTCCCCTTCTTAAAGGGGAGGGGGCTTACGCAGCGTCACCCGGGGCCTGGGCCCCCGGGGATTGAGATTGCCGGCAAAAGAGCCCAGCACTCAAGAGAAGTGCCGGGCTCATGGAGCACAGCCGGCACTCCACGGGGGCGCAGGTAAGGAGGCCGGGGACGGCAGCAGAGGCAGGTGCTGGCAGGCGGCCAGCAACAAAAATGGCTGCCCGGCACCTCTAAATAGCGCCTGCCCCTGGCCGCAGGTAGGCCCCATTGACCCCGTCGGACATAGCGTCCGGCGGTAAGTCAGGGGGCGCTACCAAAGATCGCGGCCCGGGCGCGAGTGGGGCGCTGCGCACAGCGATGACATCATTGCCGGCGGCGCAGCGCCGCAGGGCACTACCGGTTAGCGCCGCCGCTAACCTCCCGCTGAATTGAGGTGATGGCGGCGCAGCGCTCGGGCGCGAGTTGCTTTGAACCCCGTTAGTAACGGGAGGCGCAAAGCAACCGAATTTTTCCCCCTTAGTTATTTGTGCATTTGTACGCTGAGAGCCCTTTGTTCCTCGACCCCACCTAAAGGGAATTCCAGAGCTTAGGGCCGTGACAGCAGAAGACACGGCCGCCAATGGTGGGTCGAAGGAAGTCAGGGTGCGAAAGAGGCCAGACACTCAGCATTACATTGGTGAAGATGCCAGATCCACTATGAGAGAGAGTTAATTATCATACTAGTTATACTGAAGGGATAATTACTAGTCCTAGCCCCTTTAGGGTTACCCCGGATCAAGCGTATTCCCCAGACGTTCACTTTCAACTAAAGTTTGAGGTAGCCAAATTCTAAAGACGCTTAATTGGGTCTAAAGGTCCAGACTATCTCTTCCTAAAGGAAAGGAACAACCTGAAGATGTTACCGTCCTCCAGACAGCACTTTTAATAAGTTTAGCTAGACTGTAACGTTCGGATATTATGAGGGTCCGGAAAACTCCCCCAGAATTCTGCAACTCCTCACCAAAGAGCGTACAGAGATTGAGTTCGTGAGTTTGCTACAGAAATATTATGTGAGACAATTCGAAAAATATATAGATTTATTAAAGAACCGACATGTAATTACAGTTGGTGATTCAATCGCAACATTAACAGTTCCAAAAACAGAAATCTTACAATTCTATTATCAGAGACCCTTATTCTCAAATCTTAGCTTCGTTACATTTTTACAGTTCTCAGTCTTATTCCAGGATATCCACCAAAATTAAATACAGTACAATACCTTGATCCCCGAGGTACAAAGAGTTGTAGACTTACAGAGCTTGCCTCTGAAGCCTGAGAATCGCTTTGCCCCTTTACAGCGAGACTATCATCCCATTTGAAAGTTCAATATTTATATCCTTTCTCAGTGGTATTTCCTTTGAAGTTTTCTGCTGATGTAAGCTAATTATCTCTAGTCATTTTTCTGCTGACCCCTGCTATTCTTACAGTCAGTTCAGCTGGTAGCATTAAGAATCGTGTCTCTACCTTTAGGTGTTCAAAGCTTATCATAAAAACGGTGTGACAGCAGATGCATCTATTTGATGTCATTCTTACCAAGGTCTTCTGTTTGTGACTTTTTACGATGTGTAAATTAAAACACCTCAACCAGGTGCACCATTGTCTTTTTAGTTACCTCTGCTGGTTGCAACACAGAATCGCGTCTCCTGTGTTTCATTTGATGTCATTTTTACGAAGGCATATGATTCTTAATTTTCTGTGTTTCTTTCCAAAGTGTAATTTAAAACACCTTAACAGGATGTACCATTGTGTTCTTTCCAAGGCTTCAGACTATCAGGAACCTCCAACCTCCTGTTTCAATAAGGTTATTGATTCAGTGTCAACAACTTATCTTATCTCAATAGCCTGTATGCTGTTTGCAGCTTCTCCATTGTTAGGTTTTTAGATTTCCAAACCCAGTATGTCATGTTTTAATAAGGCTAGAATTCTTTCATAGAATGGTGTATTTTTCTGAATATGGCTTATTCCTTCACACCCCCCTCTTGACCAAAAAATGATCTCGAGCATCAAGACAGAGTTTGGTCAATGTTACTAATAAGGTTACAATAGCACATTAATGTCACAAAATTCACAAAAGCCTAATCATGTGCTACATGAAAAATTCCTTTTAAGTCATCCTAGGACAATGTTTTGCCTTATTTTAAATTGAACACAATTTAAAAGGATGATAGGTAATTGTTATGCAATTAGCGAAACAACATGTACTTAGAATATCCAATCGGCGGATGTACGTTCCATAGAGGTGAGTTATTCATACGAGTCAAGGAGACGTCATTTGGAACTAGCTGAAGCTTGACACGCTGTTCCTTCGATCCAGCATGTGGACAGATTCTTGTTTTCATAAAGGCCTTGCCAGGCGCTCAGTTGATTCCTTCTTCATCCGCGATGTTTTCCTCCTTCGTTGAAGTAACTCATTGATCTTTCCTTGTTTTGGTTGTGGCTTTTCGCGAATCCAATTCCTGAGGCGTTGCCAAGCATCGTGTGGAGGAGTCGGCGACACCGTCTGACTGACCGTCGTCAGTAGTTCGATCGCATCCATTTCCTGTGTCCTGCTCCAAGCTGGGTCTTGGAAGACAGTGTACGACTGCACCTTGTATTATTCCTCCATTTCGGTATCCCGCAAGACATCTTTTGAGATTGTCTATGGAGACAGTTTTAAGAATATGCTTGCCATTCGGCTGATTAATATGTATTTTAACTGTTCTTTCATTAATAACAGAATGTATTTGAACAGGTTTTTTCCACTTCGGTCTTAAACCAGGTTTTTGCTCGAACTTCTTTTCTTGTACCCATTCTCCTGCTAGGGGTTGCCATGCTTTGTTTGTCAATTTTTTCTGCCTATTTGCCTCCCTTATCCTCTGATCAATTTGATGAATCTCCTCTGTTACTTCTTTTTTTTTAATCTAACTGTCGCTGTCGGGTCAAGGACTCAGAGAGTGTAGAGGCAATAAAAGAACTATGGGTAAGCAGTGTATGCATCTCAACTCCATACATCAGATAATATGGCGTTTTAGGGGACACTGTCCCTGATTCAGATGCGGGCACATTATTAAGTGATAGCTGCACCTCCGGAATGACGGTGGTTGATGTGAGTGGGAAGCGGACCCAGTGATATACAAGGTCGACGCTCAGCCTCGATACAGATGACAGACTTTGAGTGATGGTTCAAAACGGTCCTTTATTGTTCACAGGCCTGGGGAGAACCTTCTGAGACCCTTCTCAGATCCGACTCCACCCATACCCTAGCAACGTTCACAATTATACTCAAAAATCATACCCTGCCCTAGGGGCGGGTGCAAAGCTATCAACGTATACAGATTTATTGCTGAATGGCAAATATAAAGTATAACATTTCATCCTTCCTACCGCCTACAAATCGCGTGACATGTGGAATTACGCCCTACATTCCCAATTAATCACATTTCTGTTATCAATTGGTCCCAGGACCTTCTGAGACTGCGGCCTTGGCTGAGTCTATTGCTGCAACAACCGCCCTTTGTCTCTGGCCAGATGGTTTGTTCAGTAATATATTTTCTTAAGATAACAGTCCCTGTTTTCGTAACAGGCTCAAGTTACTTCTGCAAAGCAAGCAGATTTCTGTTATCAGTGACTGAGACTTTCCCAATGGCTTTTAGCAGTCAACCATTTTACGATTACCACATTACATACTTTACTTACTGAATACACATTTCCCCTCTATCTCGGTCCTATGCCTAACACTTAATAATATCAAATATAAAATTTAATTACTTCAGTGGTCCACTTATTTCCCCTGATTCTCAACAGTTTGACCAATAGCTTTTTTACTTCCTGGTTTTTACGTTCCACCAGCCCCGCTGATTGCGGATGATGTGGTGTGCTGTGCTCTAACCCAATCCCCCTTTGTTCGCAGTAGTCTTTGAAGACCTTGGAGACAAAGGCGCCGTCTTGATCGGAGTGAAGATTTTGGGTGCACCAGCTACAGTAATTATGTCAGTAATTATGTCAGTAACACTGCAGACAGCAGGATTTGACACGTTGGACCCCCTGGGACACATCTCATTGTCTTGGCTGTGCTCTTGGTGTGTCTTTGATGTAAGGACACCTTCCCTGAAAGATTGTATCTCTGCAGTTTCTGTGTTTATATTCTGTGAACTTTTGTAGATTCACTCATTGTAACTTTACCTGAGGAAGGGGCGATAGCTCCGAAAGCTTGTAATTTTAAATAAATCTGTTGGACTATAACCTGGTGTTGTGCGACTTCTCATTTTTGTCCACCCCAGTCCAACGCCGGCATCTCCACATTATGTCAGTAATAGCATTGGCGAGTGCGTTTTCCGAAACAGTTTTTGTGGGGACCAGCCAGCAGAAGGAAGTGCATCCATCTGCACAAACGAGAACATGTCTGTATCCCAAAGACGGGGGAAGTGGTCCAATAAAGTCAATGAAGAATTTTCCCATTGGCTCATCAGCTTTCACAGGAGCCAATGGTGGTGGCTTAATTAGTGATGGCTTATTGGTTAAATAGCATGGCTCACAATTTGCCACGTATGTTTTACAGTCCTTAAGCATGCCTGGCCACCAATATAAGGGGGTCAATTTGCAGAATGTTGTTCTGGCACCACAATGTGCTTGACCTATGACCTCGTGAGCTTCTTTTACAAGCTGTTCTCATTTGTGTCTCGGGGGTACTTCTCGGTTTCCCTTGGGCAACTTAACTAGCACAATACCCGTAGGGGTTTCCGAGTAAAAGTACTTTTGTGGATATTCTGGTGGATTCTCTTTTGTTGGGTCTAATAGCTGAATCAGTTCCTCATCCTGATTAGTTGCCCGTTCTGCCCTAGTGATTCCACTAATATTGGCAGGCCCCTCTCGAGGGGGTGTCATGCAGACTGAACATTTCGCTTGTTCATCTGCAAGACTGTTTCCTTTTGAGTGTACTGTCCCAGTGGTATGCCCATTTACATGAATCACCTGACAATTCTGTTTCTCCATTCTCGAACGGAGAATGTCTTCCCACAATGACTTATGTTTTATGGGTTTACCCTTATGATTGGTAACAATTCTTTGTTCCCAGAAAACTAGATCTTGGTTATATCCTCTTTTACAGTAGTCACTATCTGTACAGATTAGTGTGGGTTTAATAGGGTCTGCCTTTTCTAAAGCATACCGTAGTGCTGCGGCTTCAGCATATTGCGCTGTCTTATGGCCAAGGGGTATGGACAGTAATTCTTCTGGATAAAAAGAATAGGAATCTCGAAAAGTCCCTACTACTATCCCCATCCCAGCTGAGGATTGTTGGGATGTCCCTTTTTTAATCGTCATTGAAGATCCATCACAGTAAATGACTTGATGGTACTCTGTAAGCGGTCTCATAGGTATTTGTCTGATTCCCTCCTCCGTATCATCATCCTCCATGATAGGGAAATGCTCTAAGTCCATTTCCAGAGAGAGGAATTTAAAAATGAGTGTAGGATCATTCAAGAATGATGTCCATTTATCATATCGGATCTGGGTGGCTCTTTTTTCATCAGAGGCCATCCTCAATACTGATCTTAAATCGGGAATCTCAGTATAGATGGTAATGGGGTATTTCCCTTGAAGGGTTCGTGCCTTGATGAGGCATTGGACTACCATAGTCATGACCCTTTCTTTTTTAATGTACCTCCTTTCGACATTGGAAAAGTTATAAGAATGGAACTGAATGGGCACTATGCTCTTTTCATGATAGAAAACTGCAACTGCCACTTTAGGTGATGACCTGAGATGAATATTGAGGGGAACTTGTAAGTCCCTCTGTTCCAGGTCTATGGCTTTTTGTACCTCTCGGCATAATTGTTGCAATTTTGAGTATTTGTCTGGTGAAAATATGAATGGTCCTTTTGCTGCGTCGCCCACTCTAGCATACAGGGGGGCTGAGAGCTCGGCAAAGGTTGGCGTAAAGGATCGAGCAAAATTCAGGAGTCCTAAACTTGCTTGCAGATTTTTCAGAGTTTTAGGATATTGAATGGTGGCTAATCTTTCTTTATAGGATTGAGTTAATCCTCTACCGTTTCCAGTTATTCGCAGGCCCAGAAAATCTATCTCTTCCCTAACTAGTTGACTCTTTTTTATGTTGATTAAGTACCCAGCAGTTGTAAGTCTGGATAAAACACTATCAATGGCTTTCAAGTGCTCTTGGAGATTGTCATGTGACAGATATATATCGTCCACATAAGAATTGGCGTTAGGGAGGTCTTTTAAAAGGTCAATGATGTGATGAAAAGAGAACGGGACTGTTTTGAAATCCCTGGGGCAACCTGGTCCAGCAGTACTGATAACCACCGGGTCCAGTCATCGCTGTTTTTGGCCAATCAGCTTTTTCGATTGGATGTGACCAGAAGCCGTTTGCTAGATCAATACAAGATTTATATTTTTCCCTCGTGATTCCAGAGAGAAGGGCTGTGGAATTTTGCTGTTGTGCAGTATGTGGGGTCGTTATCCTATTTAAGGCTGTATAATCGACCACTAATCTCCACCTCCCATCTGGTTTTGCAACACCAAACAATGGTGAATTAGTTCTAGACGCCATTTTGATTAAGACACCTTGTTCTGTTAGTTCTTTGAGTGTTGTTAGGAGATCTATTTTTCCTTTGTGGTCCTGAATAGGCCACTGTTTTTTAGGTTTGTGCCAGTCAGCATCAAGTGGGTGGGGTTTGATGTCTATTTTTCCACATTGATTTGGATGGCGTTGTAGATAAGGGTAGTATCTAGTAATGAGTTGCTCGAGGATGTCTTTGCCTCCCCCCTCTAGGCAAGTTCGATCAAGCTGTGTTCGAACATGTTTTTCCCTGTCATCCTGGTCTGTGGATGCTTCTACAGGTCTGGTTGAGATTTTAAGGTAATGTTTCATGTCTGGTTGTCCCATAATGAGGGAACAGGCCAATTGTGGTACCAGTCCTACATCTAGGGTCACCGTGATTCCATATATAGTAATAGGTATTTTGTAAAAAATTAATTATTTTGGTTTTGTCTTGTGTGAATCCCGCTAATGGTCTTTTACAAATTGGGCTCCCCAAATCTGTCCACTTAGTTTTTATAATTGCAGGATCTATTACAGTGTAATCAGCTCCCGTATCAAACAGGGCCTTCACTTGTGTGTTTGTGGGCAAGGTTGCCAGGGCATAGGGGAATTCAAGAGGCCCTGGCTGGGTGTCAGACCTTCAATCCTGGATTGTTCATCCTCAGGATCCTGAGTTTCATTTGCTGCTTTGTCTTTAATTATTTTAACTGATTTTTGTTCCTCCCTCTTGGGGGTATCATGTTTTCCAAATCCCTTAGGGGGTTTGTCAGACCTTTTATTATCTTGACGATCCTTATGTTGGGGTGGACGTTGGTTCGGCCGGGAATATATTTGATCCCTATTTCGGTTTTCCCGATATCCTCCCATGGCTCTCTGATAGTTTTGGCCAGTGTAAAAGCTGTCCCCATAGGGAGTCCACTGTCCTTCGCTTTCCTTTCGAGGTCTAGCCCATCGTCTATCCCATCTTTCTGGAGAGAAATCTTTCTCGTATTGTGGGCGAGTTGGGGGTGTAAACCTTCTGGAATACCCTCTTGGGGGTCCCGAGCCACGAGTTTGTGTCTGGGCGGGGTGGACTTGAGACTTGGGTCTATACAGTCCTTCTTTCTGAGTACCAAAGGCACCTTCTCCGGTTTTTTTATCCCTAGTTTCTGATCTCATTATAGGTTTAGTTTGGGGTAGACCTAAGAGGTCATGATTTAATTGGATAATGCGATTGACATTATCCCATCCTTGTTGGTTATCTCGATAATCGTTTAGAGCACCCTCACAAGCAAGTTTAAGGGCTGTATTTTGGTATTGATTGGCCAGGCAACCATGGACAATGTTCCAGTTATCCTGTGTAAGTACTTTGCCTATTCTGCAGGCAGCTACCAGCCCTTTAGTTGTGGCTGTATTAGTGAGTATTTCCTTGATGGAACCCATTATTTGCCCTCCCTGAGTTGCCGTGAGAACATAGGCGTATATTTGAACCCAGTTGTTGCACTGGTTTAATGGGGGAATTAAGTCTGAACTTAGTATCATTTGCAGTAGTTGTCTCAGGTGTTGGGCATTCCAATCTTGGCAACAGGTTTCCAATTTATTAAAGTTAGTTAGAATCCAGCAGGTTTTTTCCGGGCTGGTGTTTCCCGGTCTACCACACTCTGGGCTGGATTTTGAATGACCCATGGAGTCGGGTTTGGAGGCGTGTGGGGGGTTAAATTTGCGGGGTCGGGGGTCCCAACCCCATCCCGACTCCACGCAATTTTGACAAAATCAGTCGCGGTGTTCCCGACTCTGTCCCGCCTCCAAGAGGCGGGAGAGGCCATTAAAGCCCTTAACAAGCCCTAAATTGGCTCTGTAATGCCATTTTGAAATGTTTTAGCTAGTTTAACCCTTTTCTGACGTGAAGTACGCCTGGTGTGAAACACTCCAGTGAAACCTGGCGGGAGCACAAGTGGATAGCTGACTATGAGCTGCAGGTCCACTATTGCAACGGAGATGTGATGAAGGTAGTAGTAGTAGTATTAGGTCTGAAAGTCGCCTCTGATGCTGCTGCACTGAGTGTGTTCAGAGACTGCCTGGCCTTTGCTGTGAGAGGACTTGGATGCAAAAAAATGCTCTCTCTCTCTCTCTCTCTCTCATATCAATTTTGCATCCAGGTCCACTCACAGCAAAAGCCAGGCAGGTCCTCTCTCACCAACAGGCAGGCAGTCTCTGAGACCAGACAGTCTCTGACCTGCAATGCAGCAGGAATGATGACATCATCAGAGGCGACTTTCAGACTGAAACCACTAATTAGTTCATGGGTTCCCACATGCTGGAACTCAATTGCCCAATTAAGTGAAAATTGCATCATTCATCCACATTAATCTGGAGTCGGGGGGGGAACACGAAATGCGGATGACACGACCCCAACCCGACCCCAAGACAAAATCCAGCCCATTGTGTAGATGGAGCTCAGGTTTACTTGACCTAGGGGCGCAATGTGTGGTTGCTGGGGTAGGCTTACTGCACCAGTAAACATTGCACTGCCAGCATTTAGATAAGATTGAGCTAGTGCCTGTCAGCATTGATTATAATGGATACTAAGCTGTCTATAGTTTTTTGAAGATTCTGGTCATTTATTTCATCATGAGTTTGCCACCTTAACCAGAATCCATGGCCCCCAGGAGCATAGGCTGCTCCGGGTCCTGCTATTCGGCCATGGTTGCCGCCACCTTGTTGGGCACCGTTCATTAGGCCTCCCAATTGTGCGGGTGTGCACCTTATCATTAAGGAATTTAGTGGATTTGGAGTATTTGTTTGATTATCCCACTGGATATTCTGTATCCCCTGGTTCTGGGGATCAACATCAATCGTGCCATGAGTTCTAACGGCTCCTTCGGCATCAAAGCCTTCTATTTCCAAAATTATCACTTGGTTTTGTGGAGGTACAGGGATAGGATTATTTCCCCTAATAAAGCAATCGTTTGAATTTCCTAATAAAAAGACTTGGCCAATTCCGACAGGGATTGCCATTTCATCAGTACCTAACCTCGGTTAGGGTTTAATATGAACTTTATAAGAAATTTCTAGACCTCAATGGTATATTGAGGGGAGTTCTGATTTAAGTTCTACAAGGCCTGATCAGGGACTTGTCATCTCTAGAGACTTAAATCTGGGTCTTAGTACCACTGTCAGTAAAACACTCCTTCTATACTTAACAATCTACAAGATGGATATAGATATAAATATAAGTATAGGGTTCTGTATCAACTCGTTAACACACACGTTGGGCACCAACTGAAGGGATCATTACTAGTCCGAGCCCCTTTAGGGCCACGCCGGATCAAGCGTATTTCTCAGACGTTCACTTTCAACTAAAGTTTGAGGTAGCCAAATTCTAAAGACGCTTAATTGGGTCTAAAGGTCCAGACTATCTCTTCCTAAAAGAAAGGAACAACCTGAAGATGTTACCGTCCTCCAGATAGCACTTTTAATAAGTTTAGCTAGACTGTAACGTTCCGGATATTATGAGGGTCTGGAAAACTCCCCCAGAATTGTGCAACTCCTTTCCAAAGAGCGTACAGAAATTGAGTTTGTGAGTTTGATACAGAAGTATTATGTGAGACAATTCTAAAAATATATAGATTTATTAAAGAACCGACATGTATTTACAGTTGGTGATTCAATCGCAACATTAACAGTTCCAAAAACAGAAATCTTACAATTCTATTATCAGAGACCCTTATTCTCAAATCTTAACTTCATTACATTTTTACAGTTCTTAGTCTTATTCCAGGATATCCACCAAAATCAAAGACAGTACAATACCTTGATCCCCGAGGTACAAAGAGTTGTAGACTTACAGAGCTTGCCTCTGAAGCCTGAGAATCGCTTTGCCCCTTTACAGCGAGACTATCATCCCATTTGAAAGTTCAATATTTATATCCTTTCTCAGTGGTATTTCCTTTGAAGTTTTCTGCAGATGTAAGCTAATTATCTCTGGTCATTTTTCTGCTGACCCCTGCTATTCTTACAGTCAGTTCAGCTGGTAGCATTAAGAATCATGTCTCTACCTTTAGGTGTTCGAAGCTTATCATAAAAACAGTGTGACAGCAGATGCATCTATTTGATGTCATTCTTACCAAGGTCTTCTGTTTGTGACTTTTTACGACGTGTAAATTAAAACACCTCAACCGGGTGTGCCATTGTCTTCTTAGTTACCTCAGCTGGTTGCAACACAGAATCGTGTCTTCTGTGTTACATTTGATGTCATTTTTACGAAGGCATATGATTCTTAATTTTCTGTGTTTCTTTCCAAAGTGTAATTTAAAACACCTTAACAGGATGTACCATTGTGTTCTTTCCAAGGCTTCAGACTATCAGGAACCTCCAACCTCCTGTTTCAATAAGGTTATTGATTCAGTGTCAACAACTTATCTTATCTCAATAGCCTGTATGCTGTTTACAGCTTCTCCATTGTTAGGTTTTTAGATTTCCAAACCCAGTATGTCATGTTTTAATAAGGCTAGAATTTTTTCATAGAATGGTGTATTTTTCTGAATATGGCTTATTCCTTCACAATACTGCCTCTTTAAAATTAATTCATTCCATGAATTTGAATGAGCTTGATAGCATTATTTCGCAGTAAAAGCAAAAGTTTATCTGATGACACATCACATGATCGAAAAACTAGAGACTTAGGGTTCGATTTTGCCATTGGTGCCTATGTTCTTCCAAAGTGACAACTGCTTAAAGTGTGTGCTACTGCTGAAATGTCGAGCTCAAGGGCCAAGGCCTCACCACGTTTCGATGATGACTCCCTCCACGCTCTAGTGGAGGGAGCCAGAACACTCTCTCAGCTCAGCTCCGCTGCATGTCCTCTGAAAGAAAAAATCTCCCCAGCAAACCAAAGCTCTGTGGCTGCAACTGGCTCAGGAGGTCAGCTCCAGATCAATGTGCAGCAGAACCTGGCTGCAGTGCCGAAAGAGGTTCAATGACCTTGTCCGCACAGGAAAAGTGAATACACCATCACCTTTACCCTCATTCTGCTCCCCAACTCCTCTCAGCACCAGCACTCTGCATTGCCAACCTACTCCTACACATCCCACTTCACCCTTACATCCCTGCACCCTTACCCATTCCCTCTCTCTGTATGTTCACATTCACTTAGCTATTCGACTATGCAGCCCTCACACTCCCTATCACTATGATGCAATGACAACAACTGACAACACACAGGGAGGGCCCTTGGTCTTGCCATCTCACTCCATCTTTGTGTCCTTCTAAGCATCTATGCTATGGATTCTCTACACTCACTTCTTCATTCTTACTCAAACTCCACTTGTCTCCCTCATTGCAGGAAAAGAGAGCCCACAATAAGCGGGAGAGGGCGAGGACAGGAGGAGGGCCACCATCAATAGCCCAGCTCACCACTTCAGAGGAGGCGGCCCTTGAGATCGTGGGAGCCGAGGAGGATGCGCAAGTGGGGGAGGGAAAGACGGGCGCATCAGAGCAAGCTGGTGACAGAATAGTTTTTCATCTCTCTCATTGACATTGCATGATTGACTGATATGACTTCTCATACTCTAACAGATTGACTTATGATCATCTGCACAATTCAATGTGCATGCAATGTTTATCTCACATGTCTAACTCTTTCCTTTACTCCCCCACAGGACCATCGACAGCCCCCCTCCCCACTGTCCAGGTGGAACAACCTGAGCTCCCAGACTCCTCAGAGGAACCTGCAACCTCTGAGGGCACAGCGTCACCAGAAGTAAGCGCACCCAGCACCAGCGCAGACACTCACACCTCGGTGCGACCTTTGCAAGATAGATTTGTGTTGTCACCTGGTGTATCACAACTCACAAGTGAGCATCAGCGGATGGTGGGGACAGGAACAGCAGTGGAGAGTCCTCGTCGGAGGGCGCAGGACTCTCCCAGCTCGGCTCCGCTGCATGTCGACCCTGTGCCTCCAGGTCCATCCAGAAAGAGAGCGGTGCTGGAACTCCAGGAACAGGTGCAGGAGTCTCTGGCAGGTTTTGTCTCCAGGGTTGCTGCGAGTTTGGAGAGGATGGAGGAGTTCATCGCTAACATGAGCAGAGCCTTTGTGGAGGCAATGTCGCATGAACTCACCACCATGGAAAGGATGGCAACCTCCGTGGTAAGGATGGCTACCTCTCTGGAAAGGGTGGCTATGGTAGAGGAGAGGATGGCTATGGCCATGGAGGAAATAAGTCGCCAGAGTCAGGAAAACACGGTGAATGTTCAGAATAGACAGACATCTCTGGAAGAGCGATGGGCAGCTATTGAGCAGAAAAACCAGAGCTTCATGGAAGTCCTTTTGAGTAGGACTGCCAGTGCAGATACGGGTCCTCGTGGCCCCCCTGATGTGCAGCAAGGTGCTGTCCAGCCACTTGCTAGCACTGAAGTGGGGCTGACCCATCAGACGGATGTTGGTGGCAGGCAACAAGGAAGTGGGGGCTCCTCTCCAAGCGCTCACACTCCCATGCCACTAGGTAGCCCTCGGTCAGAGCCCCACCAGAGTTGTCACCCAACTGAGATTGGCATCTCAGCCCCTGCACAGACGCAGGAGGAGCAGACTGTTGCCGACCCCTCAGAGGCTCGCAAACCCAGAGGACGCCCACCAAAGGTGTCGAAGCAGGAGCAGCATGAAAATGAGCAAGGTGCCTCCACATCTGCTGAAGCCACAGGGGAAGCACCATGTAGAAGCACACGTAAGAGGAAGATAAAGCACAATTAGTCACAAGGGTAGTCACTTGGATGTTCTGTTCTGTTGTATTTATTTTTTGTCATAGCCATCCTTTTGTGCATTGAATAAACAGAAGTGATGGCAAACAGTTGAAATTCTGGCCTATGTGATCAGGGAAATGGAACTTGCACATTGAAGGCTCAGAGCATTTGTAATGATGTTGGTGAGATTGATAGGAACCCACAGGTTCTTGTCCATTGTCTATGGTCTGATAAGAAGGTGCCAGCCACACGTGTTTGATTCATCTACCTAAGCGAATCTGCTGCTGGATATCTCAGTTGAGGAAGCGCTCAGTCAATGTGGGGAGAGGGTTTTCCCAGGAGGCCACAATGGAGATGGATCTCAGCTTCACCACTTCCAAAATCAGTAGACCTGCAAATAGTTTGCCAAGGCCTGAAAAAACAAAGTTCTGCCACCAACAACTGATCCTTGTTGAAAGCTCCGTTTTTATGCTGGAGCTGCAGCTGTCAGGAAGCCAGCCACTTGTCAACCCGACACACTTAGCTGGTGTGGTTTGGTAATGACGTGGAACACGCTGAAAATGTGGTAAAATTTAAAAGGCCAGGCAAAATAGGATTACACAGGCAGTTAACAACCAGTTACCTGCCTTAAGGGCCGCGGCGGGACCGACCGGGAGTCTGCGAGCCCGCCTTTGGAAAAGTTGGATGGAGGCGGGTTGACGGCAGGATCGGAACCCGCCGGCATTTTGTTCAAATTGACCCGCCACCAACCCCGCCCCCTGAGCGCCGGCAAAATCGAACCCTTAGTTTCACTTCTGTCACACAACTGACTTAGGAGCACGAGATGTGATATTTTGAATCAGCAGTTAGTAGGATCACAAACCAGCTAAGTCAGCAATCGAATTAAGGATGTGAAGCTCGTGGATTGTACTAATCCCGGAATCCCTCTCTTTTTAAGCAAGAAACAGTACCTTTTTTGGTTTGAAATTTCTGTAAGGGAATTTATGCAAGACTCAAATGATAGGAAAGCAATTGCAAAGCACTACCATGTCGTTAGGGCGGCCGGTTTGAGTGGAGTAACTCGAATTCATTTATTTAATGGGATCTGTGGGTTGTGTTCATCTGCAAGGCTGCACAATTACACAAAGTGATCCAAAATCGCTATTTCCGTTGGCTCAAGTTTGTCACCAATCATGGTCAGAAGGTTTGCTCTGGGCGAGGGCCAATGAATAGCAGGTTTACTGCTCTACAACAAACCCGTTGGGGCATCCCTGGGGTCTCCAAAGACCTTTGCATTCAGCCATTGTCTGAGCTTACAGGTCGTAGTAAGGTCAATCTGCATGAAGGTTGGAAAAGCCAGTGGAATATGGTGCATAGTTTGAAGGCCTTAATGAACCAGTTTGATGGAAGTGGACTCCGTCCTGCATCACACAGCTAACGGTAGGACAGCAGGCATGGACAATATTCATATAGATTTCCTAAAAGTTCCTCTATAGGTGGGGAAGAGGTGTATTGGTGATCATCTTGGAGAACAGTGCCAGGAACAACTGACTCACCTTGGAGGTGAATAGGGCTCTGAAGCACCTGCACCCTCGGTAGTCCAGAGCACAGTTGTGGCTTCTGTGCACAAGCAGGGGAATCTTACTAAGTCAAAAACCATTAAAGAATTTCATTCATATCAGTAGCTCTTAAAATGGCTCTTTGGGTTGTCAGAGCGCACACATCAGATACTCTGGAGGCTTGTGGACTACTCAGCAAGGAACAGGCTGAATTTTGCTTATATAGGGAATGCGTAGGTCAGATTGCGTCTTTGCAGATTGCTGTAGGACTCAGGGGAAAGCCACTTACGTTGCTTTCATCGATTTTTGTAGGCCTTTTGAACTGGCACCTCCTGGTCTTCATGAAGAAACTGGAAGCTATGGGAGTAGATGGTCAAATCTTGGATTTTATTTGGCAAGTGTGCTCGAGCTCTAAGATCAATGTAAGGATCAATGAGAGACTCACTGAACCTAAAAGAGGAGTGAGGCAAGGCTGTCCACTGTCACTCATTCTATTTAATGCCTTCATCCGCCATCTGTTTAATCGCAAACAGCAACTAGACAGTTCTAGATTTCTCATTTGTTTGGCTTAGAGAGTCTTGAAGGTGTGGATGGGTTTCCATTAATGTCAGATACCTAGCTGAGCAAAAGTAAATTAATGACAAGGTTATTTTCAAATTAAAGTTTTGACTTGCGTGCAGAAATATCCTCTAATTTCTACAGGTTTAACGGTGTCATGGTTTTCTCAGTGCCTCGACTATATAACAATCCTTTCACATTCTAAAGGGAAGCCTAAGTTACTGCAGTGACCCAGCCCAGGCTCCAGATGCTCCCAGTGTACCAGCCCAGGCTCCAGATGCCCCCAGTGTACCAGCCCAGGCTCCAGATACCCCCAGTGACCCAGCCCAGGCTCCAGATACCCCCAGTGACCCAGCCCAGGCTCCAGATGCCCACAGTGTACCAGCCCAGGCTCCAGATACCCCCAGTGTACCAGCCCAGGCTCCAGATACACCCAGTGTACCAGCCCAGGCTCCAGATGCCCCCAGTGTACCAGCCCAGGCTCCAGATACACCCAGTGACCCAACCCAGGCTCCAGATGCCTACAGTGTACCAGCCCAGGCTCCAGATGCCCCCAGTGTACCAGCCCAGGCTCCAGATGCTCCCAGTGTACCAGCCCAGGCTCCAGATGCCCCCAGTGTACCAGCCCAGGCTCCAGATGCTCCCAGTGTACCAGCCCAGGCTCCAGATGCCCCCAGTGTACCAGCCCAGGCTCCAGATGCCCCCAGTGTACCAGCCCAGGCTCCAGATGCCCCCAGTGTACCAGCCCAGGCTCCAGATGCCCCCAGTGTACCAGTCCAGGCTCCAGATGCCCCCAGTGACCCAGCCCAGGCTCCAGATGCCCCCAGTGTACCAGCCCAGGCTCCAGATACCCCCAGTGTACCAGCCCAGGCTCCAGATACCCCCAGTGTACCAGCCCAGGCTCCAGATACCCCCACTGTACCAGCCCAGGCTCCAGATGCCCCCAGTGTACCAGCCCAGGCTCCAGATGCCCCCAGTGTACCAGCCCAGGTTCCAGATGGCCCCAGTGTACCAGCCCAGGCTCCAGATACCCACAGTGTACCAGCCCAGGCTCCAGATACCCCCAGTGTACCAGCCCGGGCTCCAGATGCCCCCAGTGTACCAGTCCAGGCTCCAGATGCCCCCAGTGTACCAGCCCAGGCTCCAGATGCCCCCAGTGTACCAGTCCAGGCTCCAGATGCCCCCAGTGACACAGCTCAGGCTCCAGATACCCCCAGTGTACCAGCCCAGGCTCCAGATACCGCCAGTGTACCAGCCCAGGCTCCAGAGAAGGAAAAAATACTTTACCGTTCCTCTAAGACTGTGTTCTAAGATTAAACAGTCCTTGGCCCTGAAGGAACCAACTAGTTTGGGCAATGCGGTCTCACCACAAAAAGAAAACATTCCAATCGCAAAAACGAAGTTTACCAACAAAACCCTTCACTTGCGAAAGTCCAGACATTTCACAAAGAAAAGTTACAGCGGTCACATGAAGCTGTGTCACCCAGGGAGGAGTCTCAGAGCATTCATCAGAACCGAGGATAGTTCGATTTGATCAGTCTCTCCAGCAGCTTTGTGTTGAGGAGGGGAATCGTTGAAAGGTAAGGGGTTGGGAGGGGGAACTGGTCCTTGAAATATATTTTTGGTGGGAATTGGAAGATTTGGGTTAGATCTAAGGGAGAGGTGAGTTAAACATCTCTGGATTTCCTGGGATCAGCAAGACATTTTCAGGATCCAGGAAACTCAAGTGTAAATTCCTAATTCCCTTTAATTGTTTCTCATTTTTCTCCCCGAACCCATATCGTGTCTCTGGGGTTTTAGCTTATTTTTATCGGCGTTTAAAAAAAGTTATTTTAGTGACCGTCGTAATGGGAATAAACAGATCACCGGGAAAATCGGAAAGTTCCGCACGTTCTCTCCCTCCTCCCCTGCCACTTCCAGGGAGGGCGCAATAGGACTTCACTGGAGATATCTGGAGCCTGTGCTGGGTCACTGGGCCGTTGATTTACAGTCAATGTTCTAAAGTCTGTGGGGCGATAAACTTGTTGTTAGGGGTACATTTGAGATTTTTACCTTTCTAATTTGCTTCCCTTTTCTAAAAGCATTAGTCTGATTCACGCTGGGGCACCATGGGCACTGGCAACTCTCTTGAAGTGACCATTCATCGGGTGTGAGTGCCAATGGGTCATTTTGCCATCGCGAAGCCCGATCCTCTCCTCACCCACATACTTTCAGTTGGCGGGTGGTCACTGGGTGGCAATGAGATGCAGGAACCCTGAGCTCTGCCTATTCAGCACAGAGCAGTCAGGATCTAATTGAATGGCGGAACAGGCGAGGGGGGCTGAATGGTCTACTGCTGTTCCTATAGCAGGGATTGAACCCAGGACTTCCCTCAGGCTCAGTTATGGTGTAGTTTATCACTGAGCCCTCAGGGTAGAGTAGCACATTGTATCACATCACAATGTATTAAAATATTTTTTTTAATTAACAAAGTACTGGTGAAAATAAGTAGGCCAATGATGTAATTGATTGCATCATCATTTGTACATAGTCCGTTGATTATAATGCAACTGCTGAAACCTGGGAACTGGGACTGCTCTGAATGATGAGGCCATTTGCCTCAAGAGACACATCTGGGGAGATTCCTCTAGAGCTTTCTAGCAGTCCTAGGCAATATATAGGAATAAGATTGTTACCTATGTAATTATGTTACCTAACAGGCATTCCTTGCCTCATTGCTTAATTCCAACCTCCTTTTCCCGTCGGTCTTAACAGAGGTCATTGCTCTTCTCAACTTTTCTCTCTCGGTCCTCCTAAGTTTCAAATAATCCGTTTTACAGACACTTCCACCTGCTTGTCATGTAGAAGTCAAGGTTCATTACACCAGCTCCTAGTCTAACACATTGCTTTCCCAGGACTTTAGACTGTATAGTCCTTTGCTCTATCAGTCGTTGCTACAATCTCTGATAGAAGCTCGATAGTGAACATCCCAGCTGACTGCAGCATCCGGCCAGGTCAACCATTCTGTAATGGATACAGATTTTACAGGAACATTGGAACAGGAGGAGGCCATTCAGCCCCTCGAGCTTGTTCCACCATTCAATGAGATCGTGGCTAATCTGTGACCTAACTCCATATACCCGCCTTTGGCCCATATCCCTCAATAACTTTGGTTAACAAAAATCTATCAATCTCAGATTTGTGAAAGAGAATTCCAAACTTCTATCACCCTTTGTGTGTAGAAGTGTTTCTTAACTTCACTCCTGAAAGGTCTGGCTCTAACTTTCCTAGATTCCCCAACCAGCAGAAATAGTTTCTCACAATTTACTCTCAGTTCCCCTAAATATCTTGAAAACTTCAATCAAATCACCCCTTAATCTTCTAAATTCTAGGGAATGCAACCCTAGTTTGTGTAATCTCTTCTCGTAATTTATCCCTTGGAGTCCAGGTATCCTTCTAGTAAACCTACGCTGCACTCCCGCCAAGGCCAATATATCCTTCCTAAGGTGTGGTGCCCAGAACTGAGCACAGTACTCCAGGTGTGGTCTAACCAGGGCTTTGTATAACTGCAGCATGACTTCTAACCCCTTGTATTCTAGTCCTCTAGATAGAAAGGCTGGCATTCCATTAGCCTTTTTGATTATTTTGTTGCACTAACTTGACCTACTCCGTTATTCTGGAAGTTGCCACCTTGCTTTTGTCCCAATCTCTATTTTAACCGTTCTAAGTGAATCACTTGCAGGTAAACAGGTATTGAAAATTGAACGTTAGTAGAAATGCAAGCAGCCATGAGGATCAAGTGATTGCACACTATAGCAGGTTGTGACTTCCATAAACTTGAGATCATCCAAAACGCTGCTGCCCGTATCCTAACTCACACCAAATCCTGTTCACCCATCATCCCTTTGCTCTCTGACCTACACTGGCTCCCGGTCCACCAATGCCTTATAGAATCATAGAATCATAGAATGGTTACAGCACAGAAGGAGGCCATTCGGCCCATCAAGCCCGTGCCGGCTCTCTGCAAGAGCCTCAATTTAAAAATTCACATCGTTGTGTTGATATCCCCTCATGGCCTCGCCCCTCCCTATCTCTGTTACCTCCTTCAACCCTACAACCCTCTGAGAACTCTGTGTTGTTCCAACTCAGCTTGTGCATTCCCGACTTCACTCATTCCACCATTGGCAGCTGTGTCTTCAGCCGGCTAGGCCCTAAGCTCTGGAATTCCTCCCCAAGCCTCTTCGGCTCTCCACCTCTCTCTCCTCCTTCTCTCTCTCTTTGAGACGCTGCTTAGAATTTACCTCTTTGACCAAACTGTCTTAATGTCTTCTTTGACTCGGTGTCAATTTTTTTCTAATTACACTCATCTGGAGCACCTTGGGGTTATTTTTTATGTTAAAGGCGCTATACGAATGCAAATTGTTATTGTTGCAAGAAATGCATTTTATTCAGCAATTGGAAAGACTTTAAACGCAGGAGAATAGTATTTAAGTCTATATTTCAATATTTCAAACAGTGTCTGACTTATGCTTATAATTTTTACTTGTTGGATCAAGCAGACACACTACAGCCCTGAACCTGCGTACCAGAATCTGATCTATTAGTTGTAAAGCATTAGGAACGTCAACTGTACCTGGTTTCCTGATGTAACAATGCACAGACTAGCTTCTACTCACTGTTACACCACACAGTATAACTGGTAATCAGTGAGAGCTGTGATTTTCTGCACAGATAACAATGTGTGAGCAGCTTCTCACATTGGTTTAGTTCTGTACCAAACCTTTATTGAGAAAACAAATGTTTTGTTTGAGAGGTTTCCTTGATCGCTATCTGGTGCTAAACTCACCATCAGTTTATCCTCTCTCACATACTGTTGCTAATGGTCATACGGTACATTAAAAAATCAGCAGCAGTGGGTAACCAGGACTTAATTTTCTAAAGTCTTGGCTTTTGAATGACCACAGTGGTTAAATTGAAGCTGTTGACTCAATTTTAAAGGTGGCGCAACTGCTTTGTTCTAATTAACACCATTTTTCAAGGTGCCAAATTGTCTTTGGCAGTCTTAGATCTTGCATTCTGTAACTGCCAACAAATATCTGCATCTAGGATTTCGTGGAGAAGAAGTTTGTTCTAGCTCGATGCCAATCGGGAATGTGGCAAATATTGGAATCTGCCTTGGTAACTAGCTCTAAGGTGGATTCCACTCATTTTCTCAAACCTAAAATGGCTTTTCTGAAATGCTTTGCTTATTTTACAGCTGTTTAAGAAAGAAAGAGCTTCATAGAATCCTATAGCGCAGAAGGAGGCCATTCGGCCCATCGTTCCTATGCCTGCTCTTTGAAAGTTATCCAATTAGCCCACTCCCCTAAGGTCTCCCCAAAGCCCTGCAAATTGCAACTTTAAATGATATCCTGCCTTTCACATCAAATAAGCTTCACAGCCAATGAATTACTTTTTGAAGCATAGCCAGTGTTGTTGTTTGGGCAAATGTGGCAGCCAATGTGCAAACAGCAAATCTTTAGCCTGTTGCTCTGTGTGTGAATTGGATTCTGTATCGTTAGTTGCAGCCACTGAGGTGTTAAGCCAGCTGCGATTCTACACAGCAGGGGTGAATTTCCGCAGGACTTTGCGCCATCATCCACTGGAACTTCAGCGGGCATCCGCGGAAACCCCAGAGAAACGGCGTGTGCCATTTATGCTTCTCCTTCGGAGTTTCCGCAGATCTGTCGCCGAAGTTACAGCAGACAATCAGGAGAACCCTCTTGGAAATTCACACCCAATGTGTAATTACATCCTCATTAGCATTCTTCGGGTTCTTCATGATAGTTTTGTCTGACCTTAGAGAAACATTTGGAGTATCTGTGCTATCTTCCACATGCTAAACTAGTACTCTTGGATCTTCAAAGGAATTAAGGGGTTATCTGAAACTTAGACCTGGATAAGCCAAACCTTTCTCCAGCTTAATGTAAAACCAAAGCACTCTGTTTGGGTCCCTCGAATACATATGTGGCTCCAGCCTTGATTCCAACTCCTTCTGGTTGCCACAACAGGCCAAACCCAGAGGTGCAGAACCTTGGTGGACTGCTCAACCCTGAGCTCAGATTCTTCCCCAATTACAATCCACCACCAAGATTGCTTTCTTTCACCTCATTGATTGCCTCAACCCCTGTCTCTCCTCTTCTACTCCCAAAACCCTAATCCATACTTTTATCGACTTTCCCAAAATTGTCCTTTCTGCCCTTGCTGTTTTCACCATCCAGAAACTACAAGTCATCCAGAATGCCAATGTCCTCACCCGCACTGAAGATCATGTCCCCATCATCCCTTTCCTCATCAAGCTCTGCTGAATTTCCATGTCCCAGAGAATAAACTTCATGATTCTTGGCCTCATCTTCAAATCTCTTCATGACACCTTCCTTCCTTTGTCATTTCCTCTAGCCCTATGTCCCTGTGTGGCCCTCCCAGTTCTCTCAGAATCTAGAGCACAGAAACAGGCCATTCTCCCAATCTGGTCTATGCTGATGTCAATCTGATGAGAGATTGTGTAGAATGGGCCTATACTCTCTGGAGTTTAGAAGAATGAGAGGTGATCTCATTGAAACATACAAGATTCTGAAGGGGATTGACAGGGTAGACACTGAGAGGTTGTTTCCCCTGGCTGGAGTGTCTAGAATTAGGGGGCATAGTCCCAGGATAAGGGGTCGGCCATTTAAGACAGAGATGAGGAGGTATTTCTTCACTCAGAGGGTTGTGAATCTTTGGAATTCTCTGCCCCAGAGGGCTGTGAACGCTAAGTCTTTGAGTATATTCAAGGCTGAGATGGATGGATTTTTGGACTCTAGGGGAATCAAGGGATATGGAGATCGGGCGGGAAAGTGGAGTTGAGGTCGATGATCAGCCATGATCTTATTGAATGGCGGAGCAGACTCGAGGGGCCGTATGGCCTACTCCTGCTCTTATTTCTTATGTCCTTATGTTCTTATGTTTATACTCCATATAAGCCTCCTCCCACACTAATTACCTCTTCCCACCCTGTCCCCATATCCCTATATTCCCTTCTCCCTCAAATCGCCCATGGCCAGAACTCCATGGTGCAAAGCGCCATCTAGCACTGACCGCCATCTAGCGCCCGTCTATGGTTGCCACCAGTGGTCCTGTGCCTTGAGTGGCACAAGGAGAAGCCACCTGTAGTGCCACCTCATTGATATTGCACTGGAACCAGCTCTTTAATACAAACGCACCATAAAGGGCTGTGTTAGTGCTCCCTGCACCAACCACTCCATGTGACAGTGTGTTCCACATTCTCACCACTCTCTGTGTAAAGAAGTTCCTCCTAAATTCTTTATTTGATCTGTTACTGGATATGCTATATTTATGTCTGCTTGTTCTGGGCTCGCCCACAAGTATAAGCAGTTTCTCCACATCCACCCTTGTGTTAAGGCTGCTGATGCTCTGAATTTAACTTACAGAATGGAAATCAGAAATGAAGAACTGACTATGCACAAGATCGGCCTGACACTTTTGTTCAAAAGTCCCAAACACCACCTTAAAACAAATGGGACTTGTTTGATATGATGAGTTGTTTCCCAGTGTCACGTGCAACTATAAACTCTCCAGCCATAGATTTCCCCAACATCAGTTGAAGGTGCACACAGCCAACACTGTGAAAGGGGCAGAGCTCAGCCCCCCATGGCCAGAACTCCATGGTGGAATGCACCATCTCACACCGGTGGCAGCTCCCATCTATGGTTGTCACCAGTGGTGCTGGGCCTCGGGTGGCACAAGAAGAAGCCAGCTCATTGATATTACACTGGAACCAGCTCGTTAAACAAATGCACCATAAAGGGCTCAAGTTTCTTCACCTTGGGAGTTAGAAAGACTCAGAATGAAATAGATAGACATTGGACATAAGCTACAAACTATCACAAGCATGCAATTCCAGTGGATTGTACATGAATGGTTGTTAATTGCCTGTCATTCACCGTAGAATGTTCATTTTATTAGGTAATCCATTATGAAGGCCTCCTTCCTTTCCATTTGCTTGGTGTTGTCCTTTCTAGCTGTTGCCTTCACGCACACGCTTGATCCTGCATTGAACGAAGCCTGGCTGAACTGGAAGTCATTTCACAATAAACAGTATGCGGAGGTAAGTGGCTAAAACAAGCGAGCTTCAGTCAAATCCAAATATCTGAATATCTATGGCAACGCCCATAACCACATATTGTGCCCAACTCCCATGGTTTATTCTTGTACAGCCAGTTATGATGAGATGAGTACAGATGTTATAATGAGAGGTCACATTGTTGGGTCTTTTCTGCTCTTATTCTATATATTCTGGCTTCTGTATTTTAGACTATTCTCTTAAGTAAGTCCTAGCTTCCTATGGCCAGGAGAGTATCGTCACTGGCTCAAATATCCTGTTGGGTCAGACCAGCCCTCTACACTGCAGGTACAGGAGATCTTGCACAGCTCAACACCATTACTCCCATAATCAGAGAATCGGGGCTCCTGTACTTCCTCTTTCCAAGATCTTCTTTTGTTCCTCACCTGGTGAGGTTCTGTACACTGGGCATTAGAAGCCAGGAAGGGAGATATATCTCCATTTAAAACTCCCTGTAGGGCCTATAGTTTCAATATAGCTCCTATCACTTACTTCGTGTATGATGGGAAAACCTGTCTCCTGATAGCATTTGTTGTCTTCTCTCACGGGCAGCAAGGGAAGGAAAGTGAGGGAAGCAAATCCCAGGCAGCATCAGCCCACAACAATAAATGTTGGCCTAGAAACACATAAAGCAGCGTCTCTACTTAGAGTCACAGGGGAGGTGGAGCAAGTGAACGCCATGACATATTAGTGTATATGTCCTACTACTGTCTTGTTACCTGCAGCATTAATGTCTGGTCTTCATTATTTGTTAATTCTCAGGGTGTGGGTGTCACTGGCAAGGCTGGCATTTATTGCCCATCCCTAGTTGCCCTGAGTTTGACACAACTGAGTGGCTTATTAGGTCACTTGAGAGAGCAGTTAAGAATCAACCACATTGGTGTGGGACTGGAGTCATATATAGGTCAGCAGGTTTCCTTCCTCAAAGGGCATTAGTGAACCAGTTGGGTTTTTATGACAATCTGACAGCTTCATGGTACAATACTGATTTTGTAAACTGAATTCAAATTCTCAAACTGCCATGGTGGGCTTTGAGCGCACATTCTCTCGGTCATTACTCGAGGCCACTGGATTACTAGCCCAGTAACATAACCGCTACACTACCGTACCCGTAGTGCATATGCAGAGAACTATAGGCCCCAGAAACTGGTAATGTTGGATCCATCCATATGGCCAAGTGTTCAACATACATTTGAGAATGTGGGGGGAGGGGGGAATTTCCTCTTCAAGTGTAGGGATTAGGAAAAGGGGGCGGAGACTCGTTACATGAGGTCGCTGCCCCACTACACGGCCCCGGGACTTCCTGGGTTGACACAGAGTGCTGTTACTGGGCCTGGACCTGAGTAGGTGCAGATCCAACGTAATAATGTAAGTGAGGTGGGAGGGGCACCCGAAGAAACCTGGCGGAGGGACTTATGTCGGAACCATCTAAAGACGGCTGATCGCCTCAGGTTTTATGCTCCCCTTCCCCACTCCGGGACCCCTCAGGACCTTCTTGCTTCACTGGACAAAAGCAGCCAATAGATCACAGTCGCCAGGGGTGTAGTTGTGGGCCAGGCCAGGACAATTTGTAGGCACCTCTCACCTCACTGGCGCAGCACACCTCAGGTAGGCTGCACCTGTCAAGTGCCCAGCGGGGGCCCAGAGAGAACAATCGGTCTTAGTAACCAGACACCATCAAAGCTCCTATCCACTGATCAGTCTTTTATCAAGATGTTCCTGTGTAACTTTATGCATTTTCTTTCTTCTTTATCTAACAAAACACAAACCCCTCTCCAAAAATCCTTGGCACTACTTTGATAAACAATGACTGACCCTCACTACCTAGCATTGTTTGTCCTGTATGGTCCAAATGTACTAAATGAAAATGTTTTAGTAGATACTTCCTTCGGTGACAAACTACTTGTTCCCATTTGCAAGTGGCTGAAGACATCTGAACCGCAAAAACAAGATGGCTTCAGGGCAGTTTCACTTCCCTATTTCCAACTGCTTTTGCACTCATAGAACTTGTTGTGTGAGATTTTCAGTCTCTGTTTACTTAGGGCACTTCTCTGTGCCAACAAACTAACATGCCTTCGTGTGTTCCAAATACAGGGAAGTGTTTTTATCTATTTTTTTATTGTTTTTAACTCCTCTGCTGTTGAAAGCCCTGACTGGCTCATGCTGAGCTGCAAGTGCTGATAGCACTGGAATACCTTAAGTGGCCATTTTTCAAAGCGTGTGTCAATGAGCGAATCCACTGTGGGAGCACCTCAGTCGAGCCCAATTCTGATCTCAACCACGGCCCACACACATGCATTTTTCCAGCAGAAGTTGCTGTATATAAGCCAGGAACGGGCCCCTGGCCCAGTGCTGGCCCATGCCTGGGACCAGCCTACCAGCCCACTCTCTGAGCAGGGGGAGATGTATGTCAAGGGGGGTTGGCGGGTAGAGAAATGGGAAGAAGGAAATGGAAAGAAAGAAATAGCATATAAAATAAACACCTTAAAAATCAATCAATTTGAGGGAGAGCTGTGCAAATGCAGGTTGTTGCTGTTCAGCAGTGACCTCAAACACCTTTGTCATTTAAGACTGAGATGAGGAGACATTTCTTCACTCAAGAAGGTTGTGAATCTTTGGAATTCTCTACCCCAGAGGGCTGTGGATGCTCAGTTGTTGAGTATATTCAAGACAGAGATCGATAGATTTTTGGATATTAAGGGAATAAAGGGGCATGGGGTTAGGGCAGGAAGGCGGATTTGAGGTAGAAGATCAGCCATGATCTTATTGAATGGTGGAGCAGGCTCGAAGGGCTGAATGGTCTACTCCTGCTCCTATTTCTTATGTTTAGTCTGTCAAATCACAGGAGTAAACGGCCAGAGTGCTAACAATTGTACCAGCCAGTCCCTTCCTAACGCAAGAAAAACAATTGCAATCAAACAATATTGATCACTTTCAATAGTTTTGTAAGAGCGAGCCTTTTGTCTTAGTGGTAGCATTCCTGCCTCTGAGTTGGAAGGTGCAGGGTTCAAACCCCGCTCCAGACAGATCGGAATTCTGGGTTGACATCCAGCTGGTTGCTCGGTCTGGTTTGTATAGGCTGTGGGAGCCCATAAAACCCTCTCCCCATACAGGACTAACCACTCTACCGGCTGGTGTAAAGACGGTTATGGCCATGGACGGAGTGTGAACGTTGCAGCCTGTCAGACTGTTAACCAGCCTGCGAATCCTTCCACTGTTTCACTCTATTCTCAGAGGGAGGAGTGCAAAGATACAATAGCAACTACACTTTGAACTATAAAGGCATTTTTAAATATAAAGTCACTATGTACCTTGTCATGTGACCAATTTGTTTTCCTTTTTTCTCCAAGAATGAAGGTAATTACAGGAGGATGGTGTGGGAGAAAAACTTACAATTAATCCAGCTTCATAATCTGGAGCACTCGATGGGGAAACACTCGTTCCAGCTGGGAATGAACCACTTTGGAGACTTTGTGAGTGGGAATACACCTGTTGTGTCACAATAAGGGATTTGACTTCTAAGCTGCAGACCACAGTATGTGGAATTGAGTTATACAGACCAAGAAGGCACAAGGCCCTAATCTATGCTGTGTTAGCCGACCTCAGCCAGGGAGGTAATAGAGGTAGTACAATTAGCCCCAGTGCCCCTGGGACCAGGAAGCTCCATCACTACTCAGTGATCTCTGTTAGGAGGTCCATTGGGTGAATGTTCATCTCTGGTGCCTATCCGGTGGGCGGTTGGTGGGGAGATTGCTCTGCCCACCTGATGGTGTTGGCAGGGGACCCGATCGATTTTAGTGGTCGGGCCTCATTTAAATACAACAGGCCAGCTGCCAGTACGAATGGTGCTGCTGATGCGGAGCTCGGCGTTTGGGAGGGTGGGAAATCCAGCCAGGCAGGCGTCCATCATGGGCCTGCAGCAGCCCTTTAAAGGTGGAAGCATCGGGAGTGAAACGGAGCAGCAGATTGCAGCGGCAGGGAAATTTTAGCAGCACCCTCAGCAGCAAGGAGATGAACTTATAGAAGCCTTTAAGGCTCAAAACACTCAAGGGACTGAAGAAAGACTGAGCGCCGGACCTGCCTCCAGCATTCCCTGACTGCAGCTAAGGATCCCGTTAAATACATCTGGAAATTTGCGGCTTCCTGATCTCTACCACCCACGGGCGGGTTAAGTTGGTAGCGGTGGCACTGGGAATACTGATAGCTCCAGTTGGCCCCTATTTGCTTCTTTCCAGTGGGAGCATGGCCTCCTGTCAAGATCCACCCTAAATTAGAACAGCTAGATCTCCAGCGGTAAATTGGCAGATGTTTTTCTTCCAGACTTCCCTTCCACTACTGCCCCGTTTATGCCTAAAAACAGACAGTAGAGAGACAAAAATCGTCCCCCATGTGTGCGGATATCAAGTGAGGAAAGGATCGAGCTTGGCTATAACACTCGACTCGTCTGCCGACAATAACTGCCTAGGGTTCTCAAAAGACCTACCCTCCAATCACTGTCCCTACTCCAACCTCCCTTTCCTCTCTAATGTCCATGAACATGTCGTCACTTCCCAACTCCATGCCCATCAATGTATGGAGATGTGAGGTAATATCAAGTTTACCAAGCCTGGACAGGGGTATCTCCAGCCAGGGTTCTTGCTCCTGATCTCCTTTGAGTAATCACGAGTGGAAAGTGTGCCTGTGTGGACATTAGCTAAGAATAGGATTGGCCCCAGCTGTGATGCCAACATGGTAAAATAACCTTCTGACATTCACTGTTTAAGCTTACACCTAAAGAATGGTACTGAAGGACTAAAACTAGCAATGCAAATAGACTTCAACACCAGTCATGAGCTTTGGAAGAGAAGAAAAGTGGGGGAAACCCAGGGCCGGGAAGAATTTCCGCCTCATTACTCATTCCAACCAGCTTTAATTGTGTATAGGAAAGAATCTGCATATTTAATAGTGGAATGCAAGTGAACTGGTCTTGGGCTTTATTCAGCCTGAAGTTCCTATTCCAGACTGGAATAGCTGTGGTTGCCAGCGGTAGATTGGACCAATCACAAGCTTTTCATGGCTGAAAAGTCACAGTGAGAGCTGACGCTTCTGATCTGTTTATTTGCTTTGTGGGTTTAAGGATTTTTTTGGCGCCGGTCCTAACTGTACCAATCTGTTGATTATTACAGACAGTTGAGGAGTTCCATCAAATTATGAATCGACTCCATCTACTTGAAGTCAAGAACTCAACCAGGAAAGAGCCTGCTCCAACTAGGCCCAAACCTTTCAGACTTCCTCAGAGTGTTGACTGGAGGACCAATGGTTACGTTACTCCAGTGAAAGACCAGGTAAAAATGACGAGAAGAATGATGGCTAAGGTACCTGAAAAAACCGTAACTATCTGGAAAAGGAGGGATCAAACTATTTTTGTGACTTTTGGTGATTTGTTTTTCCTCGTCAATGTGAGGGATGTTAGTGCTGGAGAATTCTGGAATTGTTGAACTGTCCCTCAGGTTTGAGTCTGTGCCTTCTGGAGGGGAGGGGAGAAAATAGGAGGTGACAGTTATAAAAAAACTATACACTAAGTTAAACACATTTTGTCAATTAATTTCCACCTGGTCTGTACCCTCAATATTGTACTGTCCTTATATATAGATTCCTGTAGCCTCGGATTTCTCCACATACAATGCCACACAGCGTTAAATTCACAGCTACTATAGGCTCTGAATTTGCATGGCAATTGATGCTAGATCAATTGTTAATTTTAAATGGGAGATTGATAGCTTTTTCTTAACTAAAGGTATTAAGGGATATGGGCCAAAGGCGGGTATATGGAGTTAGGTCGCAGATCAGCCATGATCTCATTGAATGGCGGAACAGGCTCGAGGGGCTGAATGGCCTCCTCCTGTTCCTATGTTCCGATGTTCCCAGCCATTCCGCTGACTTGGTGCCCGCTGATGGCCTCCAGTGCTGACTTTGCCAGAATATGTGGTGCCAGGGAGAGGGTGTGTAATTTGCATAGACCCGTTGTTTGTCCCCCAACACTATGGAAACATCTTGAGTGCCCACACAGGCTGGCAACTCTGGCCTTCTGCTGCCGTCTTGAGTGGGAGAGGTGGGCTACTCAGTTCCCCCTCCTCTGAGAAAAATAATTTCCCAATCTCTTCGACCCCCTTACAAAGGGCAGGACAATGTATCTTATCTTCAGAGTCCAGGCTGCTTTCCTAAGCTAGATCCCCCGCACTCTGGTGGGTCCACTTGTGCCCTTCAGGAGGCTGGTACACCTCATTTCACTGGGCGCACCATGCTGGGTCCCACAGGCTGGGGAAGGGAGAGCTCCTCGTGTTGGGAAACCCCGCTCAGCCATCTCTGACCCAGGGGAACATGTTTGGGACGGACAAAGGTTCCGCCCCAGAAAGGATCCCCCTGGAAACTCCCAGAGAAGGCTGGAGTTATGACATGAGTTAGCCATTCTGCCCCCGAATCCTGGCAGCCCTGCTGCCTCACCCAGGGGAATCAGTCCTGTCCTGTGTTTAGACTTTTTATGCACTGGTTAGTTTGAACTTTTGTGCCTCAGATGTCATTGTGTAAATGGCACTTCCTGGGCCGTAATCTGGCGGAGTGGATCACACGCCTCTTGTAGGACCCGCCCGATTTTCACCCCATTGTTTAAAGCTATATGTCCATGGTCATCCCTTGTACCATAGTGTCATCTTACAACTGCACCCCAGAGCTCCACAAAGTATCCTGGAATTAACCTAGATACGAAAGTAGGGATTTCAACTCCCAGTGGGAGTAAGTGTGGGCGGGGGCCGAGGCAGACGGGAAATTGTTGGGCCCTCCGCAATGTCAAGCTCTGGGGATTTTAATTACCGGGCTTCATCTGGACTGCGCCCGCCAGTCTCCTGCCCAAATCCGGTGGGAAGCACTAGCTGGTTGGCCAGGGACTGCAAGATTTCAGGCAACAGGAGGCTGCTACCAGGGACATGAAGGAACTGTCCACAGCCGTCTGGTAAGTGCTTAGGAAGGGGGATCAGGAGGGCATCGCGGTCGAGGGGAGGAGGGCAGGGAGGCCCAAGGTTTCCTTCTTGGGGCCCAGAGGAGCAGATGGGCGGGTTTCAATTCAGGGCTTAAGTCCTCAGAATCCTACAATGGTGCAGTGACACCCATCTTTCTGTTGGCTGGTCATTTTATCCATGGTAATGTCTTGTAAATGGAGATTTGCCTTAGGCCTTGCATCATTCTCAGATTGACGTGCTGGAAGGGGACCCCAAGCCTCTGACTGGGAGATTCATGAGCCAAGAGTTGTATAAGCAAGGCCTAAGGTGACTCCTCATTCCTCCCTCTGGATATCTGCCTGATATCTGCCCAGTGCCTCCCTTGTTAAAGCACAGCTTAGATATTGAGAACATGCCATATGGAGAATCAGAAGCATAGTGCTGGAGATATTTGTTTTATTTTTCTCTCCAAATTGGATCTCCCTAGAATATGCAACATCCTAGGCCTTGAAGCTATTCGATTGCCTTGCACTCAGGCTTCCATCAATGCTGCATTGAGACTGATTGTTTGGTGGAGGCACTGGGATAGCATTATCTCCAATCTTCCCTCAATCACAGAGGAGAAGCATCTGACTGACTAGATGCTTCGCTGCATCAATTTAACCGAGATTAGAGGATCGTGGGTACGAATGGATGTCCGACCAATTCTTGCTGACACTTGCTGGACCTCTGATGTGCTACCACCTTGGAGCTCTTTCTATTGCAATTAGTTTTAAACTATGGTTGTTGTGTGTCATCTTCAAGCCATAATATATCTAAAAGTTGCACTTGAGATATTACAATTATTACTGTATTAATATCAATTATTGTTATCATTGCTTCCAGGGTCAATGTGGCTCATGCTGGGCTTTTAGTGCAGTTGGTGCCCTTGAGGGACAGGCGTACAAGAAGTCAGGAAAACTCATCTCATTGAGCGAGCAGAACCTGGTTGATTGCTCCAATTCAGAGGGCAACCATGGGTGCAATGGTGGGCTGATGCATGAAGCCTTCGAATACGTAATATCGAATGGTGGGATTGACACAGAGAACTTTTATCCATACACTGCATCTGTAAGTTTTTTTTTCTCCAAATTTTCTCCCATTGTTCACCTCCTTCTCTGAATGTACTGCTTCACGCTGGAGTACAGTTCCACAGTTGTCAGTTGATCACTCGTATGTCACACAAGTAGCTCTTCTTCATCTCTGAGCCTTGACATTGGGTCCACTCAACCATGGTGGCGTTTCAGAGTGAAGTTCGGTCCTGTTCTCGCTCAACTTCCATATGTATACTTTACAACATGGATTGTTGGATAGGAATTAGGAGCAGGACATCCAGCTGATTTACTTTCCTTATCCAAGACATTGAGGCCAAATGTAGCACCGCCCATCACTTTGCCAGCTGGGATCAGTCAACTCTGCATAGATAAGAGATCATACCTGGGTCCTTCCTAGTCTATGTGGATCAGTAACACACCATATGACGCATTTACTAACTCAGTCATCAGGGAGTGTGAATTATGTTTTTCATTAATTTTTCTTGCATTTGATGTACGTAATGGAGAATTTTGTCAAGAAAAAGAAGAGCATAATAAAACATTCTTGTCAGAAATATTTCCCAGAAATCAACAGCAAATGATTTCTTGATAACTTGTGTTGTTGAAGGCCTCAAATCACTAATCGTTCTGTGAGGGTGAGGTCATGTCAATGACATGGAGTAGACTGGCACTGGGGATCTCTGCTAAACAGCACAAAAATGGACCCAACGCCAAATAAAACCACTTTGTTGGATTAAAGGGCATATAACAAAGAAGGAAGAAAGTACTTGTATTTCTATAGCACCTTTCACGACCTCAGGACATCCCAAAGTGCTTTACAGCCAATGAAGTACTTTTTTGAAGTGCTGCCTCTTTGGGGGCGATTTTGTGACTGGGGGCGCGTTGGAGGCAGGACTGCTGCTTGTCGGGTCGATGTCCCGCCTCCATAGATTTGTGGCCAACCCACGCTATTTTCCCTTGATTGACCTTGTTAAGCCCGCCCAGCGGGCTTAGCAGGCCAATTAAGGGAAAGCCGGTTGCAGAGCACGTCAACGTATGACGTTTCATCTGTCAAAAATTTTTGACAGGTGAATTGTCATCATTTGGCAGCTCTGTGAAGCTGTCAAACAGTGACATTCTTTGCAGTTTGATGAGGTCTTGAATACAAGACCTCATCAACCTTCTTTCTTTTGCCTGGATGAGTGCAGCTCCAACAACACTCAAGAAGCTCGACACCATCCAGGACAAAGCAGCCCGCTTGATTGGCACCCCATCCACCACCTTAAACATTCACTCCCTCCACCACCGGCACACCGTGGCTGCAGTGTGTACCATCTACAAGATGCACTGCAGCAACTCGCCAAGGTTTCTTCGGCAGCACCTCCCAAACCCGCGACCTCTTCCGCCTAGAAGGACAAGGGCAGCAGGCGCATGGGAACACCACCACCTCCAAGTTCCCCTCCAAGTCACATACCATCCTGACTTAGAAGTATATCACCGATCCTTCATCGTCGCTGGGTCAAAATCCTGGAACTCCCTCCCTAACAGCACTGTGGGAGTACCATCACCACACGGACTGCAGCGGTTCAAGAAGGTGGCTCACCACCACCTTCTCAAGGGCAATTAGGGATGGGCAATAAATGCTGGCCTCATAAACAAAAATAAAAAGATGTTTATTGCATCTGAGAATGCAACGGTTATCTCTCATCTGCAACACGGAGGTGCGAGACTCTCCGCATACACACCAACTGAAGCCTGCAGGAAGAAACAAAGGTAAGTACACTTTTAAAAACATTTAGGACTTACCTCAGATACTCACCTCTACACTCTTGCACCCATCACTTACTTTCACAACACACTTTTGCACCCCCCCCCCCCCCCCGACCCCCGCAGACCCAGTACTCGCCTCGCTGACCTGGCGGGGTTTGGAGCCTTCGGGAAGCCCGCACTTGTGAGGGCAAAAAGGGGACAATCCTATTTTCTGCACCCCCTCTTTTTCCATCCGTTGATTTAATTGGGAGGAAGATTGGGCAATCTGTGCTACAGCGTGTGAGTATCTGCATTCTGCAGTGTGCTGAGCCCAGGCAATCCTTTAGGCCCAAGAGCAATCTTTAGGGCTCGATTTTGTCATTGGGGTGGGCTGGGGTCCTGTCATCCGCTTTTCGTGTTAGCCACCCGACTCTAATTGGATGTGGGAGATTGATGCGATTTTCCCCTAATTGGGCAATTGAGTTCCAGCATGTGGGAACCCATGACCCAATTAGTTTTTTCAGTCTGAAAGTCGCCTCTGATGATGTCATCATTGCTGCTGCATTTAAGGTCTGCAAAGACTGCCAACCTTTTGGCCTTTGCTGTGAGAGGGAGTTGGAGGCAGAATGAGCAGCAGGAGACCTAAGTCTGCTCCCAGATTTGTTTTTTTACCAACACCACCACTACTCCAGGCTCCAAAGTTCCACAACAATGGTTATGACTGCTAAAAGTTCCCCCAGAATGATGATTGATCAAATCTCCTTTTTAATGGTGGAGCTGCAGCTGATAGTCAGCAATCCAAGTGTGCTACGGCCAGGTTTCACCGTCGCGTTTCAGAGGAGGCGTGCATCACGTCGGAAAAGTGTTAAAATCAGAAAGGCCTCTCAAAATGGGATTATAGAGGCAATTAAGTGGTTGTTAAGGGCCTTGAGGGCCTATCCCGCCTCTTGGAGGCGGGACGGAGACGGGATCAGAAACCACGCATTTGGGAAAATTGCTCGGAGGCGGGATGGAGGCGGGGTCGGGCCCGCCCGCCATTTTTTGTCATTTTAACACCCCACACGCCTCCATTCCCGCCTCCTCGGGCCTGGCAAAATCGAGCCCTCAGTCTCTGTCGCTTCTTTCCACTTTGGTGGTGTCCTTCACTCTCACTTTGACCCTTCAACATGTTAATCAATTTAAAAACACCAACTGCTGTCAGAACTGATTGACTGTCCATGACACTCAGAATTAAACATGAAATTTGATTGACTGCCATTTCGAATTGTATTGATTTTTTTTCAATAGCGAATTTATGGATAATAAATTTTGCAGCTGTCTTAAGCCTTTATCAATTCGGTTCTTAACTGGGCTTCAGGCCTAGGCCTCAAAGGTTAAATAATCATGACTGATAGCTGGAATGATCTTACTGCCTTCTGTTGCTGAGGCCCTAAGCTCTGGAATTCCCTGCCTAAACCTCTCCACCTCGGTCACCCACCCTAATTTCTCCTTATGTGGCTCGGTGTCAATTATTTTTTGTCTTATAATACTCCTGTGCAGCGCCTTGGGACGTCTTACTACATTAAAGGCGCTATATAAATACAAGTTGTTTTGTTGCACTGTGAGAATTTGTTTTTTGTACACAATTAAATGTTTTTCTTATGATTTCCTTTCTTACAGGAAGGCACCTGTAAGTATAATCCCAACTACAGCCCAACCTCTTGCCATAGTTACCGATTTTCAGCCAGGGGTAATGAAGCAGCGTTAGCTGATGCTGTGGCCACCGTTGGACCGATATCCGTCGCCATTGATGCAAACCAACTATCATTCCAGTTTTACACATCAGGTGAAAAGGATGACTAGGTGTCTGATACTTTATGTCTGTCTAATTCATACAGGTCCAGGATCAAAACAATGGGTTGGTGTCTGGAAACGTACACAGGTCAATTAGTGTAAGGGCCTAGATCACATCCTGAAGCTTGGTGGTTTTTACCATCATTCGAACTCTGATGGTGTGTTAGACCATTAAGAAATCCCACCTATCTTTTAATCCGGGCAGCACTTTACCCATTTAATAGGAACGTAGGAGCAGGAGTGGGACATTCACAGTGTGAGCTAGTACTTCCCTTCCTGGCCCCCTTGTTAGCTGATATTATTGATGGTTCTTTCTCCTCAGCTACTGTTCCCCTCCTCTTCAATTCTGCCATCATCACCCCCTCCTCAAAAAACCCAACCTTGACCCCTCTGTCCTTGCAAACTACCGCCCTACTCTAACCTCCACTTCCTCTCCAAAGACCTTGAATGTGTTGTCGCCTCCAAAATCCATTCCCATCTTTCCCGCAACTCCATGTTTGAACCACTCCAATCAGGTTTCAGTCTCTGCCACAGCACTGAAACCGTCCTTATCGAAGTCAGAAATGACTGTGACCATGGTAAGCTATTCCACCTCATCCTTCTCGACCCATCTGCACCCTTTGACACAGTTGACAACACCATCCTCCTCCAACGCCTCTCCTCTATTGTCCAGCTGGGTGGGACTGCCCTTGCCAGCTTCCACTACTATCTATCCAGTCGTATCCAGAGAATGACCTACAATGGCTTCTCTTCCTGTTGCTGCACTGTTACCTCTGGAGTCCTCCAGGATCTATCCTTGGTTCCCTTCTATTTCTCATCTCGATGCCACCCCTCGGCGACATCATCTGAAAACACAACATCAGGTTCTCCCCCTAGATGAAATTTAACGCAGAAAAGCATGAACTGATTCATTTTGATAGGAAGAATGAGGAAAGACTACACAAACAAAATGGTACAATTTTAAAGGGGGTGCAGGAACAGGGAGACCTTGAAGATAGCAGGACAAGTTGGGAAAGCTGTTAAAAAGGCATATGGGATCCTTGGCTTTATTAATAGCGGCATAGGGTATAAAAGTAAGGAAGTTACGCTAAACCTTTATAAGACACTGGTTAGGCCCCAGCTGGAGTAATGTGTCCAATTGTGGACACCATATTTTAGGAAGGATGTCAAGGCATTAGAGAGGAGATTTACTAGAATGGTACCAGGGATGAAAGACTTCAGTTATGTGGAGAGACAAAAGAAACTGGGGCTATTCTCCTTATATCAGAGAAGGTTAAAGGGAGACTTGATAGAGGTGTTCAAAATTATGAAGTGTTTTGATAGAGTAGATGGGGAGAAACTGTTTCCACTGGCAGGTGGGTCAGTAACCAGAGGACACAGATCGAAGGTCATTGGCAAAAGAACCAGAGGCGACATGAGGAAAATATTTTTTACACAATATGATCTGGAATGCACTGCCTGAAGGGGTGGTGGGAGCAGATTCAATAATAACATCCAAAAACGAATTGGATAAATACTTGAAGGGGGAAAATTGGCTGGGCTATGTGGAAAGAGCAGGGGAGAGGGACTAATTGGAGAACTCTTTCAAAGAGCTGGTGCTGGCACGATGGGCCAAATGGCCTCCTCTGTGCTGTATCATTCTATGATTCTACCTGCCTCTGTGGGATGCATGAGAATGATCGGAGGGAAATTCTGAATAAAAGTCCTGAATTTAAGAATGTTTATTTAAGCACAGCCTAGGTATAGATAGTTGATAAAGAAGCAAAGATTTTGGCTTCCCTTGAGGAGACGCATTTGACCTTTGACCCACATATTTTCTCCCCTTAAAACAGGGTACAGATTGAGAACTGACTGTGTGTCCTAATATTTGCTGAGGTTGTGGCTTCTAATGGTCACATTGTGATTTAAACTGTTTATCATTGTAGGTGTTTACTATGAGCCAAACTGCAATGACATTGAGGGCAACCATGCAGTACTAATAGTGGGCTATGGACGTGAAAATGGAGAGAACTATTGGATCGTTAAAAACAGGTACACCAGAATCAAGCATCTAAATCTAAAACTGAAGTTCACCGGCTCATCCAAAAAATTACAGCATGCAACATATAGACAGAAATAAACTTATTTAATACATTTATTCTAATATACTAATGTTTAATGCTAGTATGAAATGTTTTAATAGTTGAGATTTATATCTCCTACCTATACATTAGAATACAAAATAAAATTGTAGAAACTCAGTCATGAAATTAAGGCCTTTTTAGAAAACGATAGGAGTAATTTTCAACATTTGGCAGGTGGAAAACTGGCAGCAGCGGATCAGCTGCCTATTATACACACCGCCCGACCTCCATTGACTTCAGTGGAAAGGAGAATGTGGCGGGGTCTGGAACGGGTGGCTGATTTGCCACTGCCAGCTTTCTGTTCCCGCTGAAGTTGAAAATCACCCTGATGTATTTTCTCCCTTGTACACCACTCATTCCATGTGACCCTCACTGAGGCTTCTGCTGAAGCCATTCTTGTACTGGTTGCTCAAAGAACCTCTGGGATTTGCTGTCTTGATATTTACCCTTCCATATGGGCATGTGCCTATATCTGTATCACATTTCCTCCAACACTAATACTTTCCCCCTCGTGTCATGATCAAGATTGAGAACTCAATCCCGATTGGGATTGTGAAGTTTAATGTCCATTCTATGGCGCAACATGTTGGAACAACAACATAGTGTATAACCTAACACAAGCTGGATACCTACAGAAAGTGGAGACAAAGTCTTTAAGAGTATGATTGCCCAAGAGGCACTCTCAGCTCAGCAACCTTGTGGAGTCCCAGCTGCTCTCTGTGTCCTTCCTTCCTCAGCCAGTCCATGACAACATTATGGGGAAGGGTGGCATGTGTCCTGAAGCAGATCCTTTCACCACAATGGGAACCAGCCTCTCACACTGATCCAAAGTGACCTGAATAGCTTCCTTTCTCCATTAATTATACCCCAGCTCTGGATATTGTGGAAAGTCCTGTATTAATTCAATGTTTTGTAGCAAACAGGTGCAATCTGACAAGATTTTTAATCAAACTTTAATATTTTTACCCTCAGCTTTGGAATATGGTGGGGTGACCGTGGCTACATCAAGATGTCCAAAGACAGGAACAACAACTGTGGAATTGCTAACTATGCAGTCTACCCTCTTGTTTAGGAAACTGAAGCGAATATCGATCGCCTTTACAAAACAAAACTTACTGTACTTGTTGCAATGTTAAATATTTCTACTTACTGTTTTATGACTGTTCACTTATTACGGGCCCTGAATTATGAGGAAATTCTGGCTTCCATAAAAGAATCTCCAGCTTATGCAGTGTCATTATGGTTGAGTTAATCATCTCAATTATGGTGTTACTCATATTGCGTCCGCCATTGATTTTGACATAAAATATGGACAGTCCCAAGAATGAAGTTATCAGTAAACATGCATTTAGCTAAAGAGTGGATTGGACAATATTAAATCTAAGTATTGTGGGATACCAGGCCCGCCTGCTGCCATTAGGAATCTAACCATTACTTTTGCCTGTATTCATCCCTCAAATTTTGTAAAGAGATATTTCCTGCTTGGAAGCTAGCGTTCCTCACAGCTTAGGGGCTTTGATAGAGATTCAGTGATGTGTACATATGCAGAATAAAACAGATAGATTATTTTTTGTCAAACGCATTATATCTGAATGGGCTTGGCTGGGTATGAGGTACTGCATTTAAATCTATAATATGCACTGTGTGTGGGATTCCCTGAAATTCCTTACGAATGTAATTTATTTTTGAACCTGCAGTAACATCACTGAGCTCCGCACTGTCTGATGGAAAATGTTAGAGGAGGCTGGCAGTAATTTAGCAGAACTCTCCCAAAAAAGTGTTTTAAAACCGCAACAAGGCTCCTCTGATGGCTTAATTGCTTAGTGGACAGTCTAGTGTTGAAATGAAATATACAGACCAGGCAAGTCCCACACTTGATCCCTGGTCTGTGTTGAGTTAGCTGACCCTGGCTAGGTTGGCTGATTTGTGTTTTCTTTTTATTCATTCATGGGATGTGGGCGTCTCTGGTAAGGCCAGCATTTATTGCCCATCCCTAATTGCCCTTGAGAAGGTGGTGGTGAGCCACCTTCTTGAACCACTGCAGTCCGTGTGGTGAAGGTACTCCCACAGTGCTGTTCGGGAAGGAGTTCCAGGATTTTGACCCAGCGATGATGAAGGACCGGCTGATATACTTCCAAGTCAGGAAGGTGTGTGACCTGGAGGGGCACTTAGAGGTGGTGGTGGGGGAGGGGCTTCCATTGGCCTGGGTGGGAGCGGAAAAATCTGTCCTGACTCTTGCTCCTGAACTCTATCAGTGGACTCTGCTGGAATGTGCAAATGTGTGAAAATCAGTTCGGACAGCATCAGTTGTGAGTCCCCATTCTCACAATTTCAGCGTACAATGAAAGAATAGCCCCTGGGTGAGGGACTGGAGGGAGCCCAGAGGTCAGAGTGTTTATTGGGGTTGAAGGTGGTAACTAATCTCCAGGTTCAGTTTCATTCAGAATCTGCTTGATCTTGGCTTTCATGGCAGAACAAGACACACTGGCATGTGTCATGGGCCAGTTTGCTGAATCCATTAAAACAATCAAAAAGAAAGTAAACACTTCTTAGGTTCAGTAAAGAATCGAAGGACATTAATGTGGAGTTGGAGAGAGATTCAAAATGATTCGATCAAGAAGTGAAAGAGGATCTAGATAGCAAATCCAGCCGAATGGGCTGAATAACCTCTACTCATTCCTACATTTTTACAAGAATATAAGAAAGTGTGAGAACATGAAAGGGTGCCCAACCCATTAAGCCCACTGTTCTTCCACATATAGTGCATGATCTACCCTTTAAAAAGACTCCACTCCAGGAATTAAGCACATATTCAAGACTGACAGTACAGCGCACTACTGAGCGAGTGCTGCATTGCCGGAGGTGTCATCCTTTAGGTGAAATGTTTAAACCGAGATCTCAAATGCCTGTTCTAGTGATTCAGGTAGATGCTAAAGATCCCATGTCAACATTCGAAAAGAGCAGGGTGTTCCCCTGGTGCCCTCGACAGCATTCTACCCTCATCCAACACCAAAAAAACCCATTGAATCATTAGTCATTCATTTCATTGCAGTTTGTGTGATCTTGTGTGTGAAATAGTTGCAGCAGAAAAATAGTGTGGGTACTTCAAAGTAATTGATAGTGTGTGAAGTGCTTCTGAGGCACATTTCTGAGAGAAGAGATCATATAAATTTAAGTCTTTTTTTACCCCATTTATTTTATATTTCTTATTCTGAACCCCTTCTTTGAATTATTTCTTTTTAAGTTAATCATTAAACCATTACTTTGTGTGGCTCGGCGTTAAATTTTTTGTTCAAGGGGCACCGAGTGCTCTCCAGTGCCTCACTCATGTGGCCATTTTAATGCATGTGACAGTGAATGGCATCGGACTCTTCATCCTGTCCTTGCTCTACACCCTGTGTTTCTGACAGGTGTCACTGGATAATGATCAGAAATTCAGACCCTGGCTGATTTTCTCCCTACTCCCAGCCTGGACATTGAGAACAATGGCACTGCCCCAACTGCTGCCCAGCTGAGTTCAGCTGACTCAGCACAGGCCAAAGATCTTGGACCTTCCTGGTCTTGTATGACTCAATACTTTGCCATGTGGTAAATTATCAGCTTATTGATTTTCACATCTCTACTAAATTGCAACCAAAAATAATAGAGCGTTCTGGAAACACCAAGGGGGAAAAATTAGGTCGCGCCCCATTTGTGGCGCAAATATCGTCTGGACGCAAATATTAGCGCCTGGCGCTAATTATCGGCACTGACTGGAAACTTCACTTTTACCGCCCCGGGAGGTGAGTGGAGCGCTAAATCAGGCGCTGCACACCTGTCTTAAGGCGCAAATGCCAAGGAGTGAGGCGCTAACTCAGAGCGCTGGCGAAGCTCATGTAATGTCAGTCAGCAATGGAACACACACACAATGGCACGGGCCAGTTCTTAAAGGGGATGGTTAATCTTGCTTTCCATCCACATCCTGTTCATTGCAGCCTTGAATCTCGGCCTGGAGAGACTTGCACATCAAATGTGCTGGAAAGAACAATGGAGAGTACCAGGCAAAGAGCTCAGAGTGCAGCTCCCACAGTCTCTGCTAAATCGATACAAGGAATGGCAAATCAAAATGAACCTGCAAAGTGCTGCTCAGTACCCAAAACTCCTTCACACAACGTTGAATCTCTCCAGAAGTCTCTCCCTCTCTCTCTCAGAATGCGTAGTTCAAAAATGCCACCAACAATAAAAGACAGGAAGAGGCCCCCTTTAAATAGCGACCCCCCAGCCCCACAGCGATTGATAGCGTTCCAGTCTTCTGGTCGTTGGATGCGCCAGGCGGTAAGGCAGGGGTCGCCACTCAATTTCCGCTCCGGGGCGCCACAAGGGCGTTGCACCATGGAATGACGTCACAATCTGCGCGCGCAGGTGGTCGCAGCGGTAAAGTTTAGCGCCGCCGCACAATCTCTAGTTAAGTTCCCAAGCGGCGCAAACATCGCAGCGCCCGGGCGTTAGCGGCTTTGCGCCCCATTAGCGCCCTCTTAAGGCGCTAACGGGAGGCGCAACCAACTGAATTTTTACCCCCAAGTCTTTTAACTAGAACTTAGATAAATGTCATGATGCGGAGATGTTTTATTGGCCATCCCTAATTGCCCTTGAGAATTTTTTTTAAAACACAAAAAAAAAACTGCAGACAGCAGGATTTGACACGTTGGACCCCCTGTGACACATCTCATTGTCTTGGCTGTGCTCTTGGTGTGTCTTTGATGTAAGGACACCTTCCCTGAAAGATTGTATCTCTGCAGTGTCTGTGTTTATATACTGTGAAATATTGTAGATTCACTCATTGTAACTCTACCTGAGGAAGGGGCGACAGCTCCGAAAGCTTGTAATTTTAAATAAATCTGTTGGACTATAACCTGGTGTTGTGCGACTTCTCATTTTAGATAAATGTAACATGGGCACTTCAGCTTTATGTAGTTCGGGCTCACTGGTCTGACATGGAACCCTTGTTCAGCTAATTGAATCCTAGTGCTTTATTAACATGATTTACAAACACCTCACACTTTTCTGAGATATCCAACACATTTTGGAGGGGGAATAAAACAGTCGGAGGTAGACTTTGATCTTCACTGGGTGGCGATCAGGTGGAGTGGATTGTCCGCAGTATTTTGCTGTTTTAGGAGAGGATTGTCCGCCCATTTTATAACCCAGCTTATTTACATTTCATTGCAATCAATGGAATGAAGATCAGGCGGGTTGTGTAAAGGGTGGGTGCTCCCGCTCTGTCAGATTACTGCCCAGGCAGTGAAGACATAAGTCTACTCCAGGATGTCCTGCGACTGATAAATCTGCTTTTCATCTTGAGGCATCAGATGCCACTTAGATCAGGTGTAATTTCTGCATCTTTTCGCTATCAGGTAACATTGGATCAAAGCGGTTGGGCGAGTTAAAGATCCAGTTGAAGGCGAGGTGAGTGAATTTAAATACTAAAGGAATGGGGTCAATGAACCTTTCTCAGCCTTGACTTATGCAGAGCTATGAGGAAAGAGCGGGGGAGTGGGACTAATTGGTTAGCTCTTTCAAAGAGCCGGCACAGGCACAATGGGCCAAATGGCCTCCTTCTGTGCTGTACGATTCTATAAGATAAGACCAATTGTGTCGGTGGCCCCCTGCAGAACAAACTTACGCAAATGCCCTCCTACAGGATGGTCAGCACCGTGTGACATACACAGTTGGTATGATCTGGCTCTATTGGGAAAGTAAAGTAGTAAGTTAGGTCTAAACATATTAATTTTAAATACAATGAGCTGGATTGATGCATCTATTCGGACGCACTTCCAACGATGGCACTGTGAAATGTGTTTTGACGCAGTGCTGTTTTCCATTATGGTATAAACTCTGTGCTGGAATTCCCTAGTGGACAGTTGGTGCCATTTGAGTTTGCAATGGTTGTTTCTTTTTAAACTTTTGTGCAGAAAGCTTTCTCCTCCAATTTATCCCTCTGACTTCATCCATCTCCTTCCCTGAAGATGGTGACTCTTCCCTGTAGGCAGCTCCATGCCTCGTTCGAGTGGCCATTCTTTGTGTGCACGGCACGCCCAGACAGTGAGTGTTGGCAGGATATTCGTTGTGAAGGCAGGGAGCACAACCGAGCCCAACGCCGCTCTCACCCATTGCCCCCGGCACCTGCCATTCCAGCAGCAGGCAGTGGATGTTGACCTAGAGCAGGGGTGGAGTTAGGAGCGTGGAACTTATCCAATTGCACAGAGCCCCGAGCGGACCCAGTGAAAGGACATCTGCACCATGGGAATAGCTGATCCCTGATCATTCTATTAGCTGGCCAATATTTAACACTCAATCAATATCACTAAAACAGATTATCTGGTCATTATTACATTGCTGTTTTTGGGAGCTTGCTGTGCATAAATTGGCTGCCGCGTTTCCTACATTACAACAGTGACTACACTTCAAAAAGTACTTCATTGGCTGTAAAGCACTTTGGGAAGTCAGGTGGTCAGAAAAGGTGCCATAGAAATGCAAGTCTTTCTTTCTCATCTGTTTATATACATTACCTATTGCAAACACACCTTTTCACGACCGTACTTGTGTGGATTTGACACCAGATTAAGTCGGTAGTATTTAGTATCATTTGTTTAGTAAAATTTAAGAATAGAATCATGGAATCATAGAATGGTTACACTACAGAAGGAGGCCATTCGGCCCGTCGAGCCCGTGCCGGTTCTCTGCAAGAGCACCTCGGCTAGTTCCACTCCCCCGCTCTTTCCCCGTAGCCCTGCAAATTTTTTCCTTCAGGTACTTATCCAATTCCCTTTTGAAAGCCGTGATTGAGTCTGCCTCCACCACCCTTTCAGGCAGCGCATTCCAGATCATAACCACTTGCTGCGTAAAGAAGTTTTTCCTCATGTCGCCTTTGGTTCTTCTGCCAATAACCTTAAATCTGTGTCCTCTGGGTTTTTGACCCTTCCGCCAATTGGAACAGTTTCTCTTTATCTACTCTGTCTAGACCCCTCATGATTTTGAACACCTCTATCAAATCTCCTCTCAATCTTCTCTGCTCCAAGGAGAACAACCCCAGCTTCTCCAGCCTATCCATGTAACTGAAGTCCCTCATCCCTGGAACCATTCTTGTAAATCTTTTCTGCACCCTCTCTAAGGCCTTCACATCCTTCCTAAAGTGCGGTGCCCAGAATTGGACACAATACTCCAGTTGAGGCCGAACCAGTGTTTTAGAAAGGTTCATCATAACTTCCTTGCTTTTGTACTCTATGCCTCTATTTATGAAGCCCAGGATCTGGTATGTTTTTTTAACCGCTTTTTCAACCTGCCCTGCCACCATCAACGATTTGTGCACATATACCCTCAGGTCTCTCTGTTCATGCACCGTCTTTTGGAAGTCCATATACACCACGCCAACTACCTTGCCCTCATCAACCCTCTCTGTTACCTCATCAAAACACTCAATCAAGTTAGTTAAACACGATTTGCCGTTAACTAATCCGTGCTGGCTTTCCTTAATTAGTCCATACTTGTCCAAGTGACTGTTAATTTTGTCCTGGATTATCGTTTCTAAAAGCTTCCCCACTACTGAGCTTAAACTGACATTTTTTTTATTCGTTTATGGGATGTGGGCGTCGCGGGCAAAGCCAGCATTTATTGCCCATCCCTAATTGCACTTGAGAAGGTGGTGGTGAGCCACCTTCTTGAACTGCTGCAGTCCGTGTGGTGAAGGTACTCCCACAATGCTGTTCGGGAGGGAGTTCCAGGATTTTGACCCAGCGACGATGAAGGAGCGGCGATATACTTCTAAGTCAGGATGGTGTGTGACTTGGAGGGGAACTTGGAGGTGGTGGTGTTCCCGTGCGCCTGCTGCCATTGTCCTTCTAGGTGGAAGAGGTCGCGGGTTTGGGAGGTGCTGCCGAAGAAGCCTTGGCAAGTTGCTGCAGTGCATCTTGTAGATGGTACACACTGCAGCCATGGTGCGCCGGTGGTGGAGGGAGTGAATGTTTAAGGTGGTGGATGGGGTGCCAATCAAGCGGGCTGCTTTGTCCTGGATGGTGTCGAGCTTCTTGAGTGTTGTTGGCGCTGCACTCATCCAGGCAAGTGAAGAATATTCCATCACACTCCTTACTTGTGCCTTGTAGATGGTGGAAAGGTTTTGGGGAGTCAGGAAGTGAGACACTCGCTGCAGAATACCCAGCCTCTGACCTGCTCTTGTTACCACACTATTTATGTGTCTGGTCCAGTTAAGTTTCTGGTCAATGGTGACCCACAGGATGTTGATGGTGGGTGATTCAGCGATGGTAATTTTCCACATTGTCAGATAGATGCCAGTGTTGTAGCTGTACTGGAACAGCTTGGCTAGAGGCGCGGCTAGTTCTGGAGCACAAGTCTTCAGCACGATAGCCGGGATGTTGTTGGGGCCCATAGCCTTTGCTGTATCCAGTGCGCTCAGCCGTTTCTTGATATCACGTGGAGTGAATTAAATTGGCTGAAGAATGACTTCTGTGATGGTGGGGACCTCAGGAGGAGGCCGATATGGATCATCCACTCGGCACTTCTGGCTGAAGATGGGTGCAAACGCTTCAGCTTTGTCTTTTGCACTCACGTGCTGGGCTCCACCATCATTGAGGATGGGGATATTCATGGAGCCTCCTCCTCCCGTTAGTTGTTTAATGGTCCACCACCATTCACGACTGGATGTGGCAGGACTGCAGAGCTTTCATCTGATCCGTTGATTGTGGGATCACTTAGCCCTGTCTATAGCATGCTGCTTCCGCTTAGTCCTGTGTTGCAGCTTCCCCAGGTTGGCACCTCATTTTTAGGTATGCCTGGTGCTGCTCCTGGCATGCTGTTCTACACTCCTTATTAAACCAGGGTTGGTCCCCTGGCTTGTTGGCAATGGTAGAGTGAGGGATACAGGTTGTGGTGGAATACTATTCTGCTGCTGCTGATGGCCCACAGCGCCTCATGGATGCCCAGTTTTGAGCTGCTAGATCTGTTCTGAATATATCCCATTTAGCACAGTGGTAGTGCCACACATGATGGAGGGTGTTCTCAGTGTGAAGATGGGACTTCGTCTCCACAATGACTGTGCGATGGTCACTGCTACCAATACTGTCATGGACAGATGCAACTGTGACAGGTAGATTGGTGGGGATGAGGTCAAGTAGGTTTTTCCCTCGTGTTGGTTCTCTCCCCACCTGTCGCAGGCCCAGACTGGCAGTTATGTCCTTCAGGATTCGGCCAGCTCGGTCAGTAGTGGTGCTACCGAGCCACTCTTGGTGATGGACATTGAAGTCCCCCACCCAGAGTACATTCTGTGCCCTTGCTACTCTCAGTGCTTCTTCCAAGTGGTGTTCAACATGGAGAAGTACTGATTCATCAGCTGTGGGAGGGCGGTAGGTGGTAATCAGCAGGAGGTTTCCTTGCCCATGCTTGACCTGAAGCCATGAGACTTCATGAGGTCCGGAGTCAATGTTGAGGACTCCCAGGGCCACTCTTTCCCGACTATATACCACTGTGCCACCACCCCTGGTGGGTCTGCCCTGCCGGTGGGACAGGACATACCCAGGGATTGTGATGGAGGAGTTTGGGACATTGACTGAAAGGTATGATTCTGTGAGTATGACTATGTCAGGCTGTTGCTTGATTAGTCTGTGGGACAGCTCTCCCAATTTTGGCACAAGTCCCCAGATGTTGGTGAGGACTTTGCAGGGTCGACTGGGATGGGTGTGCCGTTGCCGTGTCCGTAGCCGGTGCCGAGGTCGATGCCGGGTGGTCTGTCCGGTTTCATTCTTATTATTGTGTTTCGTAGCAGTTTGTTACAACTGAGTGTCTTGCTGGGCCATTTCAGAGGGTAGTTAAGAGTCAACCACATTGCTGTGGGTCTGGAGTCACATATAGGTCAGACCAGGTAAGGACGGCAGATTTCCTTCCCTAAAGGACATTCGTGAACCAGATGGGTTTTTACGACAATCCGATATATTTATTTAATTAACTGGCCTGTAGTTGCTGGGTTGATCCTTACACCCTTTTTTGAACAAGGGTGTAACATTTGCAATTCTCCAGTCCTCTGGCACCAGCAGACCTGCATCAACAAGAGAAAACGGCAGTGTGACATCACAGGTAAGGCAGGTAAGTGATTGGTAGTGACTGTGGGCTAAGTTTTAAGTTAACATAATATATAACTAAATTTTAAAAACTAAACTTAATTTAATTAATTCAATAAACTAAAGAGGTAAATAATTTGATTAACACTAAACTAATTAATTAAATAAATTAAATAATGGGAAAACAGGAGATGTGTTGCTGCTGCAATATGTGGGAGCTTGTGGACATTTTTGTCCAGGGCGACTAAATCTGCGGTAAGTGTCTGTGGCTCGAGGAACTTCGGCTCCGAGTTGAGGAGCTGGAGTCCGAGCTGCAGACATTGCGAGACATCAGGGAGGGAGAAAGTTACCTGGACCTTTTGCTCCAGGAGGCAGCCACACACCTTAGATTAAATACTTTAGAATTGACACGTGGTCAGGGTCAGGAGGGTGTGACTGCAAGTGAGGCAGGTACGGGGATCCAGGAGGTAGTATTGCAGGAGCCTCAGTCCCTGCACTTGTCCAATAGATTTGAGGTTCTTGCAACCCTTGTGGACAAGTGCGGGGACTGCGGGGAGGATGAGCAAACTGACCACGGCACCGTGGTACAGGAAGCCGTTCAAGTGGGGGGAGTAAAAAGGAAGGTGGTTGTAGTAGGCGACAGTATAGTTAGGGGGATAGACACTGTTCTCTGCAGCCAGGAGCGTGAGTCCCGAAGGCCATGTTGCCTACCCGGTAAAGGACATCTCCTCCGGGCTGGAGAAGAACTTGGAGTGGAAGGGGGAGGATCCAGTTGTTGTGGTCCACGTAGGTACCAACGACATAGGTAGGACAAAGAAAGAGGTTCTGCTGAGAGAGTTTGAGCAGCTAGGGAGTAAATTAAAAAGCAGAACTACAAAGGTCATAATCTCTGGATTGTTACCGGAGCCACGAGCAAATTGGCATAGGGTCATTGGAATCAGGGAGATGAATGCGTGGCTCAAAGATTGGTGTGGGTGAAGTGGGTTTCAATTCGTGGGGCACTGGCACCAGTACTGGGGAAAGTGTAAGGGGCTTTTGTCTCAGGGGCTTATTTGTAGGTCAGCCAGTTATGTTTTCCTGGGCTGTCCTGCCCGCTGTGCGGTTGCGAATCGCTATCCCCTTCCTAGTTCTGAGCCCAGGACTTATCGAGCGGCGATAAGGACAAACGAACAGACCCGTGGATTGGTGCAAGGAAAACCAATGTTTATTTACAGAAGTAAAACTACAGAGAAACAATATTATATGAAGAAAACAAAATCGCTATGCAGTACGGTTTTACACTTAACAGGGGAGGAGAACGGACACATCGAGGGAAAATCCTAAAATTACAATTTTAGCAATATCCCCATTAATTCCCACCCTTATGCCTAACTAAAATTGTCTTGCGACAGCCAGAAGAAGATAATGCTCACCGGTGAAACGGATGGAAAACCTGGCCCTGTACCCTGTCTCTGCCGTCGAAACGTGGCTACGAAGTTTCTGGATGGTCTTCCTTCTTGGCTGCTAGCAGACAGACAGGGTACCTGGGACCTAGGCAGAGAGAGAGAGAGAGAGAGTGGCTGGGTCTTCCCAGTTATACCCTCCCGGTCGTCGTAATCTCCTGCCAGATCAGCTCATTTCTATTGTCTGATCTGGGCATAATGAATTTTAACAAAAGGTTCCGATCTTGGCCCATCATGTTAGATGGCCGGTAATTGTATCATGCCAGTTCTCCAACTGCTCCCTTTTGTCCGACAGGTTCGTTGATGGGGGCCAGCCCAGTCTCAATGTCCCCGCTGATTATTTGAGCAAACACCTTGAAAGCCTTATGCGTAGACCTGATTGTAATTGGGTTTGTCCCCAATGCATAAGGAAAGGTCCTGTCTGGTTTCGTGAACTTCCTGCTGCAGACATCGGAATACACAAGCTGATAGCTTGCCAGAGTCTGAAATGAAACTGCCAGGCTCTCGGTCACGAGGTCTGACCGCAGCCATTTTGTTATGCCCTGGATTTTAAAACTCAGTCGGAACAGGGTTCCTTTTAATAAGTCCAATAAAATCTTCGGGGGGTGGGGGGGGGGAACACATGAAATTTTGCGAATCCTTTCAAAAGAGAGAGCTGTTCCGTTGGGACGGACTACACCTGAACCATGCTGGGACCAGAGTTCTAGTGAATCAAATAACTAGGGAGGTAGATAGGGCTTTAAACTAAATAAGGGGGGGGGGGGGGGAGTGTCCGGTGGAAAGAAATCTAGAATGCTAAAGAGAAAAGACAAGGAAGCAGTGCAGGAAAGTAACTGGGGTAAGGATAACCAGATTGTGTCAGGAAGGGAAAGAGCGTACAAACAAAGGAGTGCACTAACAAATAGGGTCCGGGTAAGAAAAAATGGTAAGACAAATAGCACCATCGTACAAAAACTGTTAAGATATCTAAAAATGTTAAAACGACAAATCTAAAGGCACTGTATCTGAATGCACGAAGCATTCGTAATAAGGTAGACGAATTAACAGCGCAAATAGATGTAAACAGATACGATATAATTGCAATTACGGAGACATGGCTGCAGGGTGACCAAGGCTGGGAGCTGAATATCCAAGCATATTCGATATTTAGGAAGGACAGGCAAAAAGGAAAAGGAGGTGGGGTGGTGTTGTTAGTAAAGGATGAAATCAGAGCAATAGTGAGAAAGGATATTGTCTCAGAAAATCAAGATGTAGAATCAGTCTGGGTGGAGCTAAGAAGCACCAAGGGGCAGAAAACATTGGTGGGAGTTGTCTATAGGCCTCCAAACAGTAGTGGTAATGTAGGGGATGGCATTAAACAGGAAATTAGAGACGCATGTAACAAGGGTACTACAGTAATCATGGGTGACTTTAATCTACATATAGACTGGCCAAACCAAATTAGCAATAATACTGTGTAGGATGAATTCCTAGAGTGTGTACGAGATGGTTTTTTAGACCAGTACGTTGAGGAGCCAACTAGGGAACAGGCTATCCTGGATTGGGTATTGTGCAATGAGAAGGGGTTAATTAATAATCCTGTTGTGCGGGATCCTTTAGGGAAGAGTGACCATAACATGATAGAATTCTTCATTAAGATGGAAAGTGAAGAAGTCCAATCCGAAACTAGGGTCCTAAATCTAAACAAAGGAAACTATGAAGGTATGAGGAGTGAGTTGGCTATGATAGATTGGGGAGCTTTATTAAAAGGCATGATGGTGGATAGGCAATGGCTAACATTTAAGGAACAAATGCATGAATTGCAACAGTTATACATTCTTTTCTGGCGTAAAAACACAAAAGGAAAAGCGGCCCAACCATGGCTAACAAAAGAAATTAAGGATAGTATTAGATCCAAAGAAGAGCCATATAAAGTTGCCAGAAAAAAGTAGCAAGCCTGAGGATTGGGAGCAGTTTAGAGTTCAGCAGAAAAGGACCAAGAGATTGATTAAGAGGGGAAAAATAGAGTATGAGAGTAAACTTGCAAGGAACATAAAAGCGGACTATAAAAGGTTCTACAAGTATGCAAACAGAAAAAGATTAGTGAAGACAAATGTAGGTCCCTTACAGTCAGAAATGGGAGAATTTATAATGGGAACAAGGAAATGGCTGAGCAATTACACAAATACTTTGGTTCTATCTTCACGGAAGAGGACACAAATAATTTCCCAGAAATGCTAGGGAACCAAGGGTCTAGTGAGAAGGAGGAATTAAAGGAAATTAGTATTAGTAAAAAATAGTGCTGTAGGAATTAATGGGACTGAAAGCCGATAAATCCCCAGGGCCTGATAATCTGCATCCCTGAGTATTAAAAAAGGTAGCCATAGAAATAGTGGATGCATTGGTTGTCATCTTCCAAAATTCTATAGATTATGGAACAGTTGCTGCAGATTGGAGGGTGGCAAATGTAACCCCACTATTTAAAAAAGGAGGGAGAGAGAAAGCAGGGAACTACAGACCGGTTAGCCTAACATCAGTAATAGGGAAAATGCTAGGGTCTGTTATAAAAGATGTGATAACAGGGCACTTAGAAAATACCAACGGGATTAGACAAAGTCAACATGGATTTATGAAAGGGAAATTGTGTTTGACAAACCTACTGTCGTTTTTTGAGGATGTAACTGGTAGAACAGATAAGGGAGAACCAGTGGATGTGGTGTATTTGGATTTTCAGAAGGCCTTTGATAAAGTCCCACATAAGAGGTTAGTGTGCAAAATTAAAGCATATGGGATTGGGGGTAATCACAGAATCACAGAATCCCCACAGTGCAGATAGAGGCCATTTCGGCCCATCGAGCCTGCACCGACACATATCCCACCCTATCCCCGTAACTCCACGTATTTAATCCCCCCAACACTAAGGGTCAATTTATCATAGCCAACTCAACCTAACCCGCACATCTTTGGACTGTGGGAGGAAACCGGAGCACCCGGAGGAAACCCACGCAGACACAGGGAGAATGTGTAAACTCCACACAGACAGTCACCCGAGGCCGGATTCGAACCCGGGTCCCTGGCGCTGTGAGGCAACAGTGCTAACCACTATGCCACCATGTTGCCCTTATCTGTTCTACCAGTTACATCCTCAAAAAACTACAGTAGGTTTGTCAAACACAATTTCCCTTTCATAAATCCATGTTGACTTTGTCTAATCCCGTTGATATTTTCTAAGTGTCCTGTTATCACATCCTTTATATACTGGCATGGATTGAAAATTGGTTAACAGACAGGAAACAGAGAGTGGGAATAAATGGGTCTTTTTCAGGGTGGCAGGAGGTGACTAGTGGGGTACCACAGGGATCAATGCTTGGGCCCCAGCTATTTACAATATATATCAATGATTTGGATAAGGGAACCAAATGTAATATTTCAAAGTTTGCTGACGACACAAAACTAGGTGGGATTGTGAGTTGTGAGGAGGATGCAAAGAGGCTTCAAGGCGATTTAAACAAGTTGAGTGAGTGGGCAAATACATGGCAGATGCAGTATAACATGGATAAATGTGAAGTTATCCACTTCGGTAGGAAAAACAGAAAGGCAGAGTATTATTTAAATGGTGATAGATTGGGAAATGTTGATGTACAAAGGGACCTGGGTGTCCTTGTGCACCAGTCACTGAAAGCAAACATGCAGGTGCAGCAAGTAGTTAGGAAGGCAAATGGTATGTTGGCTTTCATTGCAAGAGGATTTGAGTACAGGAGCAAGGATGTCTTACTACAGTTATACAGGGCGTTGGTGAGACCACACCTGGAGTACTGTGTGCAGTTTTGGTCTCCTTACCTAAGAAAGGATATACTTGCCATAGAGGGAGTGCAGCGAAGGTTCACCAGACTGATTCCTGGGATGGCAGGACTGTCGTATGAGGAGAGATTGGGTCGACTAGGCCTGTATTCATGAGAGTTTGGAAGAATGAGAGGGGGATCTCATTGAAACGTTGAGACTGGATGCAGGGAGGATGTTTCCCCTGGCTGGGGGGGTCTAGAACGAGGGGTCACAGTCTCAGGATACGGGGTAGGACATTTAGGACTGAGATGAGGAGAAATTTCTTCACTCAGAGGGTGGTGAACCTGTGGAATTCTCTACCACAGAAGGCTGTGGAGGCCAAGTCACTGAATATATTTAAGAAGGAGATAGATAGATTTCTAGACACAAAAGGCATCAAGGGTATGGGGAGAGAGTGGGAATATGGTATTGAGATAGAGGATCAGCCATGATTTTATTGAATGGCGGAGCAGGCTCGAAGGGCCGAATGGCCGACTCCTACTCCTATTTTTCTATGTTTCTATGTCCTAACTCCACCCCTGCTCTAGGTCAACATCCACTGTGTAGAATTCGCAATATATCGCGATTTTATTAATAAGGAGAAAACACAGAGTCTCGTTCAAACAGCTTTTATTTCAGCAGAATGCTGTCAGGTTTCTCAAAGTGGACACAAGCAGCCTGTAAAATGGCCGCCGCACCTCGTGACAGAACATTCTAGACTTTTCGACAGGCAGACAAGATGGCGTTCCAATAAACATTTGTGCAAGATCGATTAAGATTCAGCACAGTGAAGATAATACACGAGACATTATGGGTTTGCAGTATACACATAAATACTGAAATCGGTCTCCCAGGTACGAATGAAAGCTATTGTACCGAGTAATCAAGGGCCCATCCAAAAGACATTAATATGTAAAATCCCAACGACTCTACGATGAGAGAGCCGTTAGCAGGTAGTTATACAAAACACTTGGAAGCCCCAAAACCCCTCCAGGGAGAACACCGACCGATTTAACAATGGGAGAAATATTAACAGGTACTCAGACAGTTACGAGTAGCCCCGAAACCCATTAAGAACAGAGATCACCCATACAAGACATTTGAGCGCCAAACCCAAACAAAAGAAAGGACATTAAGGTTGGGCGGGAAACGGAAGATTTTGTACTATAATTACAAGCTCCAACCGTCCATCTTTCTCTTATTTCTCTTATCCGATCGACTCGTAACCTCGTGGCTGCTCCTGTGTTTTGACTCGTAGTCTTGTTCCTGCTTGCCTGGTGCCTCTTTGAAAAGACTGTTGAACTTTCTGATCCGTTCGGATCTACCTCGTGTCGCGTAACGAAGACCTATGTTGGTAACTGGCATCGGAACCAAAGGCCCGAGATGAGATGAGATGAGATGAGAAGAGAGGAAGACCATACTCATCGCCACGGTCAGTAAATCCCGACTGCGCCTGTAGGTCGAATAGCCAAGTTTTCCTTGCTAGGGAGACTTCTTTGAACTTGCAAGAATAGACCTTGGAAGATCCTCCAAGATAATATTGACTGGTCTGTGAAACCCATTCGGACAGTGCCTGTTAAACCAACCAACACAGATCTTCATCACAGCAGACGTTCCAGCCTGCTAGCTGGAGCAGAAGCAAGTAAACAAGTGGGACCAGGAGATCTCCTGACCGACACGTGGGTGCTGCGGTGAAAAACATCCGATCAGCTATTCGGAATTTCTCCGAGTTATCACGAGTGGTGAGCATGAGTCTCGAAATCCTACGAATCTAGCTAGGACAGATATTGATAGGGGAGGGTTTAAGTATTAAGGATACTTGTAATGTGTGCCCCTATTTACGGTGTGTCGTTCGTTCCTCGTTTCCCTAGGATCAGCTATATAACTGCTTGTAAGATTGTACTGTCATTAATCTGTGCTTATGACATGTATTTCGTAATCTTAAATATCATGCAATAAAGATTTTCCATTTCGTACCATTCAACCGAGTCTACATGAGTTTCATCTCCATTACTGCTCTCGCATCTAAGTCCAGTGTCTAGAACCGTAAGGGCGAGTGATTCGAACCACTCACAGGTGTGTCTAGTGCTCCCAGACTGGCTGGAGACCAGAACAGGCAACAAGGCCTAAACCCGCACTGACATACAGGCTGCACAGAGCCGCGTGAATCTCACAGGCTGCGAGACACGCAGGGTCAGAATCCCTTACAGAAAATGGCGACCGCGGCAGGACACTGGCAGCGAGAGGGTAGTGTGTTAGACTTTGGAATGACTGTACGAAATGTTATGCAGGAAAAGATAGCAGATTATGTGTTCGGAAAGGTTAATCTAACTAAGAAATGGATAAGTGAATTGTTAGCGGATAAAAGCCCATTAGAGGCAGCGGAAAGGTGGACAGATAGTAAAGAACATAAAAAGACACTCGAGAAAGCAGTCTGGCTAATGTGTTACAAAAGGCAGGTCCAGATTTCAAACCAGACCATTACAGCGCTAACAGCTCGAATCAGTCATTTAGAGGGAGAAATGGATGAGAAGGTTTCTGGAGGGGAAATGCTCATTAGGAATTTAAGTGCGTTGCACCAAGAACGCCAGGAAATCTCCAGTCACCATAAAACAAGGATAGATTACCTCGAGTGCCAGGTCACTGAGGCAAAGTTAAATGAGAGCAGGTTAAAGGAACGATGTGCCCGCCAAGCTGCCCAGATAAGAACTCAGGAAGAGAGCTTAACGGGGGTTAGGGCGGCATATAAGTTGGCCCTTGAGGATAAGTTTCAGGGAGCCGATCATAGCGCCTGCCAAAAAGAGATAGAGCACCTCAAAAAGGCCGTGAACAAAGCGCACGGCATGGTGTGCCTTATCAGTCCGTCAGCACACCAGCCGCTAGTAAGTGAGAAGTTTAAGAAATCCCCACCAAGTAAAGCAGAGGAAGTAGTAGCCACTGCGCCCTCCGCGCCACCCAGCTATTCGGAAACCTGGGTTAGGGAGGAAGCAATGGAAGAAACGAAAGAGCCCATTGAGAAAGAAGTGGAAAAGGGACCGTTGTATCCAGTAACGGGTATTAAAAGGGGCCCAAACAGAAACGGTGGGGAAGAACCAGGGGATCTCCTCGGACAGCTTGTGTTGCCTCACAGCTCACACCAGCTGAGAGTTATGATAAATCACGTACGGAAGCTGACCGAGTCAGACGACCCTTCCGTACATTTCAGAGAAGTTGAGCAAACCGCAGCCATTAACGGCTGCGATGATGGGGAAACAGCAAAAATGCTGTTGTTTTCGTTAGGCAGTTCAATCCTTCAGTGTCTCTCGGGCGAGAGCAAGAGGGGAACCAAGACTTATGAGGCATTGAAGAATGAGGTCCTGGAAGTGTTGGGGGCGGACGATGAAGGTCCGTTTGCTAGAGTGGGACAAACAGTGCAGATGGAGGGAGAACCCCCGAAGGTTTTTGCCGACAGGCTGTGGCCAGTATATGAGCGCAGCTGTCTAGGTGCGCCCGAGCGCGAAGATGTGGAAGGCGCCGGTTTAGCTCATTGGCTTAGGTGCATAATAGCCAACAGTTTACCAGCCGTCAGAGAGCAGGCAAAAGCATGGTTTGATCCCAATGACCCCAACATTACGGAAGAGTCGGTCTTGAATCGGCTCACGTTAGGATATCGCAATATAAGGGGTATGGCAACACGTCCCCTTAAGGGAAAAGTACATGAGGTACGACCCGCAGCCCCGTATCAAAGGGAGTGGCATCAGGAGGGTAATCGCGCCCCGCAGGCAAGTAATGCTTGTTACGGGTGTGGGAAGACAGGGCACTGGCGCAAGAACTGCAGGAACCCTTGGAAGGATTCCAGGGATAAAATTCCCGCAGCCCGAGCCCAGACGCCTGTCCCTGCTAGGGAAGCTAGTGCACCCACCCCTCCCGACGACCTCGAAGTAGTGTTGGGAGCCATGCGCAAATTATTGAGTGCACATGGAAAGGTGGCGGTTGCTACCGGCCCCGTAGGTGCCGCAGGACCGTCTAATAGTACCCAATGACTAGAGCCCACGCAGCCTGCCTACCTGTGTCCTTTTAAAAGACACGCACAGGAGGGGGTCTGCGGTGAGGAGGCCAGGTTAAAAGAGCAGGCCTTGCGGGAGGAGAACGCCCGCTTAATAGGGAAAATAGATGGGCTGGAAGGGCAGCTTAGAGAGCAGGCCCTGCGGGAGGAGAACGCCCGATCAATGGGAAAGTTAGACGTGCTCAGGCTAGAAGGGCAGCTTAGAGAGATAAAAGCAGCCTACAGGGTAGCCAGGAGCAGGGAGTATGAGGATTTAAAACAGGATAGAAATCTGCAGCCTCCAGCAGGTGAGATTTCACAGAAACAAGCAGGGGTGGTGGCCTGTCTTAGGGGAGGGGCCAGACCTGCGAGTGGGGACTCGCAGCCCCAGGTAGGACCACAAGGCACACAGGCAGGCAAAGCAGCTTGCATCAGGGGAGGAGACATCCTGGAAAGTCATGAAGCATTTTTGTGGGGTTGGGAGTCAGATGAGGGAGAATTCCGGGAACTCGAGTCAGATGAGGATAGTGATGAAGACGAGTGGTTTTTGGGGAACGGTCCCATTTTAGGTATAGGGAGGACACGGACTGCAGATGGAGATCCGCACAGGGCGGAGCCACAAGCTGCAGGTCCCGAAGACAGGAGGGAGGAGCTAGGGGAGGCGGAGCCAGCCGCTGTGGGAACACAGGGAGTGACGGTGAGGACCCCCGAGCCCGAGCCGCCCGCTTTGAACGTCCCGCACTCGGGGGAGGCAGAGATCGCGAGTGAAGGGCCGCCTGCTGGGCCGAGCAGGGCGGAGCCACAAACTGCGAGCCCCGAGGTTAGGGAGGCGGAGTCAGCGGAGGCGGAGCCAGCGACTGTGGTGGAACCACAGGTCGTCCCGATGGAAGTCTCGGAACCCGGTCCGTCGGTCATGGGATCCCTGCCTCTGACAACTCCCCGTAGGTCAAGTAGAGAACGCCAACCCAGGAAGATGTGGGTATGGCCCCAGACTGTCCCAAGGCGTAGACTCAAGGTTAAGGCAGCCCAGATACAGCCCGGCCCCATCGCAGCAGCAACAGGCTGCGGCAGATCAGAGGAAGGGGTCAGTGCAGCAACAGGCTGCGGCAGATCAAAGGGAAGGGTCAGTGCCCTCCCACCGTCGGGAAGAGCTCGCAGCAGATCTTCTCAGAATTTAAAGGGGCCGCCCTGAGAACGGGCGGCACTGTATAGTAATAAGTTTTAAGTTTTAAGTACATAGTTCAAGGTTAAGTTTATAGTTTTAATAAGGTTAAGTTTGTAGTTTTAATTTTAACAGAAAACGATAAAATGATGGGAGCTTTAAAGATAGGTTTAGTTAAAGTTTATTCAGCGAACGTTGAAGTTTACGTGAGGCGAGGTCAGGGGACCCGCTCACCCTTCACAAAAGCCAGAGACTCTTGCGAGGCTGGCTACCTCATTCTATCTGATCACAGGAACCAAGGAAGGATGGAACGAATTCTAGTATTGCTCGTGGCAATCGGATGTGGATTGGCCTATCGAGGCCGCACCAAGGATGTCGTGGTGTTTGGATGCTCCGGGGACACGGCCCCCATCGCGGTGGATGGGACCGGAAAACGGGAGGCTGAGGAGACCACCACCTATTTCCACAAGGGAAGGTGGCCAGGATGGCTGGGAACAAACTCAACGGAGTATTCTAGCACATCGGGGTTTGCCTACCAAGAGACTTCTTTAATGTGCCCCAAAGTAAGGATCATCGCACCCAGGATCAGCGTCACCGTCGGCAAACGGATTTGTTTGACTTGTAGTGGGAATGTCCCATTGAGCCGATGGTGGTGGCTGCGAAAGCTGAGCAAAAACATGAGGAACTCTTCGGTCGAGTGGGAACGACTGGGTAATAATACCCATCGGACAATTACGGGGACAAACGGACAAGTGAAAGTCTGTTGGGACAAATGGTGGGAACCGGACGAGGGAATTTATGTATGCATGTGGGGGTCAAAATACCCTTGCCCCAAAGGCATATCCATATTTTTCATTAATCAGTGGCAGGATAACGGACAGGGGATGAGGTGGGATGCGAGCACCAGGGGGTGCGGAGCCCCATACTCTTCGATCCCGGTAAATGCCACTGAGCTCATTACGCGCCCACGCAAAGCCCCGCCCACGATTCCGGTGGTTCTAGCTGAGGAAGAAGGGTGCCCTAAAACTAGTAAGGGACCCGGGAATGGTTTGGTACTGGTCCCCACAGACCAGATACTATTCCAGGGGGTACATTACGCGGTGGCCTCGGTGATTTTAAATCTCACCGAGGTGCGGTTACCAGAGTGGTGCCCCAAAAAGACGGAACAGTTGTATCAGGTCCTGTTGACCAAGATGTTCAGACAATTTTACGAATTCGATTTCGCAGAAATTGATAAAACAAGTTTGTACACCACACCACAGGAAGTTTTGGATCAAGTAGGGAGGCAAAGAAGGGGTTTGGTGAACGATGCGTTCACTGCTTTTAACACGGGTACATCTGTGGTCAACGCTCTAGACAGTGTGGAGCTGCAGACCCAGATTAATGGTTTAAAGACACAATTAAAAGACATTCTAACAGATGAGAATAAAGTGGTAGGGTCGGGTTTACACGAGGACCAAGCCATGACTCTCCATTTAAAGGAAATTATAGCAGAGTTGGAGAAACATGCAAAGACGGTAAATGCCCTGATTAGGGAAGATCGGAATGCATCCGATCAAGCTGCGCAGAACGAGGTGTGCGTGCTTTACGGGGCGTGGTTACTGGGCGAGGGCCGCAGTAATTTGGAGGATTTAAAACAAGGTTTGGTCCCGTCCTGGATAAGCAACAAACACCTGCGGGCGCTCCACCCTTTTCAGAACGCATTAAGTCCGTGCCAGCTCAGGCTAGCTTCAGAAGCTTACCCAGTCCCCGTGGACTGCGGACGATCAAACCATACTATTATGGGAATAGTATTACGTATGCCGGTTTTGGGCGACACAACAAAGCCCGCCCCGGTGTATCGGGTAGAGAACATTGGTGTCATTCAGGGGGGAGCCCACATTCGCTATGCAGCGGTTCCACCCTACGTCATCCGCTGGGAGCAAACGATGACAGGTACAGATCTCTCTGGTTGTCGTGGCAGGGGAGCACACATAATACTGTGCCCCCAGCACTTGAATGCCTTTTTAACACCACAGTGCGGGTTCAGAACGGCTGGCGCCAAGTCCATGAATTGTACCATGGAGGCAATGGCACAAGATCATGTGCCTCCGCAGGTAGCATACATCGGGGGTGGAACATATTGTGTTACCACTGCAGCGCAACACTACCAGCATGGAAACCGTAGCCGGTGTCCGGTGAGTGACAGCAGTTTCTGTTTTAAACCCAGGGCGGAAGTTCAAGTAGCACAACAGCGAATTATCCCAATCCCTGAACCATCCACTGTTCATCTCACGGTAAAAGAGAATTTCACCGACTTGCAGCGATTCGTCGCGCATTTTGGATACCTCATTCCCCCTCTCCCTGAACACCTCACCAAGCTTTTGAAAGCAGTCGCGGTGTCACAGAAACACTTTTACACATTAGAACAGAAAACTGTCGAAATAGGGACAGACATTCTGGATATAGTAGTTCCACCGTGGTGGAATCTGTTCACCAATATTGAAGTGCCTTCATGGATCAGAATAGCCTCCCACATTTTAGTCGTATTTAGTGTTTATTGTAGTGTACCTATTGGTCGTACATTGTAAAAGAGACAAACACCTCACTAAGCATGAAAACACGGGAGAGTGGCGAGAACGTTACGTGCGCGTGCACGATGAAAGCACCGTGTAATCGGAAAATGGCGTCACTCCCGCTCGCCACGTGCGCCGCGGAAGTTTGTACTCGATCATGATTTTCAAAGATTGTAAATACGTTTGGGAACTCGACATGTTTTAAGAGTTGGTGTTGATTATTTTGGTGATGGTGTTACAGTTAAAAATGATTGTTTGGTTTTGGGTTTTGTTTTTCCTTTCCCTGAATAAAAGATGAATATACAGGTGATACGAGAGGCATCGGCCTGGTTACGCCGGGAAGGAAAACAAGTGGTGTAAGTTTAAGGGCAAATAATGCCTACAGTGATATAAAATGTAATTTTCTTGGGAGATAAGGACGACACAGAGACCCTAGCTAGGTTAAAGTTATGGGATTAATTGGCTGGATTCGGAGAAAATCGAGATAATATTGCTCACCACTATGATTTTTGATACGATAAGCGGAGTTATTCGCATCAACAGGAGGGACTGTAGAATTCGCAATATATCGCGATTTTATTAATAAGGAGAAAACACAGAGTCTCGTTCAAACAGCTTTTATTTCAGCAGAATGCTGTCAGGTTTCTCAAAGTGGACACAAGCAGCCTGTAAAATGGCCGCCGCACCTCGTGACAGAACATTCTAGACTTTTCGACAGGCAGACAAGATGGCGTTCCAATAAACATTTGTGCAAGATCGATTAAGATTCAGCACAGTGAAGATAATACACGAGACATTATGGGTTTGCAGTATACACATAAATACTGAAATCGGTCTCCCAGGTACGAATGAAAGCTATTGTACCGAGTAATCAAGGGCCCATCCAAAAGACATTAATATGTAAAATCCCAACGACTCTACGATGAGAGAGCCGTTAGCAGGTAGTTATACAAAACACTTGGAAGCCCCAAAACCCCTCCAGGGAGAACACCGACCGATTTAACAATGGGAGAAATATTAACAGGTACTCAGACAGTTACGAGTAGCCCCGAAACCCATTAAGAACGGAGATCACCCATACAAGACATTTGAGCGCCAAACCCAAACAAAAGAAAGGACATTAAGGTTGGGCGGGAAACGGAAGATTTTGTACTATAATTACAAGCTCCAACCGTCCATCTTTCTCTTATTTCTCTTATCCGATCGACTCGTAACCTCGTGGCTGCTCCTGTGTTTTGACTCGTAGTCTTGTTCCTGCTTGCCTGGTGCCTCTTTGAAAAGACTGTTGAACTTTCTGATCCGTTCGGATCTACCTCGTGTCGCGTAACGAAGACCTATGTTGGTAACTGGCATCGGAACCAAAGGCCCGAGATGAGATGAGATGAGATGAGAAGAGAGGAAGACCATACTCATCGCCACGGTCAGTAAATCCCGACCGCGCCTGTAGGTCGAATAGCCAAGTTTTCCTTGCTAGGGAGACTTCTTTGAACTTGCAAGAATAGACCTTGGAAGATCCTCCAAGATAATATTGACTGGTCTGTGAAACCCATTCGGACAGTGCCTGTTAAACCAACCAACACAGATCTTCATCACAGCAGACGTTCCAGCCTGCTAGCCGGAGCAGAAGCAAGTAAACAAGTGGGACCAGGAGATCTCCTGACCGACACGTGGGTGCTGCGGTGAAAAACATCCGATCAGCTATTCGGAATTTCTCCGAGTTATCACGAGTGGTGAGCATGAGTCTCGAAATCCTACGAATCTAGCTAGGACAGATATTGATAGGGGAGGGTTTAAGTATTAAGGATACTTGTAATGTGTGCCCCTATTTACGGTGTGTCGTTCGTTCCTCGTTTCCCTAGGATCAGCTATATAACTGCTTGTAAGATTGTACTGTCATTAATCTGTGCTTATGACATGTATTTCGTAATCTTAAATATCATGCAATAAAGATTTTCCATTTCGTACCATTCAACCGAGTCTACATGAGTTTCATCTCCATTACTGCTCTCGCATCGAAGTCCAGTGTCTAGAACCGTAAGGGCGAGTGATTCGAACCACTCACAGGTGTGTCTAGTGCTCCCAGACTGGCTGGAGACCAGAACAGGCAACAAGGCCTAAACTCGCACTGACATACAGGCTGCACAGAGCCGCGTGAATCTCACAGGCTGCGAGACACGCAGGGTCAGAATCCCTTACAACTGCCTGCTGCTGGAATGGCAGGTGCCGGGGGCAATGGGTGAGAGCGGCGTTGGGCTCGGTTGTGCTCCCTGCCTTCACAACAAATATCCTGCCAACACTCACTGTCTGGGCGTGCCGTGCACACAAAGAATGGCCACTCGAACGAGGCATGGAGCTGCCTACAGGGAAGAGTCACCATCTTCAGGGAAGGAGATGGATGAAGTCAGAGGGATAAATTGGAGGAGAAAGCTTTCTGCACAAAAGATTAAAAAGCAACAACCATTGCAAACTCAAATGGCATCAACTGTCCACTAGGGAATTCCAGCACAGAGTTTATACCATAATGGAAAACAGCACTGCGTCAAAACACATTTCACAATGCCATCGTTGGAAGTGCGTCCGAATAGATGCATCAATCTAGCTCATTGTGTTTAAAATTAATATGTTTAGACCTAACTTACTACTTTACTTTCCCAATAGAGCCAGATCATACCAACTGTGTATGTCACACGGTGCTGACCATCCTGTAGGAGGGCATTTGCGTAAGTTTGTTCTGCAGGGGGCCACCGAAACAATTGGTCTTATCTTATAGAATCGTACAGCACAGAAGGAGGCCATTTGGCCCATTGTGCCTGTGCCGGCTCTTTGAAAGAGCTAACCAATTAGTCCCACTCCCCCGCTCTTTCCTCATAGCTCTGCATAAGTCAAGGCTGAGAAAGGTTCATTGACCCCATTCCTTTAGTATTTAAATTCACTCACCTCGCCTTCAACTGGATCTTTAACTCGCCCAACCGCTTTGATCCAATGTTACCTGATAGCGAAAAGATGCAGAAATTACACCTGATCTAGGTGGCATCTGATGCCTCAAGATGAAAAGCAGATTTATCAGTCGCAGGACATCCTGGAGTAGACTTATGTCTTCACTGCCTGGGCAGTAATCTGACAGAGCGGGAGCACCCACCCTTTACACAACCCGCCTGATCTTCATTCCATTGATTGCAATGAAATGTAAATAAGCTGGGTTATAAAATGGGCGGACAATCCTCTCCTAAAACAGCAAAATACTGCGGACAATCCACTCCACCTGATCGCCACCCAGTGAAGATCAAAGTCTACCTCCGACTGTTTTATTCCCCCTCCAAAATGTATTGGATATCTCAGAAAAGTGTGAGGTGTTTGTAAATCATGTTAATAAAGTACTAGGATTCAATTAGCTGAACAAGGGTTCCATGTCAGTCCACTGAGCCCGAACTACATAAAGCTGAAGTGCCCATGTTACATTTGTGGTTCTAGTTAAAAGACTTGGGGGGAAAAATTAGGTCGCGCCCCGTTTGGGGCGCAAATATCGTCTGGACGCAAAAATTAGCGCCTGGCTCTAATTATCGCCACTGACTGGAAACTTCACTTTTACCGCCCCGGGAGGTGAGTGGAGCGCTAAATCAGGCGCTGCACACCTGTCTTAGGGCGCAAAGGCCGAGCAGTGAGGCGCTAACTCAGCGCGCGAGCGCAGCGCAGGTGCTGCCAGTTAGCGAGGGAACACAGACACACTGGCGCCAGCCAGTTCTTAAAGCGGGGGGGCCAACTTGCTCCCCAGCCACACCCTGCTCATTGCAGCCTTGAATCTCGGCCTGGAGAGACCTGTGAATCCATTTTGCTGCCAAGGATGGAGAGGGTGAGAGAACGAGCTCAGCGCTTCACCGAGCGGGCCTTGGATGCTCTGGTTGGCGCGGTGGAGCGCAGAAGATGTATACTCTTCCCTGAGAGTGGCAGGAGGCCTTTGCCACGCGAGTACAGAAGAGTGTGGAGGGAGGTGGCTCAGAGCGTCTCCTCCAGGAGCATGGTGCCCAGGACCCATGTTCAATGCCGCAAAAAGTTCAACGACCTCACTCGGGTCGTCAGGGTGAGTGGCTTTTTCTCAATACCTCTCCATCCCTCCATCTCAACCTCACTCTATGGCCAGAGGGTCTTAAAACCCCAATGCACAACACTCATCCAACACCTATGGCCCTTTCATGAAACACACACACACATTCCACACTTTGCATACAGTAAGGGCTATTCACCTATGGGAGGCACATCAGGCAAGACCATGGCTGCATACAGTAAGGGCTATTCACCTATGGGAGGCACATCAGGCAAGACCATGGCTGTATATTTACTCAGATGCTGTCCTTTTACTTGCAGGCCAAGCTGGCGCATAATAGGAGACAGCAGCAACGGACAGGTGGAGGGCGGCCTCAGCTGCAACCCCTCAGCGATCTTGAGGAGCGCGTCCACAGGATTGTGGCAAGCCGGGTGATCGGTCCCGTCGCCACTGGAGACGCCGACCCCGTTCTGGACAGCAATGGTAAGGTCATCACCTTTTTGTCCTCTGTCCTTCCACTTGTCCCTCACAACACCAGCCTTTGACACTTTCAATCCAACTTGCTAACTCGCTGCACTTATTCCTCCCTTAATGCCACCCTGTCCTCACGCTAAAGCCACTCTTGTACCTCCCTGCTTTCAGATGGTGATTCACCAGCTGAGGAGACGGGCCCTGAAGCTGCCAGTGGGAGTGATGCTGCAGCCGAGGAGGAAGAGGAAGCCGGAGCATCAGTGCCACCCTCTCCCGAGGAAGCCCATGCCCACACTGAGAACACGCCTTCCCTGGAGGGGAGCAGGGGGGAAGGGTCTGATGAGGGTGAAGCTCCAGGACCCAGTGGGCTGCAGCAACGCCATGGGGGTAGGGAAGAACGGGGGCCTTCTCCCCAGAGGGAGAGTATGCCAGCGACTCCTACTGCAATGGACGCAGAGGAGGAGCGGCTGATCGCAGAAATGAACACCCAGGCGGTGGGCATGCACACTGAGCTCATGGGTGCAGTGGGAAGGGTGCCCGAATGCATTGAGTCACTGGCAAGGAGTGTGGAGCACTTCGCTGTAGCACAGGCGGATGCCACACTAACGCTTAGTGCTGCAATTCAGTCACTGACTGCCGTGATCCCATCTCTGACTGCTCTCATGCAGACTCAGATTGAGGCCACGCGAGCACTGACTGCTGCCAACCTCGATGGTTCGTTCACATGTCCCCGGGGCTCTCACCGCGCCGCAGCAGGCCAGCAATCTGTGCTCCAGCAGATTGCTCCAGATGCTGAAGTGCTGCCCCGTGGGAGTGCCAGTGTGTCGGGCAAGCAGGGAGTTGCTGTCCTCTCTCACGATGACAGCATTCCTGCTGCCAACACTGTCACTTCTCCACTGCACTTGCCACCGCCTGTAGGACAGACTGCTGCCGCCCATGCAGAGTTGGTGCAGTCTGCAGCCGGGCCCTCCAGGCCCAGAACTGGTCGAGGCCGTCCTTCAGGGGCATCTGCAGTGTCAGGGTCTGACAATCTGCAGCCTTCCACCAGCCTTGCTGCAGCCACTGAGATCCCATTACGGAGGAGCAGTAGGGTTAGAAGGGGGGAAGTGCGCAAGGGAAGGAGATCACCCTCGAAGGGCAAAAAGTAGGAGGTGTGCCAAAATGCTGGTCATTTTTTTATTAAAGGCCGAGGTTCGTGGTCCAACTTTTGTCTAGTGTTTTGGACATTATCTCCAGGTTGTGAGAACCAGTTATGTTAATGACTGTTTTTTTGTGTTTATTTCTATGAGTTTGTCATGAGGAAATGACACACACAGAGTTTGTAAAATAAGTAAGTTTTTGTATTCAAAATATACATGTTTGGTGTTTGGAATCATTGGTGGCTTGGCCGGCTTAGGGGTTGCGTGCTGGGTTCATTGATGTTGTTAGCAATGGCAGAAGCCATTTCCACAGCAGGGGCCCTAGAAGCGGCTTGCTATCAGCCGTTGACGGACGGCCCTTGCAGTTTCACCATTGTGGGCCGCCCTCCCGCCTTGGTGCTGCTGATGATCATCCTCCTCGTCCTCTTCCTCCTCTTCCTCCTCCTCCTCTGGTGGTGCTCCAAGGCCTGGTGGCATTGGCTGGGTCCTGACGATTGCCATGTTATGCAACATGCAGCACACAACTACGAAGTTGGATACTCGCTCAGGCGAGTACTGCAGGGCTCCTCCAGAATGGTCGAGACAGCGGAACCGTTGCTTCAGCACGCCGATTGTGCGCTCAATGATGTTCCTGGTAGCTTGATGGCTCTCGTTGTACCGCAGCTCAGCAGGGGTGTTGGGCGTACGGAGCGGTGTCATCAGCCAAGTGCTCAATGGATACCCCTTGTCCCCGAGAAGCCAACCAACTGGCTGATGCGGTGCCTCGAAAAGTTCTGCCACAGTAGTCTGGCGCAGGATGAAAGCATCATGGCAGCTGCCAGGATAGTGGGCATTGACAGCGAGTATCAGCTGTCTGTGGTCACAGACCAACTGAACATTCAAGGAATGGAACCCCTTTCTGTTCCGGAATTCCTCGGCATTCTCATGTGGAGCACGCAAAGCCACATGCGTGCAGTCAATGGCGCCCTGCACCATGGGGAAGCCCGCTATCCTCGCAAAGCCCAGAGCCCGGTCATGCTGCTTGTCTGGGGTCATGGGGAAAGAGATGAACTCTCGTCTCCTTTTAAAGAGGGCATTTGTGACCTGCCGGATGCAGCAATGCACCGCGAACTGAGAGATATTGGCGAGGTCCCCAGCAGCAGCTTGAAATGAGCCAGTAGCGTAGAAGTTGAGAGCCACTGTGACCTTCACTGCCACCGACAGAGACGTCCTGGACCTCAGTTGAGGCTGCAGATCTGGCTGCAGCAGGTGGCAGAGCTCAGTGACCACCTCCTTGCTGAATCGCAGCCTTCGCAAACACAGCTCCTCAGACAAATGAATGTAGGAGAGCTGTTCACGATATACCCTGGGAGGGTAAGCTCTCCTGTACATACGCCTGTTGGCCCTCCTCCGTCTGGCCATCATTGCCACTCTCTCTCTGCGTCTCTGTGTCCTCCGATTCAGCTGGAGCAGGACGGCGCCCCATTCAGTGCAGCCCCCATAGTCTCTTTGCAAGCAAAGTTATGAAGGACAGCAACCAAAGTACCAGCGAAGTTAGGATCAGTAGGCAAAACTACCTCACAAAGCGTTGACTCAATGCAGAAGTCTCTCTTTCTCTCTCTCCGAATCTCTCTCTCTCTCTCAGAACGAGTGGTGCAAAAATGTCAACCACAGAAAAAGACAGGAAGAGGCCCCCTTTAAATAGCGCCCCCCCCAGCCCCACAGCGATTGATAGCGTTCCAGTCTTCCGGTCGTTGGATGCGCCAGGCGGTAAGGCAGGGGGCGCCACTCAATTTCCACTCCGGGGCGCCACAAGGGCGTTGCACCATGGAATGACGTCACAATCTGCGCGCACAGGTGGTCGCAGCGGTAAAGTTTAGCGCCGCCGCACAATCTCTAGTTAAGTTCCCGAGCAGCGCAAACATCGTTGTGCCCGGGCGCTAGCGGTTTTGCGCCCCATTAGCGCCCTCTTATGGCGCTAACGGGAGGCGCAACCAACTGAATTTTTACCCCCTGGTGTTTCCAGAACGCTCTATTATTTTTGGTTGCAGTTTAGTAGAGATGTGAAAATCAATAAGCTGATAATTTACCACATGGCAAAGTATTGAGTCATACAAGACCAGGAAGGTCCAAGATCTTTGGCCTGTGCTGAGTCAGCTGAACTCAGCTGGGCAGCAGTTGGGGCAGTGCCATTGTTCTCAATGTCCAGGCTGGGAGTAGGGAGAAAATCAGCCAGGGTCTGAATTTCTGACCATTATCCAGTGACACCTGTCAGAAACACAGGGTGTAGAGCAAGGACAGGATGAAGAGTCCAATGCCATTCACTGTCACATGCATTAAAATGGCCACATGAGTGAGGCACTGGAGAGCACTCGGTGCCCCTTGAACAAAAAATTTGTAAAACGTCCTAAGGCGCTTCACAGGAGTATTATAAGACAAAAATATAAGAAAAATTTGTCACCGAGCCACATAAGGAGAAATTAGGGCAGGTGACCAAAAGCTTGGTCAAAGAGGTAGGTTTTAAGGAGCGACTTAAAGGAGGAAAGAGAGGTAGAGAGGCGGAGAGGTTTAGGCAGGGAATTCCAGAGCTTAGGGCCTAGGCAACAGAAGGCGTCATAAGCCAAAAAATTTAACACCGAGCCACACAAAGTAATGGTTTAATGATTGACTTAAAAAGACATAATCCAAAGAAGGGGTTCAGAATAAGAAATATAAAATAAATGGGTAAAAAAGACTTAAATTTATATAATCTCTTCTCTCAGAAATGTGCCTCAGAAGCACTTCACACACTATCAATTACTTTGAAGTACCCACACTATTTTTCTGCTGCAACTATTTCACACACAAGATCACACAAACGGCAATTAAATGAATGACTAATGATTCAATGGGTTTTTTTTGGTGTTGGATGAGGGTAGAATGCTGTCGAGGGCACCAGGGGAACACCCTGCTCTTTTCGAATGTTGACATGGGATCTTTAGCATCTACCTGAATCACGAGAACAGGCATTTGAGATCTCGGTTTAAACATTTCACCTAAAGGATGACACCTCCGGCAATGCAGCACTCGCTCAGTAGTGCGCTGTACTGTCAGTCTTGAATATGTGCTTAATTCCTGGAGTGGAGTCTTTTTAAAGGGTAGATCATGCACTATATGTGGAAGAACAGTGGGCTTAATGGGTTGGGCACCCTTTCATGTTCTCACACTTTCTTATATTCTTGTAAAAATGTAGGAATGAGTAGAGGTTATTCAGCCCATTCGGCTGGATTTGCTATCTAGATCCTCTTTCACTTCTTGATCGAATCATTTTGAATCTCTCTCCAACTCCACATTAATGTCCTTCGATTCTTTACTGAACCTAAGAAGTGTTTACTTTCTTTTTGATTGTTTTAATGGATTCAGCAAACTGGCCCATGACACATGCCAGTGTGTCTTGTTCTGCCATGAAAGCCAAGATCAAGCAGATTCTGAATGAAACTGAACCTGGAGATTAGTTACTACCTTCAACCCCAATAAACACTCTGACCTCTGGGCTCCCTCCAGTCCCTCACCCAGGGGCTATTCTTTCATTGTACGCTGAAATTGTGAGAATGGGGACTCACAGCTGAACCTGATGCTGTCCGAACTGATTTTCACACATTTGCACATTCCAGCAGAGTCCACTGATAGAGTTCAGAAGCAAGAGTCAGGACAGATTTTTCCGCTCCCACCCAGGCCAATGGAAGCCCCTCCCCCACCACCACCTCTAAGTGCCCCTCCAGGTCACACACCTTCCTGACTTGGAAGTATATCGGCCGGTCCTTCATCATCGCTGGGTCAAAATCCTGGAACTCCTTCCCGAACAGCACTGTGGAAGTACCTTCACCACACGGACTGCAGTGGTTCAAGAAGGTGGCTCACCACCACCTTCTCAAGGGCAATTAGGGATGGGCAATAAATGCTGGCCTTACCAGAGACGCCCAAATCCCATGAATGAATAAAAAGAAAACACAAATCAGCCAACCTAGCCAGGGTCAGCTAACTCAACACAGACCAGGGATCAAGTGTGGGACTTGCCTGGTCCGTATATTTCATTTCAACACTAGACTGTCCACTAAGCAATTAAACCATCAGAGGAGCCTTGTTGCGGTTTTTAAACACTTTTTTGGGAGAGTTCTGCTAAATTACTGCCAGCCTCCTCTAACATTTTCCATCAGACAGTGCGGAGCTCAGTGATGTTACTGCAGGTTCAAAAATAAATTACATTCGTAAGGAATTTCAGGGAATCCCACACACAGTGCATATTATAGATTTAAATGCAGTACCTCATACCCAGCCAAGCCCATTCAGATATAATGTGTTTGACAAAAAATAATCTATCTGTTTTATTCTGCATATGTACACATCACTGAATCTCTATCAAAGCCCCTAAGCTGTGAGGAACGCTAGCTTCCAAGCAGTAAATATCTCTTTACAAAATTTGAGGGCTGAATACAGGCAAAAGTAATGGTTAGGAATATTCAAAATGGCAGCAGGCGGGCCTGGTATCCCACAATACTTAGATTTAATATTGTCCAATCCACTCTTTAGCTAAATGCATGTTTACTGATAACTTCATTCTTGGGACTGTCCATATTTTTTATGTCAAAATCAATGGCGGACGCAATATGAGTAACACCATAATTGAGATGATTAACTCAACCATAATGACACTGCATAAGCTGGAGATTCTTTTATGGAAGCCAGAATTTCCTCATAATTCAGGGCCCGTAATAAGTGAACAGTCATAAAACAGTAAGTAGAAATATTTAACATTGCAACAAGTACAGTAAGTTTTGTTTTGTAAAGGCGATCGATATTCGCTTCAGTTTCCTAAACAAGAGGGTAGACTGCATAGTTAGCAATTCCACAGTTGTTGTTCCTGTCTTTGGACATCTTGATGTAGCCACGGTCACCCCACCATATTCCAAAGCTGAGGGTAAAAATATTAAAGTTTGATTAAAAATCTTGTCAGATTGCACCTGTTTGCTACAAAACATTGAATTAATACAGGACTTTCCACAATATCCAGAGCTGGGGTATAATTAATGGAGAAAGGAAGCTATTCAGGTCACTTTGGATCAGTGTGAGAGGCTGGTTCCCATTGTGGTGAAAGGATCTGCTTCAGGACACATGCCACCCTTCCCCATAATGTTGTAATGGACTGGCTGAGGAAGGAAGGACACAGAGAGCAGCTGGGACTCCGCAAGGTTGCTGAGCTGAGAGTGTCTCTTGGGCAATCATACTCTTAAAGACTTTGGGGGAAAAATTCAGTTGGTTGCGCCTCCCGTTAGCGCCTTAAGAGGGCGCTAATGGAGCACAAAGCATCTAGCGCCGAGGCACGGCGAAGTTTGCGCCGTTCGCGAAATTAACTAGACATTTTGCGGGAGCGCTAAACACTACCGCCACGATCTCCTGCACCGGCAGATCGTGACGTCAGTCGAGTGCGCAACGCCCCGGTATCGCCCCGGAGCGGATATTGAGTGGCGCCCCTTGCCTTACCGCCTGACGCTAGCAACGACAGTTTGAGTGGAGCGTTCTGCAATCATGAAGGGACTGGGGGAGCGCTATTTAAAGGTGACCGCTTCCTGCCTTTTATTGTTGGTGCCATTTTTGAACTACGCATTCTGAGAGAGAGAGAGAGAGACTTCTGGAGAGTTTCAACGTTGTGTGAAGGAGTTTTGGGTACTGAGCAGCACTTTGCAGGTTCATTTTGATTTGCCATTCCTTGTATCGATTTAGAAGAGACTGTGGGGGCTGCACTCTGAGCTCTTTGCCTGGTACTCTCCATTGTTCTTTCCAGCAGATTTGATGTGCAGGTCTCTCCAGGCCGAGATTCAAGGCTGCAATTCGCAGGATGTGGATGGAAAGTGAAATTAACCATCCCCTTTAAGAACTGGCCCGTGCCATTGTGTGTGTGTTCCATTGCTGACTGACATTACATGAGCTTCGCCAGTGCTCTGAGGTAGCGCCTCGCTCCTCGGCCTTTGCGCCTTAAGACAGGTGTGAAGCGCCTGATTTAGCGCTCCAATCACCTCCAGGGGCGATAAAAGTCAAGTTTGCAGTCGGTGGCGATAATTAGTGCCAGGCGCTAATCTTTGCGCCCGGCCGATAATTGCGCCCAAAATGGGGCGATACTGAATTTCTCCCCCTTTGTTTCCACTTTCTGTAGGTATCCAGCTTGTGTTAGGTTATACACTATGTTGATGTTCCAACATGTTGCGCCATAGAATGGACATTAAACTTCACAATCCCAATCGGGATTGAGTTCTCAATCTTGACCATGACACGAGGGGGAAAGTATTAGTGTTGGAGGAGATGTGATACAGATATAGGCACATGCCCATATGGAAGGGTAAATATCAAGACAGCAAATCCCAGAGGTTCTTTGAGCAACCAGTACAAGAATGGCTTCAGCAGAAGCCTCAGTGAAGGTCACATGGAATGAGTGGTGTACAAGGGAGAAAATACATCAGGGTGATTTTCAACTTCAGCGGGAAACAGAAAGCTGGCAGTGGCAAATCAGCCACCCGTTCCAGACCCCGCCACATTCTCCTTTCCACTGAAGTCAATGGAGGTCGGGCGGTGTGTATAATAGGCAGCTGATCCGCTGCTGCCAGTTTTCCACCTGCCAAATGTTGAAAATTACTCCTATCGTTTTCTAAAAAGCCCTTAATTTCATGACTGAGGTTCTACAATTTTATTTTGTATTCTAATATATAGGTAGGAGATATAAATCTCAACTATTAAAACATTTCGTACTAGCATTAAACATTAGTATATTAGAATAAATGTATTAAATAAGTTTATTTCTGTCTATATGTTGCATGCTGTAATTTTTTGGATGAGCCGGTGAACTTCAGTTTTAGATTTAGATGCTTGATTCTGGTGTACCTGTTTTTAACGATCCAATAGTTCTCTCCATTTTCACGTCCATAGCCCACGATTAATACTCCATGGTTGAACACAATGTCATTGCAGTTTGGCTCATAGTAAACACCTACAATGATAAACAGTTTAAATCACAATGTGACCATTAGAAGCCACAACCTCAGCAAATATTAGGACACACAGTCAGTTCTCAATCTGTACCCTGTTTTAAGGGGAGAAAATATGTGGGTCAAAGGTCAAATGCGTCTTCTCAAGGAAAGCCGAAATCTTTGCTTCTTTATCAACTATCTATACCTAGGCTGTGCTTAAATAAACATTCTTAAATTCAGGACTTTTATTCAGAATTTCCCTCCGATCATTCTCATGCATCCCACAGAGGCAGGTAGAATCATAGAATGATACAGCACAGAGGAGGCCATTTGGCCCATCGTGCCAGCACCAGCTCTTTGAAAGAGTTCTCCAATTAGTCCCTCTCCCCTGCTCTTTCCACATAGCCCAGCCAATTTTCCCCCTTCAAGTATTTATCCAATTCGTTTTTGGATGTTATTATTGAATCTGCTCCCACCACCCTTCAGGCAGTGCATTCCAGATCATATTGTGTAAAAAATATTTTCCTCATGTCGCCTCTGGTTCTTTTGCCAATGACCTTCGATCTGTGTCCTCTGGTTACTGACCCACCTGCCAGTGGAAACAGTTTCTCCCCATCTACTCTATCAAAACACTTCATAATTTTGAACACCTCTGTCAAGTCTCCCTTTAACCTTCTCTGATATAAGGAGAATAGCCCCAGTTTCTTTTGTCTCTCCACATAACTGAAGTCTTTCATCCCTGGTACCATTCTAGTAAATCTCCTCTCTAATGCCTTGACACCCTTCCTAAAATATGGTGTCCACAATTGGACACATTACTCCAGCTGGGGCCTAACCAGTGTCTTATAAAGGTTTAGCGTAACTTCCTTACTTTTATACCCTATGCCGCTATTAATAAAGCCAAGGATCCCATATGCCTTTTTAACAGCTTTCCCAACTTGTCCTGCTATCTTCAAGGTCTCCCTGTTCCTGCACCCCCTTTAAAATTGTACCATTTTGTTTATGTAGTCTTTCCTCATTCTTCCTATCAAAATGAATCAGTTCATGCTTCTCTGCGTTAAATTTCATCTAGGGGTAGAACCTGATGTTGTGTTTTCAGATGATGTCGCCGAGGGGTAGCATCGAGATGAGAAATAGAAGGGAACCAAGGATAGATCCTGGAGGACTCCAGAGGTAACAGTGCAGCAACAGGAAGAGAAGCCATTGTAGGTCATTCTCTGGATACGACTGGATAGATAGTAGTGGAAGCTGGCAAGGGCAGTCCCACCTAGCTGGACAATAGAGGAGAGGCGTTGGAGGAGGATGGTGTTGTCAACTGTGTCAAAGGGTGCAGATGGGTCGAGAAGGATGAGGTGGAATAGCTTACCATGGTCACAGTCATTTCTGACTTCGATAAGGACGGTTTCAGTGCTGTGGCAGAGGCTGAAACCTGATTGGAGTGGTTCAAACATGGAGTTGCGGGAAAGATGGGAATGGATTTTGGAGGCGACAACACATTCAAGGTCTTTGGAGAGGAAGTGGAGGTTGGAGTAGGGCGGTAGTTTGCAAGGACAGAGGGGTCAAGGTTGGGTTTTTTGAGGAGGGGGTGATGATGGCAGAATTGAAGAGGAGGGGAACAGTAGCTGAGGAGAAAGAACCATCAATAATATCAGCTAACAAGGGGGCCAGGAAGGGAAGTACTAGCTCACACTGTGAATGTCCCACTCCTGCTCCTACGTTCCTATTAAATGGGTAAAGTGCTGCCCGGATTAAAAGATAGGTGGGATTTCTTAATGGTCTAACACACCATCAGAGTTCGAATGATGGTAAAAACCACCAAGCTTCAGGATGTGATCTAGGCCCTTACACTAATTGACCTGTGTACGTTTCCAGACACCAACCCATTGTTTTGATCCTGGACCTGTATGAATTAGACAGACATAAAGTATCAGACACCTAGTCATCCTTTTCACCTGATCTGTAAAACTGGAATGATGGTTGTTTTGCATCAATGGCGACGGATATCGGTCCAACGGTGGCCACAGCATCAGCTAACGCTGCTTCATTACCCCTGGCTGAAAATCGGTAACTATGGCAAGAGGTTGGGCTGTAGTTGGGATTATACTTACAGGTGCCTTCCTGTAAGAAAGGAAATCATAAGAAAAACATTTAATTGTGTACAAAAAACAAATTCTCACAGTGCAACAAAACAACTTGTATTTATATAGCGCCTTTAATGTAGTAAGACGTCCCAAGGCGCTGCACAGGAGTATTATAAGACAAAAAATAATTGACACCGAGCCACATAAGGAGAAATTAGGGTGGGTGACCGAGGTGGAGAGGTTTAGGCAGGGAATTCCAGAGCTTAGGGCCTCAGCAACAGAAGGCAGTAAGATCATTCCAGCTATCAGTCATGATTATTTAACCTTTGAGGCCTAGGCCTGAAGCCCAGTTAAGAACCGAATTGATAAAGGCTTAAGACAGCTGCAAAATTTATTATCCATAAATTCGCTATTGAAAAAAAATCAATACAATTCGAAATGGCAGTCAATCAAATTTCATGTTTAATTCTGAGTGTCATGAACAGTCAATCAGTTCTGACAGCAGTTGGTGTTTTTAAATTGATTAACATGTTGAAGGGTCAAAGTGAGAGTGAAGGACACCACCAAAGTGGAAAGAAGCGACAGAGACTGAGGGCTCGATTTTGCCAGGCCCGAGGAGGCGGGAATGGAGGCGTGTGGGGTGTTAAAATTACAAAAAATGGCGGGCGGGCCAGACCCCGCCTCCATCCCGCCTCCGAGCAATTTTCCCAAATGCGTGGTTTCTGATCCCGTCTCCGTCCCGCCTCCAAGAGGCGGGATAGGCCCTCAAGGCCCTTAACAACCACTTAATTGTCTCTATAATCCCATTTTGAGAGGCCTTTCTGATTTTTACACTTTTCCGACGTGATGCACGCCTCCTCTGAAACACGACGGTGAAACCTGGCCGTAGCACACTTGGATTACTGACTATCAGCTGCAGCTCCACCATTAAAAAGGAGATTTGATCAATCATCATTCTGGGGGAACTTTTAGCAGTCATAACCATTGTTGTGGAACTTTGGAGCCTGGAGTAGTGGTGGTGGTGGTAAAAAAACAAATCTGGGAGCAGATTTAGGTCTCCTGCTGCTCATTCTGCCTCCAACTCCCTCTCACAGCAAAGGCCAAAAGGTTGGCAGTCTTTGCAGACCTTAAATGCAGCAGCAATGATGACATCACCAGAGGCGACTTTCAGACTGAAAAAACTAATTGGGTCATGGGTTCCCACATGCTGGAACTCAATTGCCCAATTAGGGGAAAATCGCATAATTCTCCCACATCCAATTAGAGTCGGGTGGCTAACACGAAAAGCGGATGACAGGACCCCAGCCCACCCCAATGACAAAATCGAGCCCTAAAGATTGCTCTTGGGCCTAAAGGATTGCCTGGGCTCAGCACACTGCAGAATGCAGATACTCACACGCTGTAGCACAGATTGCCCAATCTTCCTCCCAATTAAATCAACGGATGGAAAAAGAGGGGGTGCAGAAAATAGGATTGTCCCCTTTTTGCCCTCACAAGTGCGGGCTTCCCGAAGGCTCCAAACCCCGCCAGGTCAGCGAGGCGAGTACTGGGTCTGCGGGGGTCAGGGGGGGGGGGGGTGGTGCAAAAGTGTGTTGTGAAAGTAAGTGATGGGTGCAAGAGTGTAGAGGTGAGTATCTGAGGTAAGTCCTAAGTGTTTTTAAAAGTGTACTTACCTTTGTTTCTTCCTGCAGCCTTCAGTTGGTGTGTATGCGGAGAGTCTCGCACCTCCGTGTTGCAGATGAGAGATAACCGTTGCATTCTCAGATGCAATGAACATCTTTTTTTTTTCGTTTATGAGATGTGGGCGCCGCTGTCAAGGCCAGCATTTATTGCCCATCCCTAATTGCCCTTGAGAAGGTGGTGGTGAGCCACCTTCTTGAACCGCTGCAGTCCGTGTGGTGATGGTACTCCCACAGTGCTGTTAGGGAGGGAGTTCCAGGATTTTGACCCAGCGACGATGAAGGATCGGCGATATACTTCTAAGTCAGGATGGTGTGTGACTTGGAGGGGAACTTGGAGGTGGTGGTGTTCCCATGCGCCTGCTGCCCTTGTCCTTCTAGGCGGAAGAGGTCGCGGGTTTGGGAGGTGCTGCCGAAGAAGCCTTGGCGAGTTGCTGCAGTGCATCTTGTAGATGGTACACACTGCAGCCACGGTGCGCCGGTGGTGGAGGGAGTGAATGTTTAAGGTGGTGGATGGGGTGCCAATCAAGCGGGCTGCTTTGTCCTGGATGGTGTCGAGCTTCTTGAGTGTTGTTGGAGCTGCACTCATCCAGGCAAAAGAAAGAAGGTTGATGAGGTCTTGTATTCAAGACCTCATCAAACTCAAAGAATGTCACTGTTTGACAGCTTCACAGAGCTGCCAAATGATGACAATTCACCTGTCAAAAATTTTTGACAGATGAAACGTCATACGTTGACGTGCTCTGCAACCGGCTTTCCCTTAATTGGCCTGCTAAGCCCGCTGGGCGGGCTTAACAAGGTCAATCAAGGGAAAATAGCGTGGGTTGGCCACAAATCTATGGAGGCGGGACATCGACCCGACAAGCAGCAGTCCTGCCTCCAACGCGCCCCCAGTCACAAAATCGCCCCCAAAGAGGCAGCACTTCAAAAAAGTACTTCATTGGCTGTAAAGCACTTTGGGATGTCCTGAGGTCGTGAAAGGTGCTATAGAAATACAAGTACTTTCTTCCTTCTTTGTTATATGCCCTTTAATCCAACAAAGTGGTTTTATTTGGCGTTGGGTCCATTTTTGTGCTGTTTAGTAGAGATCCCCAGTGCCAGTCTACTCCATGTCATTGACATGACCTCACCCTCACAGAAGGATTAGTGATTTGAGGCCTTCAACAACACAAGTTATCAAGAAATCATTTGCTGTTGATTTCTGGGAAATATTTCTGACAAGAATGTTTTATTATGCTCTTCTTTTTCTTGACAAAATTCTCCATTTGAGATGGAACCACATTAAGGCCCCCAAAATCATGCCATGGGATCCTAGTGTATGAACTCTTAACATGGAGTTCAGTTGCAATTCCTTTCTCTGCTATTTTAGTGGAGATGGGACCCGTCATTTCATACTCGTTAAGTATTTGTATTTCAATGCTTTAAACTTATAAATTACGTACATCAAATGCAAGAAAAATTAATGAAAAACATAATTCACACTCCCTGATGACTGAGTTAGTAAATGCGTCATATGGTGTGTTACTGATCCACATAGACTAGGAAGGACCCAGGTATGATCTCTTATCTATGCAGAGTTGACTGATCCCAGCTGGCAAAGTGATGGGCGGTGCTACATTTGGCCTCAATGTCTTGGATAAGGAAAGTAAATCAGCTGGATGTCCTGCTCCTAATTCCTATCCAACAATCCATGTTGTAAAGTATACATATGGAAGTTGAGCGAGAACAGGACCGAACTTCACTCTGAAACGCCACCATGGTTGAGTGGACCCAATGTCAAGGCTCAGAGATGAAGAAGAGCTACTTGTGTGACATACGAGTGATCAACAGACAACTGTGGAACTGTACTCCAGCGTGAAGCAGTACATTCAGAAAAGGAAGTGAGCAATGGGAGAAAATTTGGAGAAAAAAAAACTTACAGATGCAGTGTATGGATAAAAGTTCTCTGTGTCAATCCCACCATTCGATATTACGTATTCGAAGGCTTCATGCATCAGCCCACCATTGCACCCATGGTTGCCCTCTGAATTGGAGCAATCAACCAGGTTCTGCTCGCTCAATGAGATGAGTTTTCCTGACTTCTTGTACGCCTGTCCCTCAAGGGCACCAACTGCACTAAAAGCCCAGCATGAGCCACAGTGACCCTGGAAGCAATGATAACAATAATTGATATTAATACAGTAATAATTGTAATATCTCAAGTGCAACTTTTAGATATATTATGGCTTGAAGATGACACACAACAACCATAGTTTAAAACTAATTGCAATAGAAAGAGCTCCAAGGTGGTAGCACATCAGAGGTCCAGCAAGTGTCAGCAAGAATTGGTCGGACATCCATTCGTACCCACGATCCTCCAATCTCGGTTAAATTGGTGCAGCGAAGCATCTAGTCAGTCAGGTGCTTCTCCTCTGTGATTGAGGGAAGATTGGAGATAATGCTATCCCAGTGCCTCCACCAAACAATCAGTCTCAATGCAGCATTGATGGAAGCCTGAGTGCAAGGCAATCGAATAGCTTCAAGGCCTAGGATGTTGCATATTCTAGGGAGATCCAATTTGGAGAGAAAAATAAAACAAATATCTCCAGCACTATGCTTCTGATTCTCCATATGGCATGTTCTCAATATCTAAGCTGTGCTTTAACAAGGGAGGCACTGGGCAGATATCAGGCAGATATCCAGAGGGAGGAATGAGGAGTCACCTTAGGCCTTGCTTATACAACTCTTGGCTCATGAATCTCCCAGTCAGAGGCTTGGGGTCCCCTTCCAGCACGTCAATCTGAGAATGATGCAAGGCCTAAGGCAAATCTCCATTTACAAGACATTACCATGGATAAAATGACCAGCCAACAGAAAGATGGGTGTCACTGCACCATTGTAGGATTCTGAGGACTTAAGCCCTGAATTGAACCCCGCCCATCTGCTCCTCTGGGCCCCAAGAAGGAAACCTTGGGCCTCCCTGCCCTCCTCCCCTCGACCGCGATACCCTCCTGATCCCCCTTCCTAAGCACTTACCAGACGGCTGTGGACAGTTCCTTCATGTCCCTGGTAGCAGCCTCCTGTTGCCTGAAATCTTGCAGTCCCTGGCCAACCAGCTAGTACTTCCCACCGGATTTGGGCAGGAGACTGACGGGCACAGTCCAGATGAAGCCCGGTAATTAAAATCCCCAGAGCTTGACATTGCGGAGGGCCCAACAATTTCCCGTCTGCCTCGGCCCCCGCCCACACTTACTCCCACTGGGAGTTGAAATCCCTACTTTCGTATCTAGGTTAATTCCAGGATACTTTGTGGAGCTCTGGGGTGCAGTTGTAAGATGACACTATGGTACAAGGGATGACCATGGACATATAGCTTTAAACAATGGGGTGAAAATCGGGCGGGTCCTACAAGAGGCGTGTGATCCACTCCGCCAGATTACGGCCCAGGAAGTGCCATTTACCCAATGGCATCTGAGGCACAAAAGTTCAAACTAACCAGTGCATAAAAAATCTAAACACAGGACAGGACTGATTCCCCTGGGTGAGGCAGCAGGGCTGCCAGGATTCGGGGGCAGAATGGCTAACTCATGTCATAACTCCAGCCTTCTCTGGGAGTTTCCAGGGGGATCCTGTCTGGGGCGGAACCTTTGTCCGTCCCAAACATGTTCCCCTGGGTTAGAGATGTCTGAGCGGTGTTTCCCAACACGAGGAGCTCTCCCTTCCCCAGCCTGTGGGACCCAGCATGGTGCGCCTAGTGAAATGAGGTGTACCAGCCTCCTGAAGGGCACAAGTGGACCCACCAGAGTGCAGGGGATCTAGGTTAGGAAAGCAGCCTGGACTCTGAAGATAAGATACATTGTCCTCCCCTTTGTAAGGGGGTCGAAGAGATTGGGAAATTGTTTTTCTCAGAGGAGGGGGAACTGAGTAGCCCACCTCTCCCACTCAAGACGGCAGCAGGAGGCCAGAGTTGCCAGCCTGTGTGGGCACTCAAGATGTTTCCATAGTGTTGGGGGACAAACAACGGGTCTATGCAAGTTACACACCCTCTCCCTGGCACCACATATTCTGGCAAAGTCAGCACTGGAGGCCATCAGCGGGCACCAAGTCAGCGGAATGGCTGGGAACATCGGAACATAGGAACAGGAGGAGGCCATTCAGCCCCTCGAGCCTGTTCCGCCATTCAATGAGATCATGGCTGATCTGCGACCTAACTCCATATACCCGCCTTTGGCCCATATCCCTTAATACCTTTAGTTAAGAAAAAGCTATCAATCTCCCATTTAAAATTAACAATTGATCTAGCATCAATTGCCATGCAAATTCAGAGCCTATAGTAGCTGTGAATTTAACGCTGTGTGGCATTGTATGTGGAGAAATCCGAGGCTACAGGAATCTATATATAAGGACAGTACAATATTGAGGGTACAGACCAGGTGGAAATTAATTGACAAAATGTGTTTAACTTAGTGTATAGTTTTTTTATAACTGTCACCTCCTATTTTCTCCCCTCCCCTCCAGAAGGCACAGACTCAAACCTGAGGGACAGTTCAACAATTCCAGAATTCTCCAGCACTAACATCCCTCACATTGACGAGGAAAAACAAATCACCAAAAGTCACAAAAATAGTTTGATCCCTCCTTTTCCAGATAGTTACGGTTTTTTCAGGTACCTTAGCCATCATTCTTCTCGTCATTTTTACCTGGTCTTTCACTGGAGTAACGTAACCATTGGTCCTCCAGTCAACACTCTGAGGAAGTCTGAAAGGTTTGGGCCTAGTTGGAGCAGGCTCTTTCCTGGTTGAGTTCTTGACTTCAAGTAGATGGAGTTGATTCATAAATTGATGGAACTCCTCAACTGTCTACAATAATCAACAGATTGGTACAGTTAGGACCGGCGCCAAAAAAATCCTTAAACCCACAAAGCAAATAAACAGATCAGAAGCTCAGCTCTCACTGTGACTTTTCAGCCATGAAAAGCTTGTGATTGGTCCAATCTACCGCTGGCAACCACAGCTATTCCAGTCTGGAATAGGAACTTCAGGCTGAATAAAGCCCAAGACCAGTTCACTTGCATTCCACTATTAAGTATGCAGATTCTTTCCTATACACAATTAAAGCTGGTTGGAATGAGTAATGAGGCGGGAATTCTTCCCGGTCCTGGGTTTTCCCCACTTTTCTTCTCTTCCAAAGCTCATGACTGGTGTTGAAGTCTATTTGCATTGCTAGTTTTAGTCCTTCAGTACCATTCTTTAGGTGTAAGCTTAAACAGTGAATGTCAGAAGGTTATTTTACCATGTTGGCATCACAGCTGGGGCCAATCCTATTCTTAGCTAATGTCCACACAGGCACACTTTCCACTCGGGATTACTCAATGGAGATCAGGAGCAAGAACCCTGGCTGGAGATACCCCTGTCCAGGCTTGGTAAACTTGATATTACCTCACATCTCCATACATTGATGGGCATGGAGTTGGGAAGTGACGACATGTTCATGGACATTAGAGAGGAAAGGGAGGTTGGAGTAGGGACAGTGATTGGAGGGTAGGTCTTTTGAGAACCCTAGGCAGTTATTGTCGGCAGACGGGTCGAGTGTTATAGCCAAGCTCGATCCTTTCCTCACTTGATATCCGCACACATGGGGGACGATTTTTGTCTCTCTACTGTCTGTTTTTAGGCATAAACGGGGCAGTAGTGGAAGGGAAGTCTGGAAGAAAAACATCTGCCAATTTAGCGCTGGAGATCCAGCTGTTCTAATTTAGGGTGGATCTTGACAGGAGGCCATGCTCCGACTGGAAAGAAGCAAATAGGGGCCAACTGGAGCTATCAGTATTCCCAGTGCCACCGCTACCAACTTAACCCGCCCGTGGGTGGTAGAGATCAGGAAGCCGCAAATTTCCAGATGTATTTAACGGGATCCTTAGCTGCAGTCAGGGAATGCTGGAGGCAGGTCCGGCGCTCAGTCTTTCTTCAGTCCCTTGAGTGTTTTGAGCCTTAAAGGCTTCTATAAGTTCATCTCCTTGCTGCTGAGGGTGCTGCTAAAATTTCCCTGCCGCTGCAATCTGCTGCTCCGTTTCACTCCCGATGCTTCCACCTTTAAAGGGCTGCTGCAGGCCCATGATGGACGCCTGCCTGGCTGGATTTCCCACCCTCCCAAACGCCGAGCTCCGCATCAGCAGCACCATTCGTACTGGCAGCTGGCCTGTTGTATTTAAATGAGGCCCGACCACTAAAATCGATCGGGTCCCCTGCCAACACCATCAGGTGGGCAGAGCAATCTCCCCACCAACCGCCCACCGGATAGGCACCAGAGATGAACATTCACCCAATGGACCTCCTAACAGAGATCACTGAGTAGTGATGGAGCTTCCTGGTCCCAGGGGCACTGGGGCTAATTGTACTACCTCTATTACCTCCCTGGCTGAGGTCGGCTAACACAGCATAGATTAGGGCCTTGTGCCTTCTTGGTCTGTATAACTCAATTCCACATACTGTGGTCTGCAGCTTAGAAGTCAAATCCCTTATTGTGACACAACAGGTGTATTCCCACTCACAAAGTCTCCAAAGTGGTTCATTCCCAGCTGGAACGAGTGTTTCCCCATCGAGTGCTCCAGATTATGAAGCTGGATTAATTGTAAGTTTTTCTCCCACACCATCCTCCTGTAATTACCTTCATTCTTGGAGAAAAAAGGAAAACAAATTGGTCACATGACAAGGTACATAGTGACTTTATATTTAAAAATGCCTTTATAGTTCAAAGTGTAGTTGCTGTTGTATCTTTGCACTCCTCCCTCTGAGAATAGAGTGAAACAGTGGAAGGATTCGCAGGCTGGTTAACAGTCTGACAGGCTGCAACGTTCACACTCCGTCCATGGCCATAACCGTCTTTACACCAGCCGGTAGAGTGGTTAGTCCTGTATGGGGAGAGGGTTTTATGGGCTCCCACAGCCTATACAAACCAGACCGAGCAACCAGCTGGATGTCAACCCAGAATTCCGATCTGTCTGGAGCGGGGTTTGAACCCTGCACCTTCCAACTCAGAGGCAGGAATGCTACCACTAAGACAAAAGGCTCGCTCTTACAAAACTATTGAAAGTGATCAATATTGTTTGATTGCAATTGTTTTTCTTGCGTTAGGAAGGGACTGGCTGGTACAATTGTTAGCACTCTGGCCGTTTACTCCTGTGATTTGACAGACTAAACATAAGAAATAGGAGCAGGAGTAGACCATTCAGCCCTTCGAGCCTGCTCCACCATTCAATAAGATCATGGCTGATCTTCTACCTCAAATCCGCCTTCCTGCCCTATCCCCATGCCCCTTTATTCCATTAATATCCAAAAATCTATCGATCTCTGTCTTGAATATACTCAACAACTGAGCATCCACAGCCCTCTGGGGTAGAGAATTCCAAAGATTCACAACCTTCTTGAGTGAAGAAATGTCTCCTCATCTCAGTCTTAAACGACAAAGGTGTTTGAGGTCACTGCTGAACAGCAACAACCTGCATTTGCACAGCTCTCCCTCAAATTGATTGATTTTTAAGGTGTTTATTTTATATGCTATTTCTTTCTTTCCATTTCCTTCTTCCCATTTCTCTGCCCGCCAACCCCCCTTGACATACATCTCCCCCTGCTCAGAGAGTGGGCTGGTAGGCTGGTCCCAGGCATGGGCCAGCACTGGGCCAGGGGCCCGTTCCTGGCTTATATACAGCAACTTCTGCTGGAAAAATGCATGTGTGTGGGCCGTGGTTGAGGTCAGAATTGGGCTCGACTGTGGTGCTCCCACAGTGGATTCGCTCATTGACACACGCTTTGAAAAATGGCTACTTAAGGTGTTCCAGTGCTATCAGCACTTGCAGCTCAGCATGAGCCAGTCAGGGCTTTCAACAGCAGAGGAGTTAAAAACAATAAAAAAATAGATAAAAACACTTCCCTGTATTTGGAACACACGAAGGCATGTTAGTTTGTTGGCACAGAGAAGTGCCCTAAGTAAACAGAGACTGAAAATCTCAGACAACAAGTTCTATGAGTGCAAAAGCGTTGGAAATAGGGAAGTGAAACTGCCCTGAAGCCATCTTGTTTTTGCGGTTCAGATGTCTTCAGCCACTTGCAAATGGGAACAAGTAGTTTGTCACCGAAGGAAGTATCTACTAAAACATTTTCATTTAGTACATTTGGACCATACAGGACAAACAATGCTAGGTAGTGAGGGTCAGTCATTGTTTATCAAAGTAGTGCCACTATTACAAGGATTTTTGGAGAGGGGTTTGTGTTTTGTTGGATAAAGAAGAAAGAAAATGCATAAAGTTACACAGGAACATCTTGATAAAAGACTGATCAGTGGATAGGAGCTTTGATGGTGTCTGGTTACTAAGACCGATTGTTCTCTCTGGGCCCCCGCTGGGCACTTGACAGGTGCAGCCTACCTGAGGTGTGCTGCGCCAGTGAGGTGAGAGGTGCCTACAAATTGTCCTGGCCTGTCCCACAACTACACCCCTGGCGACTGTGACCTATTGGCTGCTTTTGTCCAGTGAAGCAAGAAGGTCCTGAGGGGTCCCGGAGTGGGGAAGGGGGGCATAAAAGCTGGGGCGATCAGCCGTCTTTAGATGGTTCCGACATAAGTCCCTCCGCCAGGTTTCTTCGGGTGCCCCTCCCACCTCACTTACATTATTACGCTGGATCTGCACCTACTCAGGTCCAGGCCCAGTAACAGCACTCTGTGTCAACCCAGGAAGTCCCGGGGCCGTGTAGTGGGGCAGCGACCTCATGTAACGAGTCTCCGCCCCCTTTTCCTAATCCCTACACTTGAAGAGGAAATTCCCCCCTCCCCCCACATTCTCAAATGTATGTTGAACACTTGGCCATATGGATGGATCCAACATTACCAGTTTCTGGGGCCTATAGTTCTCTGCATATGCACTACGGGTACGGTAGTGTAGCGGTTATGTTACTGGGCTAGTAATCCAGTGGCCTCGAGTAACGACCGAGAGAATGTGCGCTCAAAGCCCACCATGGCAGTTTGAGAATTTGAATTCAGTTTACAAAATCAGTATTGTACCATGAATCTGTCAGATTGTCATAAAAACCCAACTGGTTCACTAATGCCCTTTGAGGAAGGAAACCTGCTGACCTATATATGACTCCAGTCCCACAACAATGTGGTTGATTCTTAACTGCTCTCTCAAGTGACCTAATAAGCCACTCAGTTGTGTCAAACTCAGGGCAACTAGGGATGGGCAATAAATGCCAGCCTTGCCAGTGACACCCACACCCTGAGAATTAACAAATAATGAAGACCAGACATTAATGCTGCAGGTAACAAGACAGTAGTAGGACATATACACTAATATGTCATGGCGTTCACTTGCTCCACCTCCCCTGTGACTCTAAGTAGAGACGCTGCTTTATGTGTTTCTAGGCCAACATTTATTGTTGTGGGCTGATGCTGCCTGGGATTTGCTTCCCTCACTTTCCTTCCCTTGCTGCCCGTGAGAGAAGGCAACAAATGCTATCAGGAGACAGGTTTTCCCATCATACACGAAGTAAGTGATAGGAGCTATATTGAAACTATAGGCCCTACAGGGAGTTTTAAATGGAGATATATCTCCCTTCCTGGCTTCTACTGCCCAGTGTACAGAACCTCACCAGGTGAGGAACAAAAGAAGATCTTGGAAAGAGGAAGTACAGGAGCCCCGATTCTCTGATTATGGGAGTAATGGTGTTGAGCTGTGCAAGATCTCCTGTACCTGCAGTGTAGAGGGCTGGTCTGACCCAACAGGATATTTGAGCCAGTGACGATACTCTCCTGGCCATAGGAAGCTAGGACTTACTTAAGAGAATAGTCTAAAATACAGAAGCCAGAATATATAGAATAAGAGCAGAAAAGACCCAACAATGTGACCTCTCATTATAACATCTGTACTCATCTCATCATAACTGGCTGTACAAGAATAAATCATGGGAGTTGGGCACAATATGTGGTTATGGGCGTTGCCATAGATATTCAGATATTTGGATTTGACTGAAGTTCGCTTGTTTTAGCCACTTACCTCCGCATACTGTTTATTGTGAAATGACTTCCAGTTCAGCCAGGCTTCGTTCAATGCAGGATCAAGCGTGTGCGTGAAGGCAACAGCTAGAAAGGACAACACCAAGCAAATGGAAAGGAAGGAGGCCTTCATAATGGATTACCTAATAAAATGAACATTCTACGGTGAATGACAGGCAATTAACAACCATTCATGTACAATCCACTGGAATTGCATGCTTGTGATAGTTTGTAGCTTATGTCCAATGTCTATCTGTTTCATTCTGAGCCTTTCTAACTCCCAAGGTGAAGAAACTTGAGCCCTTTATGGTGCATTTGTTTAACGAGCTGGTTCCAGTGTAATATCAATGAGCTGGCTTCTTCTTGTGCCACCCGAGGCCCAGCACCACTGGTGACAACCATAGATGGGAGCTGCCACCGGTGTGAGATGGTGCATTCCACCATGGAGTTCTGGCCATGGGGGGCTGAGCTCTGCCCCTTTCACAGTGTTGGCTGTGTGCACCTTCAACTGATGTTGGGGAAATCTATGGCTGGAGAGTTTATAGTTGCACGTGACACTGGGAAACAACTCATCATAACAAACAAGTCCCATTTGTTTTAAGGTGGTGTTTGGGACTTTTGAACAAAAGTGTCAGGCCGATCTTGTGCATAGTCAGTTCTTCATTTCTAATTTCCATTCTGTAATGTAAATTCAGAGCATCAGCAGCCTTAACACAAGGGTGGATGTAGAGAAACTGCTTACACTTGTGGGCGAGCCCAGAACAAGCAGACATAAATATAGCATATCCAGTAACAGATCAAATAAAGAATTTAGGAGGAACTTCTTTACACAGAGAGTGGTGAGAATGTGGAACACACTGTCACATGGAGTGGTTGGTGCAGGGAGCACTAACACAGCCCTTTATGGTGCATTTGTATTAAAGAGCTGGTTCCAGTGCAATATCAATGAGGTGGCACTACAGGTGGCTTCTCCTTGTGCCACTCAAGGCACAGCACCACTGGTGGCAACCATAGACGGGCGCTAGATGGCGGTCAGTGCTAGATGGCGCTTTGCACCATGGAGTTCTGGCCATGGGCGATTTGAGGGAGAAGGGAATATAGGGATATGGGGACAGGGTGGGAAGAGGTAATTAGTGTGGGAGGAGGCTTATATGGAGTATAAACATAAGAACATAAGGACATAAGAAATAAGAGCAGGAGTAGGCCATACGGCCCCTCGAGCCTGCTCCGCCATTCAATAAGATCATGGCTGATCATCGACCTCAACTCCACTTTCCCGCCCGATCTCCATATCCCTTGATTCCCCTAGAGTCCAAAAATCCATCCATCTCAGCCTTGAATATACTCAAAGACTCAGCGTTCACAGCCCTCTGGGGCAGAGAATTCCAAAGATTCACAACCCTCTGAGTGAAGAAATACCTCCTCATCTCTGTCTTAAATGGCCGACCCCTTTTCCTGGGACTATGCCCCCTAATTCTAGACACTCCAGCCAGGGAAACAACCTCTCAGCGTCTACCCTGTCAATCCCCTTCAGAATCTTGTATGTTTCAATGAGATTACCTCTCATTCTTCTAAACTCCAGAGAGTATAGGCCCATTCTACACAATCTCTCATCAGATTGACATCAGCATAGACCAGATTGGGAGAATGGCCTGTTTCAGTGCTCTAGATTCTGGGAGAACTGGGAGGGCCACACAGGGACATAGGGCTAGAGGAAATGACAAAGGAAGGAAGGTGTCATGAAGAGATTTGAAGATGAGGCCAAGAATCATGAAGTTTATTCTCTGGGACATGGAAATTCAGCAGAGCTTGATGAGGAAAGGGATGATGGGGACATGATCTTCAGTGCGGGTGAGGACATTGGCATTCTGGATGAATTGTAGTTTCTGGATGGTGAAAACAGCAAGGGCAGAAAGGACAATTTTGGGAAAGTCGATAAAAGTATGGATTAGGGTTTTGGGAGCAGAAGAGGAGAGACAGGGGTTGAGGCAATCAATGAGGTGAAAGAAAGCAATCTTGGTGGTGGATTGTAATTGGGGAAGAATCTGAGCCCAGGGTTGAGCAGTCCACCAAGGTTCTGCACCTCTGGGTTTGGCCTGTTGTGGCAACCAGAAGGAGTTGGAATCAAGGCTGGAGCCACATATGTATTCGAGGGACCCAAACAGAGTGCTTTGGTTTTACATTAAGCTGGAGAAAGGTTTGGCTTATCCAGGTCTAAGTTTCAGATAACCCCTTAATTCCTTTGAAGATCCAAGAGTACTAGTTTAGCATGTGGAAGATAGCACAGATACTCCAAATGTTTCTCTAAGGTCAGACAAAACTATCATGAAGAACCCGAAGAATGCTAATGAGGATGTAATTACACATTGGGTGTGAATTTCCAAGAGGGTTCTCCTGATTGTCTGCTGTAACTTCGGCGACAGATCTGCGGAAACTCCGGAGGAGAAGCATAAATGGCACACGCCGTTTCTCTGGGGTTTCCGCGGATGCCCGCTGAAGTTCCAGTGGATGATGGCGCAAAGTCCTGCGGAAATTCACCCCTGCTGTGTAGAATCGCAGCTGGCTTAACACCTCAGTGGCTGCAACTAACGATACAGAATCCAATTCACACACAGAGCAACAGGCTAAACATTTGCTGTTTGCACATTGGCTGCCACATTTGCCCAAACAACAACACTGGCTATGCTTCAAAAAGTAATTCATTGGCTGTGAAGCTTATTTGATGTGAAAGGCAGGATATCATTTAAAGTTGCAATTTGCAGGGCTTTGGGGAGACCTTAGGGGAGTGGGCTAATTGGATAACTTTCAAAGAGCAGGCATAGGAACGATGGGCCGAATGGCCTTCTTCTGCGCTATAGGATTCTATGAAGCTCTTTCTTTCTTAAACAGCTGTAAAATAAGCAAAGCATTTCAGAAAAGCCATTTTAGGTTTGAGAAAATGAGTGGAATCCACCTTAGAGCTAGTTACCAAGGCAGATTCCAATATTTGCCACATTCCCGATTGGCATCGAGCTAGAACAAACTTCTTCTCCACGAAATCCTAGATGCAGATATTTGTTGGCAGTTACAGAATGCAAGATCTAAGACTGCCAAAGACAATTTGGCACCTTGAAAAATGGTGTTAATTAGAACAAAGCAGTTGCGCCACCTTTAAAATTGAGTCAACAGCTTCAATTTAACCACTGTGGTCATTCAAAAGCCAAGACTTTAGAAAATTAAGTCCTGGTTACCCACTGCTGCTGATTTTTTAATGTACCGTATGACCATTAGCAACAGTATGTGAGAGAGGATAAACTGATGGTGAGTTTAGCACCAGATAGCGATCAAGGAAACCTCTCAAACAAAACATTTGTTTTCTCAATAAAGGTTTGGTACAGAACTAAACCAATGTGAGAAGCTGCTCACACATTGTTATCTGTGCAGAAAATCACAGCTCTCACTGATTACCAGTTATACTGTGTGGTGTAACAGTGAGTAGAAGCTAGTCTGTGCATTGTTACATCAGGAAACCAGGTACAGTTGACGTTCCTAATGCTTTACAACTAATAGATCAGATTCTGGTACGCAGGTTCAGGGCTGTAGTGTGTCTGCTTGATCCAACAAGTAAAAATTGAGAAATTATATGCATAAGTCAGACACTGTTTGAAATATTGAAATATAGACTTAAATACTATTATCCTGCGTTTAAAGTCTTTCCAATTGCTGAATAAAATGCATTTCTTGCAACAATAACAATTTGCATTCGTATAGCGCCTTTAACATAAAAAATAACCCCAAGGTGCTCCAGATGAGTGTAATTAGAAAAAATTGACACCGAGTCAAAGAAGACATTAAGACAGTTTGGTCAAAGAGGTAAATTCTAAGCAGCGTCTCAAAGAGAGAGAGAAGGAGGAGAGAGAGGTGGAGAGCCGAAAAGGCTTGGGGAGGAATTCCAGAGCTTAGGGCCTAGCCGGCTGAAGACACGGCTGCCAATGGTGGAATGAGTGAAGTCGGGAATGCACAAGCTGAGTTGGAACAACACAGAGTTCTCAGAGGGTTGTAGGGTTGAAGGAGGTAACAGAGATAGGGAGGGGCGAGGCCATGAGGGGATATCAACACAACGATGTGAATTTTTAAATTGAGGCTCTTGCAGAGAGGCGGCACGGGCTTGATGGGCCGAATGGCCTCCTTCTGTGCTGTAACCATTCTATGATTCTATGATTCTATAAGGCATTGGTGGACCGGGAGCCAGTGTAGGTCAGAGAGCAAAGGGATGATGGGTGAACAGGATTTGGTGCGAGTTAGGATACGGGCAGCAGCGTTTTGGATGATTTCAAGTTTATGGAAGTCACAACCTGCTATAGTGTGCAATCACTTGATCCTCATGGCTGCTTGCATTTCTACTAACGTTCAATTTTCAATACCTGTTCACCTGCAAGTGATTCACTTAGAACGGTTAAAATAGAGATTGGGACAAAAGCAAGGTGGCAACTTCCAGAATAACGGAGTAGGTCAAGTTAGTGCAACAAAATAATCAAAAAGGCTAATGGAATGCCAGCCTTTCTATCTAGAGGACTAGAATACAAGGGGTTAGAAGTCATGCTGCAGCTATTCAAAGCTCTGGTTAGACCACACCTGGAGTACTGTGCTCAGTTCTGGGCACCACACCTTAGGAAGGATATATTGGCCTTGGCGGGAGTGCAGCGTAGGTTTACTAGAAGGATACCTGGACTCCAAGGGATAAATTACGAGAAGAGATTACACAAACTAGGGTTGCATTCCCTAGAATTTAGAAGATTAAGGGGTGATTTGATTGAAGTTTTCAAGATATTTAGGGGAACTGAGAGTAAATTGAGAGAAACTATTTCTGCTGGTTGGGGAATCTAGGAAAGTTAGAGCCAGACCTTTCAGGAGTGAAGTTAAGAAACACTTCTACACACAAAGGGTGATAGAAGTTTGGAATTCTCTTTCACAAATCTGAGATTGATAGATTTTTGTTAACCAAAGATATTGAGGGATATGGGCCAAAGGCGGGTATATGGAGTTAGGTCACAGATTAGCCGTGATCTCATTGAATGGTGGAACAGGCTCGAGGGGCTGAATGGCCTCCTCCTGTCCCCATGTTCCTATAAAATCTGTATCCATTACAGAATGGTTGACCTGGCCGGATGCTGCAGTCAGCTGGGATGTTCACTATCGAGCTTCTATCAGAGATTGTAGCAACGACTGATAGAGCAAAGGACTATACAGTCTAAAGTCCTGGGAAAGCAATGTGTTAGACTAGGAGCTGGTGTAATGAACCTTGACTTCTACATGACAAGCAGGTGGAAGTGTCTGTAAAACGGATTATTTGAAACTTAGGAGGACCGAGAGAGAAAAGTTGAGAAGAGCAATGACCTCTGTTAAGACCGACGGGAAAAGGAGGTTGGAATTAAGCAATGAGGCAAGGAATGCCTGTTAGGTAACATAATTACATAGGTAACAATCTTATTCCTATATATTGCCTAGGACTGCTAGAAAGCTCTAGAGGAATCTCCCCAGATGTGTCTCTTGAGGCAAATGGCCTCATCATTCAGAGCAGTCCCAGTTCCCAGGTTTCAGCAGTTTCATTATAATCAACGGACTATGTACAAATGATGATGCAATCAATTACATCATTGGCCTACTTATTTTCACCAGTACTTTGTTAATTAAAAAAAATATTTTAATACATTGTGATGTGATACAATGTGCTACTCTACCCTGAGGGCTCAGTGATAAACTACACCATAACTGAGCCTGAGGGAAGTCCTGGGTTCAATCCCTGCTATAGGAACAGCAGTAGACCATTCAGCCCCCCTCGCCTGTTCCGCCATTCAATTAGATCCTGACTGCTCTGTGCTGAATAAGCAGAGCTCAGGGTTCCTGCATCTCATTGCCACCCAGTGACCACCCGCCAACTGAAAGTATGTGGGTGAGGAGAGGATCGGGCTTCGCGATGGCAAAATGACCCATTGGCACTCACACCCGATGAATGGTCACTTCAAGAGGGTTGCCAGTGCCCATGGTGCCCCAGCGTGAATCAGACTAATGCTTTTAGAAAAGGAAAGCAAATTAGAAAGGTAAAAATCTCAAATGTACCCCTGACAACAAGTCTATCGCCCCACAGACTTTAGAACATTGACTGTAAATCAACGGACCAGTGTACCAGCCCAGGCTCCAGATGCTCCCAGTGTACCAGCCCAGGCTCCAGATGCCCCCAGTGTACCAGCCCAGGCTCCAGATACCCCCAATGTACCAGCCCAGGCTCCAGATGCCCCCAGTGTACCAGCCCAGGCTCCAGATGCTCCCAGTGTACCAGCCCAGCCTCCAGATGCCCCCAGTGACCCAGCCCAGGCTCCAGATACCCCCAGTGACCCAGCCCAGGCTCCAGATACCCCCAGTGTACCAGCCCAGGCTCCAGATAGCCCCAGTGTACCAGCCCAGGCTCCAGATACCCCCAGTGTACCAGCCCAGGCTCCAGATGCCCCCAGTGTACCAGCCCAGGCTCCAGCTGTCTCCAGTGAAGTCCTATTGCGCCCCCCCCGCCCCCACCCGGAAGTGGCAGGGGAGGAGGGAGAGAACGTGCGGAAACCTCCGATTTTCCCGGTGATCTGTTTATTCCCATTACGACGGTCACTAAAATAACTTTTTTAAAACGCCGATAAAAATAAGATAAAACCCCAGAGACACGAAATGGGTTCGGGGAGAAAAATGAGAAACAATTAAATGGAATTAGGAATTTACACTTGAACCCACATCCACATCAAACCGAAACTAAAAGCGTCTTAAGTCCCACAAACCCCGACCGAAGGCTCCAACCCTTACTTTAATATCGTTTCTTAATTAATTTTCTGTTTGACGAGCAACCAAGAAACATGTGTTTTAATTCTCCGTTTCTACAGGTTCAGTAAGAGATGGGGATTTAAGCCAAGCCCTTGGGTGGAGGAGCGACCTTTGGGATATCGACCACACTCAGGCTCCTCTACTTTCCATTGAAGTCCCAATTCTGACTTAACATCAAGTTGCAGCGGGAGTTTCCTGGATCCTGAAAATGTCTTGCTGATCCCAGGAAATCCAGAGATGTTTAACTCACCTCTCCCTTAGATCTAACCCAAATCTTCCAATTCCCACCAAAAATATATTTCAAGGACCAGTTCCCGCTCCCAACCCCTTACCTTTCAACGATTCCCCTCCTCAACACGAAGCTGCTGGAGAGACTGATCAAATCGAACTGTTCTCGGTTCTTATGAATGCTCTGAGACTCCTCCCTGGGTGACACAGCTTCATGTGACAGCTGTAACTTTGCTTTCTGCAATGTTTGGACTTTCACAACTGAAGGGTTTTGTTGGTTAACTTCCTCTTTGCGATTGGAATGTTTCCCTATTGTGGTGAGACCGCATTGCCCAAACTAGTTGGTTCCTTCAGGGCCAAGGACTGTTTAATCTTGGAACACAGTCTTAGAGGAACGGTAAAGATTTTTTTCCTTCTCTGGAGCCTGGACTGGTACACTGGGGGCATCTGGAGCCTGGGCTGGTACACTGGGGGCATCTGGAGCCTGGGCTGGTACACTGGGGGTATCTGGAGCCTGGGCTGGTACACTGGGGGCATCTGGAGCCTGGGCTGGGTCACTGGGGGTATCTGGAGCCTGGGCTGGGTCACTGGGGGCATCTGGAACCTGGGCTGGTACACTGGGGGTATCTGCAGCCTGGGCTGGTACACTGGGGGCATCTGGAGCCTGGGCTGGTACACTGGGGGCATCTGGAGCCTGGGCTGGTACACTGGGGGCATCTGGAGCCTGGGCTGGTACACTGGGGGCATCTGGAGCCTGGGCTGGGTCACTGGGGGCATCTGGAGCCTGGGCTGGTACACTGGGGGTATCTGGAGCCTGGGCTGGTACACTGGGGGCATCTGGAGCCTGGGCTGTGTCACTGGGGGTATCTGGAGCCTGGGCTGGTACACTGGGGGCATCTGGAGCCTGGGCTGTGTCACTGGGGGTATCTGGAGCCTGGGCTGGGTCACTGGGGGCATCTGGAGCCTGGGCTGGTACACTGGGGGTATCTGGAGCCTGGGCTGGTACACTGGGGGCATCTGGAGCCTGGGCTGGGTCACTGGGGGTATCTGGAGCCTGGGCTGGGTCACTGGGGGCATCTGGAGCCTGGGCTGGGTCACTGGGGGTATCTGGAGCCTGGGCTGGTACACTGGGGCATCTGGAGCCTGGGCTGGTACACTGGGGGTATCTGGAGCCTGGGCTGGTACACTGGGGGTATCTGGAGCCTGGGCTGGTACACTGGGGTCATCTGGAGCCTGGGCTGGTACACTGGGAGCATCTGGAGCCTGGGCTGGTACACTGGGGGCATCTGGAGCCTGGGCTGGGTCACTAGGGGCATCTGGAGCCTGGGCTGGTACACTGGGAGCATCTGGAGCCTGGGCTGGGTCACTGCAGTAACTTAGGCTTCCCTTTAGAACGTGAAAGGATTGTTATATAGTCGAGGCACTGAGAAAACCATGACACCGTTAAACCTGTAGAAATTAGAGGATATTTCTGCACGCAAGTCAAAACTTTAATTTGAAAATAACCTTGTCATTAATTTACTTTTGCTCAGCTAGGTATCTGACATTAATGGAAACCCATCCACACCTTCAAGACTCTCTAAGCCAAACAAATGAGAAATCTAGAACTGTCCAGTTGCTGTTTGCGATTAAACAGATGGCGGATGAAGGCATTAAATAGAATGAGTGACAGTGGACAGCCTTGCCTCACTCCTCTTTTAGGTTCAGTGAGTCTCTCATTGACCCTTACATTGATCTTAGAGCTCGAGCACACTTGCCAAATAAAATCCAAGATTTGACCATCTACTCCCATAGCTTCCAGTTTCTTCATGAAGACCAGGAGGTGCCAGTTCAAAAGGCCTACAAAAATCGATGAAAGCAACGTAAGTGGCTTTCCCCTGAGTCCTACAGCAATCTGCAAAGACGCAATCTGACCTACGCATTCCCTATATAAGCAAAATTCAGCCTGTTCCTTGCTGAGTAGTCCACAAGCCTCCAGAGTATCTGATGTGTGCGCTCTGACAACCCAAAGAGCCATTTTAAGAGCTACTGATATGAATGAAATTCTTTAATGGTTTTTGACTTAGTAAGATTCCCCTGCTTGTGCACAGAAGCCACAACTGTGCTCTGGACTACCGAGGGTGCAGGTGCTTCAGAGCCCTATTCACCTCCAAGGTGAGTCAGTTGTTCCTGGCACTGTTCTCCAAGATGATCACCAATACACCTCTTCCCCACCTATAGAGGAACTTTTAGGAAATCTATATGAATATTGTCCATGCCTGCTGTCCTACCGTTAGCTGTGTGATGCAGGACGGAGTCCACTTCCATCAAACTGGTTCATTAAGGCCTTCAAACTATGCACCATATTCCACTGGCTTTTCCAACCTTCATGCAGATTGACCTTACTACGACCTGTAAGCTCAGACAATGGCTGAATGCAAAGGTCTTTGGAGACCCCAGGGATGCCCCAACGGGTTTGTTGTAGAGCAGTAAACCTGCTATTCATTGGCCCTCGCCCAGAGCAAACCTTCTGACCATGATTGGTGACAAACTTGAGCCAACGGAAATAAAGATTTTGGATCACTTTGTGTAATTGTGCAGCCTTGCAGATGAACACAACCCACAGATCCCATTAAATAAATGAATTCGAGTTACTCCACTCAAACCGGCCGCCCTAACGACATGGTAGTGCTTTGCAATTGCTTTCCTATCATTTGAGTCTTGCATAAATTCCCTTACAGAAATTTCAAACCAAAAAAGGTACTGTTTCTTGCTTAAAAAGAGAGGGATTCCGGGATTAGTACAATCCACGAGCTTCACATCCTTAATTCGATTGCTGACTTAGCTGGTTTGTGATCCTACTAACTGCTGATTCAAAATATCACATCTCGTGCTCCTAAGTCAGTTGTGTGACAGAAGTGAAACTAAGGGTTCGATTTTGCCGGCGCTCAGGGGGCGGGGTTGGTGGCGGGTCAATTTGAACAAAATGCCGGCGGGTTCCGATCCTGCCGTCAACCCGCCTCCATCCAACTTTTCCAAAGGCGGGCTCGCAGACTCCCGGTCGGTCCCGCCGCGGCCCTTAAGGCAGGTAACTGGTTGTTAACTGCCTGTGTAATCCTATTTTGCCTGGCCTTTTAAATTTTACCACTTTTTCAGCGTGTTCCACGTCATTACCAAACAACACCAGCTAAGTGTGGCGGGTTGACAAGTGGCTGGCTTCCTGACAGCTGCAGCTCCAGCATAAAAACGGAGCTTTCAACAAGGATCAGTTGTTGGTGGCAGAACTTTGTTTTTTCAGGCCTTGGCAAACTTTTTGCAGGTCTACTGATTTTGGAAGTGGTGAAGCTGAGATCCATCTCCATTGTGGCCTCCTGGGAAAACCCTCTCCCCACATTGACTGAGCGCTTCCTCAACTGAGATATCTACCAGCAACATGGGAACCATTTATTTCCTTTCATCCTGGACCTCAGATTTGGACGAAGAGCAGCCGCGGCAGCAGCAGAACCAGGAACAACGGCAGCAACAACAACAGGAGCGCCAACCTGCTGCTCACCCACCTGAAGCTGCACAGGGCAGAAGTGGTCAGTGCAGGGACACACATCGCCGCAGGAGAAACCTCCAACACAGGGCTTACAGGCCGAGGAGCAGCTTCCTAAACATGAGTGAGCAGCAGTGCCAAAGGAGGAGAGGCAGTCGGTGACATCTGTGCAATGCTGCATCAACACCTGGAGCCCAGAAGAGCGGGTGGACACCCCTTACCAGTGGCTGTCAAAGTCACCACCGCACTCGATTTTTTTGCTTCAGGGTCCTTCCAGGGATCATCAGCAGACACCAGCGGCATCTCCCAGTCGGCTGCACACACTTGCATCATGCAGATGCCCTCTGCCAAGGCCCACAATTACATACACTTCTTGACGGATCAAGCGAGTGTAACCGCGCGTGCGGTTGGCTTTGCAAATATGGCAGGCTTGCCAAGGGTGCAGGGCGTCGTAGACTGGACACATGTGGCCCTTAGGGCACCCCATCACAACCCAGCTGTTTTTGTCAACCGCAAGGGCTTCCACTCCCTCAACGTGCAGCTGGTGTGTAACCACAGGAAGAACATTTTGCATGTTTGCGCAAAGTACTCTGGCAGTTGCCATGACTCGTTCATCCTTCGGCAGTCTAGCGTGCCTCCACTGTTCAATCCACCAAACCAACTTTCTGGGTGGCTACTTGGATACAAGGGCTATCTCCTGAAGACGTAGCTAATTATGCCGTTGAGGAGGCCATTGAATGAAGCTGAGGAGCGCTACAATGCCAGTCACATTTCCACCAGAGCCATCATCGAGCAAACCATCGGCTTGCTGAAGATGCGATTCAGATGCCTTGACAGATCAGGTGGAGCCCTACAGTATTCAGCAGCCAGGGTCTCCAGAATCGTCGTGGTCTGCTGTGCAGTGTACAACATCGCACAGCATCATGGCTCCCAGCTGCCTGAGGAACAAGTGGCTCAGCGCATAGCCTCCTCAGATGAGGAGGATGAGGAGGAGGAAGACCTTGCGGAGGCGGATACGCCAGCTCCAGCAGCACGTGAGCACATTGCTGCCCGCGATGCAAGGGATGCACTAATCTTTGCCAGATTCACTTAGGTAGACAAATCAAACACATGTGGTTGGCACCTTCTTATCAGACCATAGACAATGGACAAGAACCTGTGGGTTCCTATCACTCTGACCACCATCATTACAAATGCCCTGAGCCTTCAATGTGCAAGTTCCATTTCCCAGATCACATAGGCCAGAATTTCAACTGTTTGCCATCACTTCTGTTTATTCAATACACAAAAGGATGGCTATGACAAAAAATAAATACAACAGAACAGAACACCCAAGTGACTACCCTTGTGACTACTTGTGCTTTATCTTCCTCTTACGTGTGCTTCTACGTGGTGCTTCCCCTGTGGCTTCAGCAGATGTGGAGGCACCTTGCTCATTTTCATGCTGCTCCTGCTTCGACACCTTTGGTGGGCGTCCTCTGGGTTTGCGAGCCTCTGAGGGCTCGGCAACAGTCTGCTCCTCCTGCGTCTGTGCAGGGGCTGAGACGCCGATCTCAGTTGGGTGAGGACTCTGGTGGGGCTCTAACCGAGGGCTACCTAGTGGCATGGGAGTGTAAGCGCTTGGAGAGGAGCCCCCACTTCCTTGTTGCCTGCCACCAACATCCGTCTCATGGGTCAGCCCCACTTCAGTGCTAGCAAATGGCTGGACAGCACCTTGCTGCACATCAGGGGGGCCACGAGGACCCATATCTACACTGGCAGTCCTACTCAAAAGGACTTCCATGAAGGTCTGGTTTCTCTGCTCAATAGCTGCCCACCGCTCCTCCAGAGATGTCAGTCTATTCTGAACATTCACCATGTTTTCCTGACTCTGGCGACTTATTTCCTGTAGAGTTTTGCAATTATCGCGATTCAAAATAACATGAGAGAAGCAGGTTCAATTGATCATTTTTATTAAACGAAATGCTGCCCTGATAATAAAGGACACAGAAGCCTGTAAAATGGCCGCCGCGCATCGTGGCAGAAGCTTTCAGAGACACAGTGGGCAGACAAGATGGCGTCCAATATACATTCAGTATGAGATCGGATCATACTCGGTACACATTGAAAAGGCAGGATGCAACCCGTTTGCATCCTGGACAATAGCAATGATATAAGTGCTGGAATCGTTTCATACGCACAGTAAGGATCATTGAACTGGGCCATCGAGAACCCATCCAGACACATCAATACACAAATACCCCCCGGCTCAACAATGAGAGAGAGATTGGCGGGTGATTAAGCCAGTATTCGGGGGGCCCCAAAACCAGTCGAGGAGACGATTCATACACATCCTGGCTGGCTCAACAATGGAGAAGGTATTAACGGATAGTTGGCCAGTTTCAGGTGTTACCGAAACCCGTTAAGAAGATAATCGCCCCATGCTGGGAGTTTTGGGTGCCAAAATCACACAAAGAATAAACGTTTAGATTTGAGCGGGAGATAAGGCCGACAAAGCAGTATAACTATAGGGAACAAATGTCCATCGGTCTCTTGCTGGACTCTTCCTTGACTCTTGGCTCTTGACTCTTCGCCGTGCTGGTCAGTTATTGGAGTGTTGGGTGGAGCTCAATCGGAAGGAGCCGCCTCGACAGGGCAAGTAACAGGGTACACCATCCCAAGCGTCGGTAAACGGTGTCCGGACCCAGAGGCCCGAGTAACCAGAAGAAAGACGAGAAGAAAGACGAGAAGAAATTCCACGTGCTGCCGCGGTCAGTAAACCCCGACCGCGCCCGAAGATATAACGACAGAATCCATCTTTGAATTCTACAGACTACTACATGAACCGTTTTCTTTGAATTCTACGGACTACTGCACGATCTGGTCTGAATCCATCGACCACTTCATGAGATCAGGGAATCTGGCTTACCTTTCGCGGCAGCGAGAGTAAACAAGTGGGGTGCAGAAACCCTTACAACCACGTGACAGTCAGGCGCTGCAGCAAAACGAGCTGAGTGCCTCACTTTAAATTTCCGAAGTGAGCCGAATGGTGAGCATGTTTTCCGATCCTACAAATCCAGACGTAGTTTAGGTATACTGAGGGAGGGTGGTTTTCTAAGGTTAATGTATAATGTGTTCCCCCTTTTTCAATGTGTCGTGTGTTCCCCATTTCCATAGACCAAGTTTTATGAACGTGTGTATACTTGTACTCTCTTTGATCTGCGCCTATGACATGTATTTCATGATTTTAGACGCCATGCAATAAAGATATTCATTTCATGCTATTCAACCGGGTCTATTTGAGTCTTTTCTCTGCATTACTGCTCCTTGCATCTAAGTCCAGGTGTCAGAACCGTAAGGGCGAGTGGGTCGAACCACTCACAGGTGCTTATTGCAAAAGTCTGGCCGGAGACCAGAGCAAGCAATAGTATAGGCAACGAAGGCCTCACCTCGCACCAGTCCGTGACCCCTTACATTCCTCCATGGCTGTAGCCATCCTCTCCTCTACCATAGCCACCCTTTCCAGAGAGGTAGCCATCCTTACCACGGAGGTAGCCATCCTTTCCACGGAGGTTGCCATCCTTTCCGTGGTGGTGAGTTCATGCGCCAATGCCTCCACAAAGGCACTGCTCATGTTAGCGATGGACTCCTCCATCCTCTCCACACTCGCAGCAACCCTGGAGACAAAACCTGTCAGAGACTCCTGCACTTGTTCCCGGAGTTCCAGCACCGCTCTCTTTCTGGATGGACCCGGAGGCACAGGGTCGACATGCAGTGGAGCTGAGCTGGGAGAGTCCTGCGCCCTCCGACGAGGACTCTCCACTGCTGTCCCTGTCCCCACCATCTGCTGATGCTCACTTGTGAGCTGTGATACACCAGATGACAACACTACTCTATCTTGCGAAGGTCGCACCGAGGTGTGAGTGTCTGCGCTGGTGCTGGGTGTGCTTAATTCTGCTGACGCTATGCCCTCAGAGGTTGCAGGTTCCTCTGAGGAGTCTGGGAGCTCAGGCTGCTCCTCCTGGACAGTGGGGAGGGGGGCTTTCGATGGTCCTGTGGAGGAGTAAAGGAAAGAGTTAGACATGTGAGATAAACGTTGCATGCACATTGAATTGTGCAGATGATCATAAGTCAATCTGTTAGAGCATCAGAAGCCATATCAGTCACTCATGCAATGTAAATCAGAGAGATGAAAAACTATTCTGTCACCAGCTTGCTCTGATGCGCCCGTCTTTCCCTCCCCCACTTGCGCATCCTCCTCGGCTCCCACAATCTCCAGGGCCGCCTCCTCTGAAGTGGTGAGCTGGGCTATTGAGAGTGGCCCTCCTGCTGTCCTCGCCCTCTCCCGCTTATTGTGGGCTCTCTTTTCCTGTAATGAGAGAGACAAGTGGAGTTTGAGTGAGAATGAAGAAGTGAGTGTAGAGAATCCATAGCATAGATGCTTAGAAGGACACAAAGATGGAGTGAGATGGCAAGACCAAGGGCCCTCCCTGTATGTTGTCAGTTGTTGTCATTGCATCACAGTGATAGGGAGTGTGAGGGCTGCATAGTCGAATAGCTAAGTGAATGTGAACATACAGAAGAGGGAATGGGTAAGGGTGCAGTGATGTAAGGGTGAAGTGGGATGTGGAGGAGGGGGTTGACAAAGCAGAGTGCTGGTGACGAGAGGCGATGGGGATCAGATTGAGGGTCATGGGGATGGAATACTCACTTTTCCTGTGCGGAGAAGGTCATGAAACCTCTTTCGGCACTGCAGCCAGGTTCTGCTGCACATTGAAATGGCATTCACCTCCTGTACCACTTGCAGCCACACAGCTTTAGTCTGTTGTGAAGGCTTTTTCCTCCCTGAAGAAGGAAAGAGCACTTCCTTGTTTGCTCTTGCTCCCTCCACCAGAGCTTGGCGGGAGGCCTCATCGACTCTGGGTGCACACTTTGGCCTGGTGCTGGACATAGTAGCAGTAGGAATCCCTCAGAAGTATGTTGATAAAGTTGCAAGGCTCAAAAAGAACCAAGGCTGCTTGCAGGCCTTAAATCCAGCTGCATAGATGACGTCATCGCAGGCGAGTTTCAGTATCAAAAGACTCATTAGGCCAGGGGTTCCCACACGCTGGAAATCAATTGCACAATTAGGGCAAAATCGCACTTTTGTCCCGCCTCACATCGGAGACGGGGTCCTGACACGCCGACCACCTGACACGCCCCCAGCCCACCCCCAATGACAAATCCAGCCCAGGGAGTGTGAGGGCAGCATAGTCGAATAATTAAGTGATTGTGTACATAGAGAGAGAGGGAATGGTCAAGGGTGCAAGGGATGTAAGGGTAAAGTAGGATGTGTAGGAGTAGGTTGGCAATGCAGAGTGCTGGTGGTGAGAGGAGTTGGGGAGCAGAATGAGGGTAAAGGTGATGGTGTATTCACTTTTCCTGTGCGGACAAGGTCATTGAACCTCTTTCGGCACTGCAGCCAGGTTCTGCTGCACATTGAGCTGGAGCTGACCTCCTGAGCCAGTTGCAGCCACAGAGCTTTGGTTTGCTGGGGAGATTTTTTCCTTCAGAGGACATGCAGCGGAGCTGAGCTGAGAGAGTGCTCTGGCTCCCTCCACTAGAGCGTGGAGGGAGTCATCATCGAAACGTGGTGAGGCCTTGGCCCTTGAGCTCGACATTTCAGCAGTAGCACACACTTTAAGCAGTTGTCACTTTGGAAGAACATAGGCACAAAATGAAGCAATGCTGCTTGGAGGCCTTAAATGCAGCTGGAGAAATGACGTCAGCAGAGGCGAGTTTCAAACCCAAAAGACTAATTGGGCCAGGGGAGTGCACACGCAGGGAATCAATTGCCCAATTAGGGCAAAATCACAATTTTATCCCGGGATCGGGACCCGCCGACCACCTCACCCGCACCCAACCCGCCACCAATGGCAAAATCGAACCCTAAGTCTCTAGTTTTTCGATCATGTGATGTGTCATCAGATAAACTTTTGCTTTTACTGCGAAATAATGCTATCAAGCTCATTCAAATTCATGGAATGAATTAATTTTAAAGAGGAAGTATTGTGAAGGAATAAGCCATATTCAGAAAAATACACCATTCTATGAAAGAATTCTAGCCTTATTAAAACATGACATACTGGGTTTGGAAATCTAAAAACCTAACGATGGAGAAGCTGTAAACAGCATACAGGCTATTGAGATAAGATAAGTTGTTGACATTGAATCAATAACCTTATTGAAACAGGAGGTTGGAGGTTCCTGATAGTCTGAAGCCTTGGAAAGAACACAATGGTACACCCTGTTAAGGTGTTTTAAATTACACTTTGGAAAGAAACACAGAAAATTAAGAATCATATGCCTTCGTAAAAATGACATCAAATGAAACACAGAAGACACGATTCTGTGTTGCAACCAGCTGAGGTAACTAAGAAGACAATGGGGCACCCGGTTGACGTGTTTTAATTTACACGTCGTAAAAAGTCACAAACAGAAGACCTTGGTAAGAATGACATCAAATAGATGCATCTGCTGTCACACCGTTTTTATGATAAGCTTCGAACACCTAAAGGTAGAGACACGATTCTTAATGATACCAGCTGACCTAACTGTAAGAATAGCAGGGGTCAGCAGAAAAATGACTAGAGATAATTAGCTTACATCAGCAGAAAACTTCACTGAGAAAGGATATAAATATTGAACTTTCAAATGGGATGATAGTCTCACTGTAAAGGGGCAAAGCGATTCTCAGGCTTCAGAGGCAAGCTCTGTAAGTCTACAACTCTTTGTACCTCGGGGATCAAGGTACTTGTATTTGATTTTGGTGGATATCCTGGAATAAGACTAAGAACTGTAAAAATGTAACGAAGTTAAGATTTGAGAATAAGGATCTCTGATAATAGAATTGTAAGATTTCTGTTTTTGGAACTGTTAATGTTGCGATTGAATCACCAACTGTAATTACATGTCGGTTCTTTAATAAATCTATATATTTTTAGAATTATCTCACATAATACTTCTGTATCAAACTCGCGAACTCAATCTCTGTACGCTCTTTGGTGAGGAGTTGCAGAATTCTGGGGGAGTTTTCCAGACCCTCATAATATCCGGAACGTTACAGTCTAGCTAAACTTATTAAAAGTGCTATCTGGAGGACGGTAACATTTTCAGATTGTTTCTTTCCTTTAGGAAGAGATAGTCTGGACCCTTAGACCCAATTAAGCGTCTTTAGAATTCGGCTACCTCAAACTTTAGTTGAAAGTGAACGTCTGGGGAATATGCCTGATCCGGGGTAGCCCTAAAGGGGCTCGGACTAGTAATTATCCCTTCAGTTGGCACCCAACGTGTGTGTTAATGAGTTGATACAGAACCTATACTTATATTTATATCTATATCCATCTTGTAGATTGTTAAGTATAGAAGGAGTGTTTTACTGACAGTGGTACTAAGACCCAGATTTAAGTCTCTAGAGATGACAAGTCCCTGATCAGGCCTTGCAGAGCTTAAATCAGAACTCCCTCAATATACCACTGAGGTCTAGAAATTTCTTATAAAGTTCATATTAAACCCTAACCGAGGTTAGGTCCTGATGAAATGGCAATCCCTGTCGGAATTGGCCAAGTTGAAAGTGAACGTCTGGGGAATACGCTTGATCCGGGGTAACCCTAAAGGGGCTAGGACTAGTAATTATCCCTTCAGTATAACTAGTATGATAATTAACTCTCTCTCAGAGTGGATCTGGCATCTTCACCAATGTAATGCTGAGTGTCTGGCCTCTTTCGCACCCTGACTTCCTTCGACCCACCATTGGCGGCCGTGTCTTCTGCTGTCACGGCCCTAAGCTCTGGAATTCCCTCTAGGTGGGGTCGAGGAACAAAGGGCTCTCAGCGTACAAATGCACAAATAACTAAGGGGGAAAAATTCGGTTGCTTTGCGCCTCCCGTTACTAACGGGGTTCAAAGCAACTCGCGCCCGGGCGCTGCGCCCCCATCACCTCAATTTCAGCGGGAGGTTAGCGGCGGCGCTAACCGGTAGTGCCCCGCGGCGCTGCGCCGCCGGCAATGACGTCATCACCGTGCGCAGCGCCCCACTCGCGCCCGGGCCGCGATCTTCGGTAGCGCCCCCTGACTTACCGCCGGACGCTATGTCCGACGGGGTCAAGGGGGCCTACCTGCGGCCGGGGCGGTGCTATTTAGAGGTGCCGTGCAGCCATTTTTGTTGCAACTCACGCCTAATCACTATCCCGTGCTCTTTGCTGCAAAGTGAATGGCTGGAACTTTCTGGGGTCCGTGCGGGCGTGATTGGAGGCGGGTCGGTTGGAAATTTGAAAAATCTTGCAGTGTGTCGGGAACCCGCCGTCATCCTGCCCCCACGTGCCTTTCCCTCGGGCGCGTTTGCCGGCGCGGCAGTGACCTGAACGGCAGAGGCGGGCAAGCTGATTTAAATCATTATTAGGTACTTGTCAGACCCTTTACCGCCTTTTTCACCCTACCTTTCAAATTTCCCTGGATGAGCACGGGAATCATGTAGCTCGGGACGTGTGTGGACCTGAGGCGGAAGTTGAGTGGCCATTGATCCAGCTGATTACTTCACAGCATGAAAACTACAATAAAAACTCTCACCTCACAGCTGATCACTTTCATAAGGCAGAAGCTGTTGCTGATTGCATTGTCAGCACAGATTTAGCTTTCTAGAGGTTGGAAGTGTTTCCAACAACGTCAGCATCCAGTCTCACCTCATTGGTGGAACCTATCACTCCATTGACAGATGGCTTCTGTCATCTATTCCATCAGCATGGGTACCGTCTATACTGTCTCACCTTGGCCCTCCGAATCGGACCACGATGTTTCCCAATACCAGCAGCACCAACAACAACACCACCAACCTTCTCCTCAACCAGCTGATACTGCACAGGACAGAGGGCATCAGCGCAGGGCTGCACTGCACCGGAGGCAATACCCCAACACAGGGTATACAGGCAGAGGATGTGCTTCAACATGACTGAGCAGCAGTGCCAAAGGAGGCTCAGGCTATCACGCCAGGTCGTCGCAGACATTTGGGGGGAGAAATTCGGTATCGCCCTGTTTGGGCTGCAATTATCGGCCGGGCGCAAAGTTTAGCACCTGCCACTAATTATCACCTCCGACTGCAAACTTGGCTTCTATCGCCCCTGGAGGTGATTGGAGCACTAAATCAGGTGCTACACACCTCTCTTAAGGCGCTAACGCTGAGGAGCGAGGTGCTACCTCAGAGCGCTGGTGAAGCTCATGTGATATCAGTCAGCAATGGAACACAGACACACTGGTGCCGGCCAGTTCTTAAAGGGGAGGGTCGATCCTGCTCTACATCCACACCTTGTCATTGCAGCCTTGAATCTCGGCCTGGAGAGACCTGTACATTAAATCTGTTGGAAAGAACAATGGAGAGGCCCATGGAAAGAGCTCAGAGTGCAACCCCCACAGTCTCTTCTAAATCGATGCAAGGCAGGTCAAATCAAAATGAACCTGCAAAGTGATACTCAGTACCCAAAACTCCTTCACACAGTGTTGAATATCTCCAGAAGTCTCTCTCTCTCTCTCTCAGAATGCGTGGTGCAAAAATGTCGCTGACAAAAAAAGTCAGGAAGCGGTCGCCTTTAAATAGCGCTCCCCCAGTCCCTTTCTGACTGCAAAACATCCCCTCAACCTGTCGTTGCTAGCGGCAGGCAGTAAGGCAGGGGGTGCCACTGAATATCTGGTTCGGGGCGCTACCGGGGCGTTGCACACTCAACTGACGTCACGATCTGTGGGTACAGGAGATCGTGGCGGTAGTGTTTAGCGTCGCCGCAAAATGTCTGGTCAATTTCACGAGCGGCACAAACATCGTTGCGCCTGGGCGTTAGTTGCTTTGCGCCCCATTAGCGCCCTCTTAAGGTGCTAACAGGAGGCGCAACGCAACCGAATTTTTCCCCCTTGCACATTGCTGGAGCAAGACCTGCAGCCCAGAGGAGCGAAGCGGGTGGATACGCCTTACCAGTGGCTGTCAAAGTCACCAGCGCCCTCAACTTCTTTGCCTCAGGCTCCCTCCATGGATCTGCAGCAGACATTTGCAGCATCTCGCAGTCGGCCGCCCACAGGTGCATCAAACAGAACTTTACGCATTAAACCCATATGACTGCCACATGCTGCGCCAGGTTGGCACCACCCCACAGTAACATCATAAAGCATCCCTACAATGACCAAGCCATTCCTTTCACATTCCTCTCCCTTGTCTCCTCCACCCTCACCTCCGACAACAAGTGTGAGGAGCTCATGGACTTCTTTGTCTCTAAGATTGAGACCATCCATTCAGCTGCCTCTTCCTTCCCCTAGCCCATTGGACCAAACTTCCTCTAAGGTTCCCCCCTGCCCTAGCCCTGAACTCACACATTTCCCCAGGTTCTCTCCAATCTCCCCTCATGACCTCTCTGCGCTCATCTTGTCCATGAGACCCACCTCCTGCTCCCTCGATCCTATTCGCACCAAACTGCTGACCACCCAGCTTCCTTTTCTGGCTCCCATGGTAGCTGATATTGTTAATGGTTCTCTCTCCTCAGGTAATGTCCTCCTCTCCCTCAAATCTGCCGTCATCACCCCTCTCCTCAACAAAAAACCCTTGATCCCTCCGTCCTTGCAAACTACCGCCCCCATCTCCAACCTCCCTTTCCTCTCCAAAGTCCTTGAACGTGTTGTCGCCTCCCAAATCCGTGCTCATCTTTCCCGCCATTCCATGTTTGAATCCCTCCAATCAGGTTTCCGCCCTGGCCACAGTACCGAAACGGCTCTCAATCAAAGTCACAAATGACTTCCTTTGTGACTGTGACAAAGGTAAACTATCCCTCCTCGTCCTTCTTGACTTGTCTGCAACCTTTGACACGGTTGACCACTCCATCCTTCTCCAACGCCTCTCCACCGTCGTCCAGCTGGGTGGGACTGCACTCGCCTGGTGCCATTCTTATCTATCTAATCGTAGCCAGAGGATCACCTGCAACGGCTTCTCTTCCCGCTCCCGCATCGTTACCTCTGATGTCCCCCAAGGATCTATCCTTGGCCCCTCCTATTTCTCATCTACATGTTGCCCCTTGGCGACATCATCCAAAAACACAGCGTCAGTTTCCACGTATACGCTGACGACACCCAGCTCTACCTCACTACCTCTTCTCTCGATCCCTCCACGGTGTCTAAATTGTCAGACTGCTTGTCCGACATACAGTTCTGGATGAGCAAAAATTTTCTCCAATTAAATATTGGGAAGACCGAAGGCATTGTTTTCGGTCCCCGCAACAAACTCTGTTCCCTAGCCACTGACTCCATCCCTCTCCCTAGCATCTGTCTGAGGCTGAACCACACTGTTCGCAACCTTGGTGTCATATTTGACCCTGAAATGAGCTTCCGACCACATATCCGCAGCATAACAAAGACTGCCTATTTCCACCTCTGTAACATCACCCGTCTCCGCCCTTGCCTCAGCTCATCTGCTGCTGAAACACTCATCCATGCCTTTGTTACCTCTAGACTTGACTATTCCAACGCACTCCTGGCTGGCCTCCCACATTCTACCCTACGTAAACTTGAGGTCATCCAATACTCGGCTGCCCGTGTCCTAACTCGCACCAAGTCCCGTTCACCCATCACCCCTGTGCTCGCTGATCTACATTGGCTCCCGGTTAAGCAACGCCTCGATTTCAAAATTCTCATCCTTGTTTTCAAATCCCTCCATGGTCTCGCCCCCTCCCTATCTCTGTAATCTCCTTCAGCCCCACAACCCCCCGAGATATCTGCGCTCCTCTAATTCTGCCTGCTAGAGTATCCCTGATTATAATTGCTCAGCCTTTTGTGGCCATGCCTTCTGTTGCCTAGGCCCTAAGCTCTGGAATTCCCTGCCTAAATCTCTCTGCCTCGCTACCTCTCTTTCCTCCTTTAAGACGCTCCTTAAAATCTACCTCTTTGACCAAGCTTTTGGTCACCTGCCCTAATTTATCCTTATGTGGCTCAGTGTCAAATTTTTGTCTTAAAATACTCCTGTGCAGCGCCTTGGGACGTTTTACTACGTTAAAGGCGCTATATAAATACAAGTTGTTGTTGTTGATGTTGACCACCATTGCTGGAGGTAACCTTATGTCTCACCATTCACTCCAACTCACTAAGCCACTTCCAAAGGTGAACACAAATTTGTCCATGACCAGAAAGTGGTGTCAACAAAAATTTTCATATATGACATCACAGTAACGGAAACTTTACACAAACATTTAATAAAACACCCAAGTGGCTACCCTTGTGAATCTGCTTGTGTTTGATCTTTCTCTTCCGCGTGCTTCTTCATAAGAACATAAGAAATAGTAGCAGGAGTAGGCCAATTGGCCCCTCGAGCCTGCTCCGCCATTCAATAAGATCATGGCTGATCTGATCCTAACCGCCAATCTACTATCACAGAACCATCTCCTGAACCTAACAGAATTGGACACACGAAATAGGAGCAGGATCAGGCTACACGGCCCCTGGGCCCGCTACACTACCCACAGGGCCATGACTGATCGAACCTAGACTCATGTCCAAATTCCTGCCCGCTCCCCGTAACCCTTAATTCCCTTTACTTCTAGGAAACTGTCTATTTCTGTTTTAAATTTATGTAATGATGTAGCTTCTACAGCTTTTTGGGGCAGCATATTCCATGGACCTACCACCCTCTGAGTGAAGTACTTCCTTCTCATCTCAGTTTTGAAAGAGCAGCCCCTTATTCTAAGACTATGCCCCCTAGTTCTAGTTTCACCCATCATCGGGAACATCCTCCCCGCATCCACCCGATCCAACCCCTTCACAATCTTATATGTTTCAATAAGATCGCCTCTCATTCTTCTGAACTCCAATGAGTAGAGTCCCAATCTACCCAACTTCTCCTCATATGTCCATCCCCTCATCCCCGGGATCAACCGAGTGAACCTTCTTTGTACTGACTCGAGAGCAAGTATGTCTTTTCTTAAGTATGGACACCAAAACTGTATGCAGTATTCCAATACCTTGTACAACTGAAGCAACACCTCCCTATTTTTATATTCTATCCCCTTAGCAATGAAAGCCAACATTCCATTGGCCTTCTTAATCACTTGCTGCACCTGCATACTAACCTTCTGAGTTTCGTGCACCAGGACCCCCAGATCCCTTTGTACTTCAGTACTTTCCAGTTTCTTGCCATTTAGATAATAACTTGCTCTACTATTTTTCCTGCCAAAGTGCATAACCTCACACTTTCCAGTATTGTATTCCATCTGCCAAATCTCTGCCCGCTTACTTAGCCTGTCTATGTCCCCTTGCAGATTTTTTATGTCCTCCTCACTCACTACTTTCCCTCCCATCTTAGTATCATCTGCAAACTTTGATATGTTACACTCGGTCCCCTCCTCCAAATCTATGAGATGCTACCCCTGTGGCTTCAGCAGAGGTAGAGGCAGCCTGCTCACTTCCCTGCTGCGACTGCACAGACCCTTTTGGTGGACATCCTCTGGGTTTTTTAGCCTGTGATGGCCCCGCCAAAGTCTGCTCCTCCTGTGACTGTGCAGTGGCAGACTCGGCCATCGCAATCCGAGGAGGCATCTGGGGCTCTGACTGAGGGGGTGGCAATGGGGGAGAAGTGTAAGTGCTTTGAGAGGAGCCCCCACTTACATGTCCCCTCTCACCATCATCCCTCTCATGGGCCACCAGCACTTCCCTGCTGGCAAGGAGTGGGAGAGCACCTTGCTGCACAGCAGTGGGGCCATGAGGACCCACATCTACGTTGACATCCCTCCTAGAGAGGACGTCTATGAGCCTCTGCCATCTATTCTCCATAGAGACCATGTGCTCCAGCGACTGGCGCATTAGCTGCTCCATTCAGGTGGCCATCCTATCCCTGGAGGAGCCTACAGTCGCCATCGCCTGCAACATGGTGGTGCTCATGTTGGAGATGGACTCCTCCATTCTCTGGACATTTGCAGACATCGCGGTTGCAAAATCTGTCAAAGCCTCCTGCACTTCTTGCTGCATTTCCAGAAACGCCCTCTTTCTGGATGGTCCCTGAGGCTCAGCGTCTGCAGCTGAGCAGAGCTGGGAGCGTCCTGCACCCTCCAACGAGGAGTCTCCACTGCTGTTCCTGTTTCCACCATTTGTTCTTGCTCACTTGTTAGACACCAGGTGACAACACTACTCTATCTCGCGTGGGACCCACTGAATTCAAGGACAGTAGTGGGAACTTGTGCATGGAGTCAGAAGAGATAGGAGAGGTGATGAATGAATACTTTTCGTCAGTGTTCACCGAGGAGAGGGGCCATGTTCTTGAGGATGAGAGTGTGATAAAGGTGGATAGGCTGGAGGTGGTAGATGTTCTGAGGGAAGATGTTTTAGCAATTTTGAAGAACCTGAGGGTCGATAAGTCCCCTGGGCCAGATGGGATATATCCTAGGATTCTTTGGGAGGCAAGGGAGGAGATTGCAGAGCCTCTGGCTTTGATCTTTGGGTCCTCACTGTCCACGGGGATGGTGCCAGAGGACTGGAGAGTGGCGAATGTTGTTCCTCTCTTCAAGAAAGGAAATAGGAATGACCCTGGTAATTATAGGCCGGTTAGTCTTACTTCGGTGGTTGGTAAGATAATGGAAAAGGTCCTGAGGGATAGGATTTATGACCATTTGGAAAGGGGCAACTTAATCAGGGATAGTCAACACGGATTCGTGAAGGGTAAGTCTTGCCTAACAAATTTGATTGAATTCTTTGAGGAGGTAACTAAGTGTGTAGATGAAGGTAGAGCAGTTGATGTCGTATACATGGATTTTAGTAAGGCGTTTGATAAGGTTCCCCATGGTCGTCTCATGAAGAAAGTAAGGAGTTGTGGGATAGAGGGAAATTTGGCCGATTGGATAAGTAACTGGCTATCTCATAGAAGGCAGAGGGTGGTGGTGGATGGAACATTTTCGGACTGGAGACCAGTTACCAGCGGTGTGCCACAGGGGTCGGTGCTGGGTCCTCTGCTGTTTGTGATTTTTATCAATGACTTGGAGGAGGGGACTGAAGGGTGGATCAGTAAATTTGCTGATGACACCAAGATTGGTGGAGTAGTGGATGAGGTGGAGGGCAGTTGTAGGCTGCAAAGAGACATTGATAGGATGCAGAGCTGGGCCGAAAAATGGCAGATGGAATTTAACCCTGATAAGTGCGAGGTGATTCATTTTGGTAGGGCAAATTTGAATAAGGATTACAGGGTCAACGGCAGGGTTCTGAGGAACGTGGAGGAGCAGAGGGATCTGGGGGTTCATATCCACAGATCTCTGAAGGTTGCCACTCAAGTGGATAGAGCAGTAAAGAAGGCCTATGGTGTGTTGGCGTTTATTAACAGAGGGTTTGAGTTTAAGAACCGTGAGGTTATGCTGCAACTGTACAGGACCTTGGTGAGACCACATTTGGAATATTGTGTGCAGTTCTGGTCACCTCACTATAGGAAGGACGTGGAAGCATTGGAAAGAGTGCAAAGGAGATTTACCAGGATGCTGCCTGGTTTGGGGGGGAGGTCTTATGAGGAAAGATTGAGGGAGTTGGGGCTTTTCTCTTTAGAGCGGAGGAGGATGAGAGGCGACTTAATAGAGGTTTATAAGATGATGAGGGGGATGATAGAGTGGATGTTCAGAGACTATTTCCTCGGGTAGAGGCAGCTGTTACAAGGGGGCATAACTATAAGGTGCATGGGGGGAGATATAGAAGGGATGTCCGAGGTAGATTCTTTACTCAGAGAGTGGTTGGGGTGTGGAATGGACTGCCTGCTGTGATAGTGGAGTCGGACACTTTAGGAACTTTCAAGCGGTTATTGGATAAGCACATGGAGCACACCAGAGTGATAGGGAGTGTGATAGCTTGATCTTGGTCTCGGACAATGCTCGGCACAACATCGAGGGCCGAAGGGCCTGTACTGTGCTGTACTGTTCTATGTAAGTGTGTGTATCTGCGCTGGTGCTGGGTGCGCTTATGTCTGGTGACGGTGCGCCCTTAGAAGCTGGAGGCTCCTCTGAGGAGTCGTCTTCCTCTTCCTCCTGGACAGTGGTGGGTGGGGGGGGGGTGCTCTTGATGGACCTGGGGGATAGTAAAGAGATAAGTTAGATACGTCATATGAAGAATGGGTACAGATACCATTATGCACATGATGAACATTCATTGGCTGCTGACATCAGTCCCCATATGAGTGACAGCTGTATGCCATGTGGCTGTATGAGATGTAATTCTGTCACCAGGTTGCTGAGATGTCCCCCTCTCTCTGTCTCCCACCTCCAGCTGCTCGGCGACTCCAGAGACTTCCAAGGCAGCCTCCTCTGCTGATGTTAGGGTCGCCAATGATGGCGTTCCACCTCCGGTTCTCTCCCTCTCCCTCTTATTGTGGGCTATCTTATCCTGAAAGGAGGGAAATAAGAAAAGGTTGAGTGAGAGTGATAGCATGAGTGTAAGGAATGGATGGCTTACATCTGTAGAGGGTGACTATGATGGGGTAGGGTGCCAAAGCCAAATGGCCTCCTTGTGTGTTGTTAGTTGGTATGATTGCATTAGGATGAGGGTGAGTGTGAGGGGTGGTTAGTCAGATGGGGATTTGAAATGTAGATAGAGAGAGAGGGATGGGTGGGCGTGCAAGGTATGTTGGTGTGAGTAATGATGTGCAGGAGCAGGGTTGGAAAGGCAGAGTGATGGGAATGCGATGAGAGGCACAGCAGGATGAAGTTGAGTGTGGATTTACACTCACCTTTCATAGAGTCGTAGAGTCATAACGGCACAGGAGGAGGCCATTCGGCCCATCTTGTCCGTGCCGGCTCTCGGTAGACCAATCCAGTCAGTCCCATTCCCCCGCTCTATCCCCGTAGTCCTGCAAGTTTATTTCCCTCAAGTGCCTATCCAGTCTCCCCTTGAAAACATTGAGTGTCTCCGCTTCCACCACTTCCATTGGCAGCGAGTTCCAGGTCCTCACCACTCGCTGCGTAAAAGAGTTCCTGATCTCATGAGTCATTGAAACGTTTGCGGCTCTGCCCCCAGGTGCTCCTGACCACATCCCTGCTGTTCACCGCCTCTGCTATTTGGAGCCAGGCTCCTTTTGTCTCCTGGGAGGTCTCTTGCGCCCATTAGAAGGGAAGAGGACCTCCCTGTGTGCTCTCACTCTCTCCACAAGCATATGGAGGAGTCATCGGAGAACCTGGGTGCAGCCCTCTGTCTCAGTGGACTCATATTTGGCACTCTTTCCAGCCGTCCAATTGTGCAGTGTGCCTGCACACTCCTAGATGAACCTTCAAATGCAATGTGGCCATGGCTCCTTTAAATATCCCGGGTGAAAACGCGTCATCGCTGACGCCATCAGACCCGCACCATTTAATTGGGCCGGATATCGCGCAGGGCGGCCTTCTTAGGCCCCATTAACGGAAAGTCGATCTCAGGAGTGGCGTGGGATGAAGAATGGGGTCGCGACCGCCCGCATCCAACCCGCCCGGTACAGAAAATTCCGGTCACTGTATTTGGACCTGAAGAGAGAACAGCATCGGATTCTATCATAATGCCCTCTGCAGTCAAATAGCCTGTTAAACCTCACTATCTTATGTCACACGTGAAGAATGGGTGCTTGCATGAAGTACGGGAGAATGGTTGGTCCCGTAGAATCACATCCCAGCACCTCCTCAGATGACGGTCATGCTAATGGGTTTCTTTTTGGACCAATCTTAACTGGGGTAGCATTTGGGGCACTGCAACAGGATACAGCACCTCCGATCTTTGAAAGGGTAAATGAACAAGGGTTCCCGCACCCGTCCACTACTGGAAGTGAGCTTGTGCATGTCAGGTGAGGACAGGATCAGGCTTAGCAGTGATAAGGCCACAGATTGACTAGCTTGTCAACACTTACTGTCAATCTCACACATGAAGAATGGGCACTTGTTCATAGTAATGGCTGCCGGACCATAGCACAGCACAGTTCAGTCCCTGCAGGAGTGACAGGGAGAAACCTGGAGTCAAATATACCTACATTTTTATTACTGCAGATTCAAATGCATTAATGGCTTTATTTATTTAGTGCATGCAGACTTGCCGTATAATTCCAGCCATCTTCACTAAGGGCCCATAGGTGAAGATGTGAGGCGCTCTTTCCCTGGCGAATTCGAAAGCAGTTGAGAAGCGTCCAACCACGAGGTGGCCAGTTGAATCCTGGTTGACAGTGTGTAAGGTCCTTTTTGCGCTACTGGCATTGACTGTTTTCACCTCCCATGGTGTGGACCGTTGGTCTGTTGAGTTTGAGTGCAGTGCCTGGTTATGTTCTGGGAAATATGAGAGTTGTTTTCAGTTTTCTTATGCACGTGTGCAGGAGGCATGTCTGGTACCATGAGGTAACCGGGAGATATCCCGCACAGTCTATGTTAGAGTGGTCAACGTTCACGGGAAAATGCGAGCAGTAACGTTAATAATTAATAAATGTTTAATAAATTGCAAGCCCTGGATTGTTGGAAGTCAGTCAGGTGGATCAGGGAGTGCAAAATGCAGCTCCCCTAAACCTGTCCCTGAAAACCACTTTTCATGCACTTTAATTTTAGTTGAAGTGTTTAGTGATTTTTGGCAGATTCAATCAAACAATAACATTAGCAGATGAACACCACACGCATTTGTTTGATAGTCTCTGTCCTCCATTTTAATGATGGAAATACTTCATCCGAAGTATTTTCTGTTATTTGACACATAGCAATGCTGGGCACAAGGAAGGGCTGTACATCCCTGGAATTCAGTGTTGCTATGGCAGCAGAAGGTAGATTTAAATTTTAAAAGATGGGAACCGACTGCACAGGCAGTTGTGTCAGGGGCTGGAATTTGGGGCGTAAGTCAGATACACCAGAGTTACACCGGTTCCCACTTACACACTAAATTCTGGTGGAATTGGCTGCTGGGTGAAGATGGGCCTGACACCAATGTGGTGCGAGTTTGCAAACGAGAGAATAATGAGGGCCAATAAATTCTGTTATATAGACCAGAATTGCACTGCACCTAATCTGTAGAAACCAGGTGGTGGTAACTTGTGTGACTTGTCAAACCAGGAAATGGTTTCACAGCTTTTCAACAACCACAACTTTATCTGTAGCATCAGCTCTGGGTCAAGTGATTAGGAAAATCTTTTCTCAGTTCTGCAACTAAGGAAGGATTCTTCAGGCTGCCTTTCAGCAGTTTCAGGCAGGGAAATCTTTTTCTTCCCACCTTTCTGTCACGGAGCCCTTACCACGGGGTCACTGTAGGCATTCCCATCTACGTCCTTATAATGGAGGCAGATCAGGAGCAGGAGGAAGAGAAAATGAGGCACGCAGGATAAGGCAACACTAAAGGAGAAGAAGACCAACTAAGAGGTCCCCTTCCACCAGAGCCTACAGACCACGCTGTTCCCTCCATGAGGTCTGCTTAAGGGCGCAATGGTTCAGTAAGCAGGCAGAGAAGAGACTGTGTCCCATTGCAAAGTGACCTCCAGACATCCTCTCAAACAATAACAGCAACAACCTGCATTTATAGAAGCACCTTTAACAGAGTAAAAAGTCCCAAGGCGCCAAACACAAAATCCAAACAAAGAACAGACATACATCGAATACTGGACTTTGTGGCGGATCGCCACCTAAAACGGGCATAATCCACTCTTCCGTCTGTGGACAAATTTCCAGCACCTTCCCCTTTAAGGCACCTTACCTTTAAGGCAGAAGGGGGCGGGGCCTCAGGTTTTACCCAGAGAATTCTGGGAGTTTTTTCAGAGAATTCTGGGAGCAGCTTTCTCAGCCATTTTGTGTGCCATGCAGAATCAGAGAATCCCCACAGTGCAGATAGAGGCCATTTCGGCCCATCGAGCCTGCACCGACACATATCCCACCCTATCCCCGTATTTAATCCCCCTAACACTAAGGGTCAATTTATAATAGCCAAATCAACCTAACCCGCACATCTTTGGACTGTGGGAGGAAACCGGAGCACGCGGAGGAAACCCACGCAGACACGGGGAGAATGTGCAAACTCCACACAGACAGTCACCCGAGGCCGGATTTGAACCCAGGTCCCTGGCACTGTGAGGCAACAGTGCTAACCACTATGCCACCGTGTTGCCCAGTGAATAAAAGTTTCTTGTTTTCCACATATGGATTCAGCCTCCATTCGTGTTTCGCGGCAGCCTCAACATTGGTGACCCCGACGCTCAGAACGTATTCCGAGCACTGCAATGGCGGACACGAACGCAGTTTCCGTGAAACTGCCGGAGTTTTGGGAAAACCAGCCCAAAGCCTGGTTTCTCCAAGCTGAATCTCGCTTCCGGCTGCGAAATATCACCACAGATGGGACAAAGTACGACTATCTCGTCACATCACTCAGTAGCGCCACAGTTTCCAAGGTTTGGACAACGCTGCAGAACCCACCAGAGGAAGGCAAGTACGCACACCTCAGGACAGCACTCCTTAAAAAAATTACGGCCTCGGCATATCAGCGAAACTGCCACCTCCTCGACCTTCCAGGCCTCGGTGATGCCTCACCGTCAGACCTCCTCTCCCACATGCTCTCCCTCACCGACGAGAGCCCACCCGGATCCCTCTTCCGCACGCTGTTCATCCACCAGCTCCCTCTCAGCATCCGCCCAGCGATCGTGGCGTCCGGCCTCACGAACCTGGAAGCCCTGGCCGATGAGGCCGACAAGCTGCTGTCCGCTCACTCCAGCCGCGACGTCACTCCGGACCTGGCAGCTAATGCCTGGGCGCGCCCCTCACCATCCAGCACGCGGCCACAAGGGCCTGTCACCAGGCCCACGGGGCCTTCGCGCCCCACTAACCCGGGCCACTGTTACTACCACGCACGGTTCGGCGCCAGGGCACAACGGTGCACACCTCCCTGCTCTTTCAAGTCCGCCCCCGTTCCAGCCCCCGCGATGGCCGTGGGCCACGCAGGTTCCCTGCTGTTCGTCACGGATGACAAAACCGGCCGCCGGTTCCTGTGTGACACTGGGGCTCAGCACAGCATCATCCTGGCCTCCTCCCTCGACATCCAAAAGGGCGAACGAGGACCGGCGCTGGCTGCTGCTAACGGCTCGGAAATCCGGACGTATGGCACCCGGATAGTCACCCTCGACCTCGCTGGTCACCGCTACCGATGGGAGTTCATCACTGCCAAGGTGCTCTCCCCCCTCATCGGCGCAGATTTCCTGTGCGCCCACGGCCTACTGGTAGACATCTCTCGTCACCGCCTCGTGGACATGAACACCATGTCCCCCATCCTGGGCGCCATGGCCCCCCGTCAACCCGCCGACATGGCGTCACAGTGCCACGCCCGGGCCACGGATGACTACTCGGCACTCCTGGCCGAATTCCCGGCCCTTACCAATCCGACCTTCTCCACGGAGGCCGCCAAACATGGGGTGGAACACTTCATCCCCACCACAGGCCCCCCAGTGTACGCCCACGCCCGCAGGCTGGACCCGGCCAAACTGGAGATCGCGCGGACCGAGTTTGCCACCATGGAACAGCTCGGCATCATCCGCCGCTCCAACAGTCCCTGGGCCTCCCCACGCCACATCGCCCCCAAACCAGGCGGAGGTTGGCGCCCCTGCGGGGATTACCGCCGCCTCAATGACGCCACCACCCCTGATCGGTACCCCGTGCCGCACATTCAGGACTTCTCGGCTAGACTGGCCGGCCGCTCAGTCTTTTCCAAGGTCGACCTGGTGCGCGGCTACCACCAAGTCCCCGTCCACCCCGCGGACATCCCCAAGACGGCCGTAATCACCCCCTTCGGCCTGTTCGAGTTCCTGCGGATGCCCTTCGGCCTCAAAAACGCGGCCCAGGCATTCCAACGGCTCATGGACTCGGTCCTTCGGGACCTGAAGTTCCTGTTCGTCTACCTGGACGACATCCTGGTAGCCAGTTCCTCCAAGCAGGAACACCGCGATCACCTTCGCATCCTGTTCGGGCGTCTCAGCGACCACGGGCTCATCCTCAGCCCAGCCAAATGCCAGTTCGGCCTGGACAAGATCGACTTCCTCGGCCACCACATCAACCATGCTGGGGCCATTCCCCTGCCCACCAAGGTGCAGGCCGTCCAACAATTTCCCCGCCCCACCACCATCAAAGGCCTCCAGGAGTTTCTCGGGATGGTGAATTTCTATAACCGCTTCATCCCCAAAGCGGCGTCCCTCATGAGGCCTCTGTATGAAGCCCTCCGGGGCAGGAGCGGCAAGATGGCGGTCGAATGGACGGCAGACGCGTCCGCCGCCTTCGATTCCACCAAGACCGCGCTCACCAACGCCACCCTGCTCGCGCACCCACGACCCAATGCCAGGGTAGCGCTCACCACGGACGCCTCCGACCACGCGGTCGGCGCCGTGTATGAGCAGTGGGTCGACGGCGCCTGGCAACCACTTGCCTTCTTCAGCCGCCAACTACACCCCCCGGAGGTCAAGTACAGCACCTTCGACCGCGAGCTCCTCGCACTGTTCCTGGCGGTCCGCCATTTCTGGTTTTTGCTTGAGGGCCACCTCTTCACTGCGTTTGCCGACCACAAGCCCCTGACATTCGCAATGGCAAAGACAACCGACCCCTGGTCCGCCAGGCAGCAGCGCCAGCTCGCGGCAGTGTCCGAGTTCACCACAGACATCCAACACGTCTCTGGCCGAGACAATGTGGTAGCCGACTGCCTCTCCCGCCCCGCCATCCACGCCGCACACCTAGCAGTCGACTACGCTCAACTCGCAGCAGACCAGATCACCGACCCGGATCTGCTCTCCGCACCCACCAACCTACCAGGGCTACGCCTGGCCGACGTCGCCTGTGGCCCGACCGCAGTCACGGTCAAGTGCGACATATCCCTATGTCAACCTCGGCCCGTCGTCCCAGCGTCCTGGCGCCGCCGGGTATTCGACATTCTCCACAACCTCTCCCACCCCGGCGCCCGCGCATCCATCAAATTGGTAGCCAACCGCTTTGTCTGGCGCGGCCTTCGCAAGGATGTGCGTACTTGGGCCAACTCCTGCCTATCCTGCCAACGGGCCAAGGTACAGCAACACACGAAAGCACCCCTCGAGGAGTTTACCGTCCCCTCGCGGAGATTCGACCACATCCACGTGGACATCGTCGGGCCCCTGCCGCCGTCGCAAGGCCACACGCACTTGCTGACCATCGTTGACCGCACCACACGCTGGCCTGAGGCAATTCCACTGACCTCTACCACCACCGCCGACATCGCCAGAGCCTTCGTCAGCACCTGGGTCGCACGGTTCGGCGTCCCTTCTGACATGACGTCGGACAGAGGTCCGCAATTTACCTCTGAACTCTGGACCGCCGTCGCACGCAATCTCGGGGTGACCATCCACCGCACCACAGCGTACCACCCCCAAGCCAACGGACTGTGTGAGCGGTTCCACAGATCCTTGAAGGCATCTCTTCGAGCCAGCCTCCAAGACGGCGCCTGGACCGACCGACTTCCGTGGGTCCTCCTCGGCCTGCGCACCGCGGTTAAAGAAGACCTCCACGCATCGGCAGCAGAGCTCGTGTACGGTCACTCGCTGCGCGTACCCGGCGAGTTCCTGCCCACCGCCACAACACCCTGGTCAGCCGACCAGCAACGCCACGACTTCGCCTCACTGGCGCTGCAGTTCGCCCCGGTGCCCATTGCCCGACACGGCGAATCCATCTCACACGTCCCACTAAGCCTGCACCAGGCACGGTTTGTTTTCGTCCGGCACGACGCCCACCGCGGACCCCTTCAACCCCCGTACGACGGGCCCTACAAGGTGCTACAGGCTGGGGACAAATTTTTCACCCTGCAAGTGGGAGACAGGACCGAAAAAGTGTCGGTGGACCGACTCAAGCCAGCACACTCGGAGCCCGGGGAGCAGGTCCCTGTAGTTCATCCACCTCCACGCGGCCGACCTGCCCTCAAGCCGGTTCACCCGGCTGCTCCACGCCCGGCCGTTCCACGTCCACCGGCGTCCTACAAGAGCCGCTCCGGCCGGCCCATCAGACCGCCGCACCGTCTCGTCCACACCTCCTAAGCGGATTCTGGGGGGAGCTGTGTGGCGGATCGCCACCTAAAACGGGCATAATCCACTCTTCCGTCTGTGGACAAATTTCCAGCACCTTCCCCTTTAAGGCACCTTACCTTTAAGGCAGAAGGGGGCGGGGCCTCAGGTTTTACCCAGAGAATTCTGGGAGTTTTTCCAGAGAATTCTGGGAGCAGCTTTCTCAGCCATTTTGTGTGCCATGCAGTGAATAAAAGTTTCTTGTTTTCCACATATGGATTCAGCCTCCATTCGTGTTTCGCGGCAGCCTCAACAACTTCATACAACAACGTGGTTTAACTGTGCACAAATCTAGTTACAACAGGTGCTTCTTTTTTCCACCTTACCAAACCCTGGTGCTCCCTGTGCTGTCCTGAAAACTATCTTGATGCAGCAAGGTGCTACCTGAGGGCCAGATGCTTGGCTGTGGAACCAAGAGGCTCTTGGGACCAAGGTGGCTCTTGTCTCGGAGCGTCTGAGTCCTGGGGGGACTTTTTGTCGTCACTGTGTGGAGCGTGGGCAGCCTGGTCCTGTATCCTGACACCTACATGAGCAGGGGTCTGACGGGTCGGGTAGCAAGGTCACATGAGCTGTCACCAGGAGAGAGGACCGCATCGTGGAGGCAGGCTCTGGCTGCGCCACTTGTGCTGGGTCCTGGATCTGAGCGCCCCCTGATCAGCGGGAGGGTCATCTGTTTAAGCCCACCCTCCATGAGGCTTCCGGGACACATGATCATCGGTTTTCTGACAGTGTTGTGTAACTACTTCTGCCACTGTGTGAGTTATTTGGTGAATCCGATGATCATATGATTCCTGCTGAGCAAACTCTTGTTTCGTTTCTGTGGGCTCTCTTGTCTCTCATTGGAAGGTCTGCCTCTAATGGCTGAATTCCCACTTCCCTTTCAGTTGTCTCCTGCAGATCTGTTCTGCAGTTCTAACTCTTTTTGACGTGACTGCTGTTTGAATTCTAGCTCCTTCTGGGCTATTTATGTTTCAGTTTTTTTGTAAACTCTATCTTAACTTCTGAGTGTGAAAATATGTTAACACAAGAGAAGAGGTGATAGCTAACTTCGATTGATTCGTCAGTCCCTAGAAATACATAGACGTTACAACACGGAACTAGGTCTTTCAGTCCATCCAGTCCATGTCGATGTTTACCCTCCGCGCGAGCAGAGTTCTAATCACAATTACTCACCTCGTTCCCAATCCCTTCATCCCCTGTTCCTTCATCTACCCTATCTGATCTCTTCTTGAATATTGACTCACGCACTAACCCTGGAAGTACTTGGATCTGTGCTTGAAGTGCCGTAACCTACAAGGCTACGGACCAAGAGCTGGAAAGTGGGGTTAGGCTGGAGAGCTATTTTTCAGCCGGCACAGACACGATGGGCTGGATTTTGCCAGGCGGGTTTGAAGGCGAGTCAGGTGGGAAAGTTGCAAAACATGGTGTCGGGCTCCGATCCCGCCTTCAACCCGCCTCTGCGCAACTTTCACAAATGCGGGCTTGCAGACTCCGTTTCGTTCCCGCCGACAAGCAGCGGGATAGGCCCTTAAGGCACTTAACTACCACTTAAGTCCCTCTATAATCCCATTTTGAGAGGCCTTTCAGAGTTTACCACATTTCCCGCGTGCTGCACGTCTCCCCTGAAACACGCCAGCTAATCCTGTCGGGTTCACAAGTGGCTGGCTTCCTAACAGCTGCAGCTCCAGCATAAAAATGGAGTTTTCCACAATGATCATTTGTAGGTGGCAGAACTTTCTTTTCTCAGGTCTTGGAGAACTTTTTGCAGGTCTACTGATTTTGGAAGTGTTGAAGCTGAGATCCATCTCCACTCTGACCTCCTGGGAAACCCCTCTCCCCACCTTGACTGAGCGCTTCTTCAACTGAGGTATATACCAGAAGCACGGGAACCATTTATTTCCTTTCCTCCTGGACCTCAGATTCGGATGAAGACCAGCCGCGGCAGCAGCAGAACCAGGAATAACAGCAGCACCAACAGCAGCAGCAACAACAGGAGCGCCAACCTGCTGCTCACCCACCTGAAACTGCTCAGGCCAGCGCAGGGAAGGACGTCGCCGCAGGAGATACCCCCAAAACAGGGTTTACAGACAGAGGATGAACTACCTCAACATGACTGAGCAGCAGTGCCAAAGGAGGCTCAGACTTTCGCGAGAGGTAATGGGTGACATCTGTGCAATGCTGCACCAACGCCTGGAGCCCAGAGGAGCAGGTGGACACCCCTTACCAGTGGCCGTAAAAGTCACCACCGCACTCAACTTTTTTGCTTCAGGCTCATTCCAGGGATCAACAGCAGACATCAGCGGCATCTCCCAGGCGGCCGCACACACTTGCATCACGCATCAAGGGCTTCCACTCCCTCAACGTGCAGCTGGTGTGTGACCACAAGAAGGAAATTTTGCATGTTTGCGCCAAGTACCCTGGCAGTTGCCATGATTCCTTCATCCTGCGGCAGTCTAGTGTGCCTCCGCTCTTCAGTCCACCAGACCAACTTTGCGGATGGCTACTTGGAGAAAAGGGCTATCCCCTGAAGACGTGGCTAATGACGCCGTTCAGGAGGCCATCCAACGAAGCTGAGGAGCGCTACAACTCCAGCCACATTTCCACCAGATCCATTATCGAGCAAACCATCGGCTTGCTGAAGATGCGATTCAGGTGCCTTGATAGATCAGGTGGAGCCCTGCAGTACTCAGCAGCCAGGGTCTCCAGAATCGTTGTGGTCTGCTGTGCACTTCACAACATGGCACAGCATCGTGGCTTGCAGCTGCCTGAGGTACAAGTGGCTGATCGCATAGCCTCCTCAGATGAGGATGAGGATGAGGAGGATGAGGAGGAGAGCGAGAACAAAGAGCTTGCGGAGGCGCATCAACCAGCGGCATGCGAGAACATTGCTGCCCGGGATGCAAGGGATGCACTGATCTTGGCCAGATTTGCTTAGGCTGCCCAATCAAACACATTTGGCTCACACCTTCTTACCACACCATCGACAATGAACCTATGGATTCCTATCACTCTGACCACCATACTAACAATTCCAAGCCGCCTTGAGCCCTCAATATGGAAGTCCCATTTGCGAAATGACACAGGCCACAACTTCAACAGTTTGCCATCAAGTCATTTTATAACATTCAGTCAAGGATGGCATTTCACAATTAAACACAACAGAACACCCAAGTGACTACCCTTGTGACTACTTGTGCTTTATCTTCCTCTTACGCGTGCTCCTACGTGGTGCTTCCCCTGTGGCTTCAGCAGATGTGGAGGCCCCTTGCTCACTTTCATGCTGCTCCTGCCTCGACACCTTTGGCGGGCGTCCTCTGGGCTTGCGAGCCTGTGAGGGCTCAGCAATAGCCTGCTGCTCCTACGGCTGTGCAGGGGCTGAGACGCCGATCTCAGTTGGGTGAGGACTCTGGTGGGGCTCTGACCAAGGGCGCTGCAATGGCATGGTCGTGTGAGCGCTTGGAGAGGAGCCCCCACTTCCTTGTTGTCTGCCACCAACATCCCTCTCATGGGTCAGCCCCACTTCAGAGCTAACAAGTGGCTTGACAGCACCTTGCTGCACTTCAGGGGGGCCATGAGGACCCATTTCTGCACTGGCAGTCCTACTCCAGAGGACTTCCATGAAGCTCTGGTTATCTCTGCTCAATAGCTGACCATCGCTCCTCCAGAGATGTCAGTCTATTCTGAACAATGACCATGTTTTCAAGACCCTGGCGACTAAGCTCCTCCATGGCCGTAGCTATCCTCTCCTCTACCGTAGCCATCCTCTCCTCTACGGTAGCCATCCTTACCACAGAGGTAGCCATCCTTTCCACGGAGGTAGCCATCCTTTTCATGGAGGTTGCCATCCTTTCCATGGTGATGCGTTCATGCGCCAATGCCTCCACAAAGACTCTGCTCATGTTAGCGATGGACTCCTCCATCCTCTCCACACTCGCAGCAACCCTGGAGACAAAACCTGCCAGAGACTCCTGCACCTGTTCCTGGAGTTCCAGCACCGCTCTCCTTCTGGATGGATCCGGAGGCACAGGGTCGACATGCAGCTGAGCCGAGCTGGCAGAGTCCTGCGGCCTCTGACGAGGACTCTCCACTGCTGTCCCTGTCTCCATCATCTGCTGATGCTCACTTGTGAGCTGTGATACACCAGGTGACAACTCTACTCTAACTCCCAAAGGTCCCACCGAGGTGTGAGTGTCTGCGCTGGTGCTGGGTGCGCTGAATTCTGCTGATGCTGCGCCCTCAGAGGTTGCAGCTTCCTCTGAGGAGTCTTCTGGCTCAGGCTGTTCCTCCTGGACAGTGGGGAGGGGGGCTGTCGATGGTCCTGTGGGGGAGTAAAGGCATGAGTTAGACATGTGAGATAAACGTTGCATGCACATGGAATTGTGCAAATCATCATAAGTCAATCTGTTAGAGCATCAGAATCAATATCAGTCACTCGTGCAATGTCAATGAGAGATGCAAAACTATTCTGTCACCAGCTTGCTCTGATGCGCCCGTCTGTCCGTCCCCCACTTGCACATCCTCCTCCACTCCCACGATCTCTAGGGCCGCCTCCTCTGCGCTGGTGAGATGGGCTATTGAGGGTGGCCCTCCTCCTGTCTTCACTCTTTCCCTCTTATTGTGGGCTCTCTTTTCCTGCAATGAGGGACACAAGTGGAGTTTGAGTGATAATGATAGAGTGAGTGCAGAGAATCCTTAGCATAGATGCTTAGAAGGACATAAAGATGGAGTGAGGTCCCAATACCAAGGGCCCTCCCTGTGTGTTGTAAGTTGTTGTCATAGCATAACAATGATAGGGAGTTTGAGGGAAGCATAGTCAAATAGTTAAGTGAATGCGAACATACAGAGAGAGGGAATGGTTAAGGGTGCCGGGATGTAAGGGTCAAGTGGGATGTGGAGGAGCAGGTTGACAATGCAAAATGCTGGTGATGAGAGGCGATGGGGAGCAGATTGAGGGTCATGCTGATGTCATATTCACTTTTCCTGTGCGGAGAAGGTCATGAAACCTCTTTCTGCACTGCAGCCAGGTTCTGCTGCACATTGAGATGGCACTGACCTCCTGGGCCACTTGCAGCCACACAGCTTTGGTCTGCTGGGGAGGTTTTTTCCTCCCAGAGGAAGGAAACAACACCTCCTTCTGAGCTCTGGCTCCCTCCACCAGAGCATGGAGGGAGTCCTCATCAAAGCGGGGTGTGGCCTTGGGCCTTGAGGTTGACATCTGTGCACCACAAATCCCTCAGAAGTCTCTCCAAAAAAAGTAGTACGGCAGAAAATGAACCAAGGCTGCTTGCAGGCCTTAAATGCAGCTGCATAAATGACGTCATCAGAGGTGAGTTTCAGGACCAAAAGACTCACTGGGCCAGGGGTTCGCACATGCTGGGAATCAAGTGCCCAATTAGGGCAAAATCGCTAAATTATCCCGCCTCACATTGGAGGCGGTAACAGGAACCGCCGACCACCTGACCCGCCCCCAACGACAAAATCCAGCCCGATGGGCCGAATGGCCTCCTTCTGTGCCATATGATTCTATGATTCTATGAATTCTACACCTCACAACTCTCTGAGTATAGAAGATTCTCCTGCCCTCTGATCCAAATCTCTTACATTTAATCTTGTATCTATTGCGCCTCATTCTAGACCCCTCAACTACTGGAAATGATGTGTGTCTACGCTCAACCATACTTTTGTAACTTTAAACACTTCTATCATAATCTGTGTTGTCCTAATGAAATAAAAACTATTTTTCAAATCTTCCCTCCTATTTGTATTTCCTTATAACAAGCATTGCACCGTCCCCAAAGTGCCCAATACAGCACACAGTACTCCAATTGAGGTCTTATTAATACAACAGCAAAATACTGCGGATGCTGGAAATCCAAAATAACAACAGAAAATGCTGGAAAAACTCAGCAGGCCAGGCAGCATCCGTGGAGAGAGAAACAGAGTTAACGTTTCAGGTCGAAGACCTTTCGTCAGAACTGGAAATAGCAGGAAATGGAATAGATTTAAAGCAAGGATAAAGCTGGGAAAATGGGGAGGGATGAAAGAACAAAAGGAGAGATTAAGAGACATTAAGAGATAATCAAGGCAAGAGGTGGTGTTAATGTGACAGGTTGAGGCTGGATGAAGTGTGAACTGGGTTGGCAGAATGAAGGACAGCTGTCAGCTTCTGGGAGGAAAAAAAAGGGGGGGGGGCCAAACAAAAGGGTGGATGAAAAAATAAAATATAAATGTGATAGGGGCCGAGGTTATGATCTGAAATTGTTGAACTCGATGTTGAGTCCAGAGGGCTGTAGGGTGCCTAAACGAGGTCTTATTAATGTTTTACTTACACTTATCATTACCTCTTGGCTTGTCCACATTCAAACAGATCAGCCATAATCTAATTGAATGGCAGAGCAGGCTGGAGGGGCTGAATGGCCTACTCCTGCTCCTATGCTCTCACAAGTGTCATAAAACAGAATTTCTTTGGAGCTGCTCCTGCTCCTCTACCGCGACTTCACTGGAACTGAGGCAGAACACCCTCGCCCACTGTTTACTCACAGAGAGAGGGCTTCCGTCACTCTTTTGGCAAAGTTACGACAGCAGAGCGAGAGGAAATTGCCGGCCATTCAGGGCAGAAATTTCACGGTGTCGCTCCTGGTGCAGGCTGGGAGTGGTGCCGTGGAATCTCATCCCACAGTGGGTCATCCAGCGTCAGCTCCTCCTTCTTCTGCTACTTTTCCCATGGTTCCAAAACATGGAATCCCCATGTTTTCAAAGTCCTGCTCAAAGCCTGAAGTAGGGGGAGAAGTGGACCAGAGGTGGTGGGAAGGGGTTGTGCGAGTCTGCACGATATAGGCAGGGAAGGCACCGTTTGTCAGTGTGCAATGGCATGAGGTCACCTGTTGGCACTTGGCGGAACTGCAAACTGAAACCCTGAATGGGAGAAGCATGATGTTGCACACACACGTTGTGCACACACACACGCACAGATACACAAACCAATCGACTGCAACAGGACATAGAAAGGCTAGCAGAATGGACAGACAAGTGGCAGATGGAATTTAATACAGAGAAGTGTGAGGTGATGCATTTTGGCAGAGGGAACAGGGAGAGGCAATATACACTTAATGGCACAGTTTTAAAGAGTGTGCAGGGACAGAGGGACCTGGGAGTTAATGTGCATAGGTCCCTGAAGGTGGCGGGACATATTGAGAGAGTGGTTAGCAAAGCATATGGGATCTTGGGCTTCATAAATAGAAATGAGAAGTCGCACAACACCAGGTTATAGTCCAACAGTTTTATTTGAAATTACGAGCTTTCGGAGCGCTGCTCCTTCGTCAGGTACAGTGTTCATAAATAGAGGTCTTGAGTACAAAAGTAGAGAAGTTATGCTGAACCTTTATAAAGCACTGGGTAGGCCACAACTGGAGTATTGCATCCAGTTCTGGTCACCACACTTTAGGAAGAATGTGAAGGCCCTTGAGAGGGTGCAGAGGAGATTTACCGGAATGGTTCCGGGTATGGGGGGCCTTAGCTACAAGGACAGGCTGGAGAAGCTGGATTTGTTTTCATTGGAGCAAAGGAGGTTGAGGGGTGATTTGATAGAGGTGGACAAGATTATGACGGGTTTGGATAGGCTAGACGGGGAAAGGCTGTTCCCACTAGTTGATGGTACAAGGACTAGGGGACACAGATTTAAGGTTTTGGGCAAGAGATACAGGGGGGAAGTGAGGGAAAACTTTTTTACGCAGCGAGTGGTGATGACCTGGAATTCGCTGCCGACGGAAGTGGTGGAAGCGGAGACACTCAATGTTTTCAAGGGGAGACTGGATAGGCACTTGAAGGAAATAAACTTGCAGGGCTACGGGGATAGAGCGCGGGAATGGGACTGACTGGATTGCTCTACAGAGAGCCGGCACGGACTCGATGGGCCGAATGCCCTCCTTCTGTGCGGTTATGACTCTATGGGGAAAAATTGAGTCGCGCCCCCTTTGGGGCGCTAACTTCGCCGGGGCGCTCCTTTTAGCGCCCCGAAAAAATTAGCGGCCCCACGGCCGAAATTCATCGGTAGCGCCCCAAGAGGGAAGCGGAGCGTTACTGGAAGAGCCCCGCCTCCCTCTTGGGGCGCTGCGAGTCAATATCGCGGCGCTACGTGCCGCGGTACTGTAGGCCTTCCTCCCCTTCTTAAAGGGGAGGGGCCTTGCGCAGCGCGACCCGGGGCCCAGCTGGGCAACCAGGGATCGGAGTGCCGGCAAAAGAGCCCGGCATTCAAGAGAAGTGCCGGGCTCATGGAGCGCAACCGGCACTCCGCGGGGGGGGGGGGGGTGCTCAGGAGGCCAGGAACGGCAACGGAGGCAGGTTCTGGCGGGCGGACAGCAATAAAAATGGCCGCCCGGCACCTTCCCTGTAATTTGCGCCGCCCTGGCCGCAGGTAGGCCCCCCTGACCCCGTCGGACATAGCGTCTGGCGGTAAGTCAGGGGGCGCTACCGAAGATCGCGGCCGGGGCGCGAGCGGGGCGCTGCGCACGGTGCCACTAACCTCCCGCTGAAATTCGCGGGAGGCGTTGGCGGTGCAGCGCCCGGGCACTGGTTGCTTTGCGCCCCATTAGTGCCCTCTTAGGGCGCTAACAGGAGGCGCAAAGCAACTGAATTCCTCCCCCCATGACTCTATGACTCTATGACATACACGTGCGGGCACACGCACACACAGCTGTGGCAGGTTCGTGCAGATCAGCGATAGTGAACCCGCTTCACTAACCAGTACAAGGTAAATGGGGCTCTTCAGCCCCTCCGACCTACCACTCTGCAACTTTTTTTGGTTGCTTTTGCTTCCAGCGGCAATATTTATATTGGTTCCTGAAGTATTGCTGTTGTCAAGGGTTACCACCTATTTTGGAGACACTGCTAGTATAAAGGTGAGGGATGCCGAGACTTAATTATACAATTAGGGCTATGTGACAAATGGAGAGACTACAGCTGCCCATTAGCTTCAATATCAATTTGGTTCAAGAGAAGAAACGTTGCCTGTTTTAACATGACTTCCAATTTAATCAGCTGCAGTGGGAAAGAAAGGAAAGAGCTGCCATTTCTACAGCACCTTTCACCTACTCGGGACGTCTCAACATGCTTCCCAGCCAATGGATTACTTTGAAGAGGACGCGTTGTTGTGATGTAAGCAGTAAAAATACAGTTGGTCTGTGAGGAAGACAGACTCTTAAAGGTCAAACCTCCATGGCAGGTGTACAATAGATGGGAAACTGGGTCAGGGACCATAACAACAACAACAACAGCAACTTGTATTTACATAGCGCCTTTATCATAGTAAAACGTCCCAAGACGCTTCACAGGAGTATTATAAGACAAAAATTTGACACCAAGCCACATAAGGAGAAATTAGGGCAGGTGACAATGAGGTAGGTTTTAAGGAGCGTCTTAAAAGAGGAAAGAGAGGTGGAGAGGCGGAGAGGTTTAGGCAGGGAATGCCAGAGCTTAGGACTTTGGCAGCTGAAGGCACGGCCACCAATGGTTGAGCGATTATAATCAGGGATGCTCAAGAGGGCAGAATTAGCGGAACGCAGATATCTCGGGGGGTTGTGGGACTGGAGGGGATTATAGAGATAGGAAGGGGCGAGGCCATGGAGGGATTTGAAAACAAGGATGAGAATTTTAAAATCGAGGCGTTGCTTAACCGAGAGCCAATGTAGGTCAGCGAGCACAGGGGTGATGGGTGAACGGGACTTGGTGCGAGTTAGGACACGGGCAGCAGAGTTTTGGATGACCTCAAGTTTACGTAGGGTGGAATGTGGGAGGCCAGCCAGGAGTGCGTTGGAATAGTCAAGTCTAGAGGTAACAAAGGCATGGCTGAGTGTTTCAGCAGTGGATGAGCTGAGGCAAGGGCGGAGACGGGCGATGTTACAGAGGTGGAAATAGGCGGTCTTTGTTATGCTGCGGATATGTGGTCGGAAGTTCATTTCAGGGTCAAAGATGACACCAAGGTTGTGAACAGTGAGGTTCAGCCTCAGACAGATGTTAGGGAGAGGGATGGAGTCAGTGGCTAGGGAACGGAGTTTGTGGCGGGGACCGAAGACAATGGCTTCAGTCTTCCCAATATTTAATTGGAGAGAATAGGGAGCCTGGTTGGTACTGAAGTTGCTTGTGGGTGAATTCTCGGCTCAGACAGGCAGAGATGTTTAGTACTAATGATGCTTAATATTGCCCCAAAACTTTGATATCTTTCTGCTGGGTATGCCACCCCACCCCAACAATAAATGACAAAGGCTTGGTCTTCAGGCTACATTTTCTGGGATTCTTGCAAATGGGGACACCTAGATCACAGGGTAAATGGCATCCTCAGCAATTCTGCAGTGCTTGCCCCTGTCTTTGACCATCCCTTGTTTGCCCATTGCTCTCCATTGCTGAAAGAAAATTGAACTTTCTTTTCAGTCTCACCAAGTTACACAACGTTGGCCTGAAACACAGGGCCATTGCTGAAAACCACATGAAAGAAGAAAGACTTGCATTTTTATAGCGCCTTTCATGACCACAGGACGTCCCAAAGCGCTTTACAACCACTTACTTTTGAAATGTTGTCACAGTTGTAATATAGGAAACCCGACAGCCAATTTGCACACAGCAAGATCCCACAAATAGCAATATTATAATGACCAGATAATCTGTCTTAGTTGGTTGAGCTTTAAATATTGGCCGGGACACTGGGGAGAACTCCCCTGCTCTTCTTCTATTAGTGCTGTGGGATCTTTTACATCCACCTGAGAGAGCAGATGGGGCCTCGTTTTAGCATCTCGCCTGAAAGGCAGCACCTCTGACAATGCAGCACTCCCTCAGCACTGCACTGGAGTATCAGCTAGATTCTGTGCTCAAGTCTCTGGAGTGGGACTTGACCTTCTCACAGAGGCGAGAGTGCTACCCGCTGACACCGTGAGCTAATTAATAGAGCCCATCTCCCTCCCGGTACCTCAGTAGATAAGCATGTTGCCTGGTGATGAGGAGACCAGGAAGGTCCCACGCTTGAACCCCAGTCTGTGCTGAATTGGATTTTCTCAGCCAGAGAGTAGAGGTACCACAACAGGCCTCAGGAGAGGGGAAAAAATCAGCCAGAGTTACTGCCCCTGATCCCTATCCGGTGACCCCCTGCTGCAGAGCGGATGTCATGTGAGCACAGGATCAGGCCCTGCTGTGGTGACACCCATGGTTGAATGGCCTGACAACACGCACTGTCCAGATTCACAATGGAAGACTGGAGAAGGTGTCCGAGAGCCCATGGAAACAAACCCCAGCCACAGGAGGGGAAGGAGACAATTCAAAAAAACAGTTTGTTTAATAAACATGTACTGGGGTAGATGAATGAATTCACACTCTCCACCCAGAGCACACATCAGGAATTTAGATATAGAGGTCAGCGCGCCTGTGGGATTGTCTGTTCTAATGATATTACATAGAATTTACAGCACAGAAACAGGCCTTTCAGCCCAACTGGTCTGTGCCGGTGTTTATGCTCCAAACGAGCCTCCTCCCACCCCTCTTCATCTAAGCCCATCAACATATCCCTCTATTCCTTTGTCCCTCATGTACTTATCTACCTTCCCCTTAAATGCATCTATGCTATTCGCCACAACTACTCCTTGTGGTAGCGAGTTCCACATTCTAACCACTCTCTGGGTAAAGAAATTGCTCCTGAATTTCTCATTGGATTTATTAGTGACTAGCTTATATTTGTGTCCTTTAGTTTTGGTCTCCCCCACAAGTGGAAACATCTGCACTTGAATTCCTGATATGGGCTCCCGTCATGTGATGCTCCACACCAGTCACATGAACCTCACTGAGGAGAGTCTGTGCAGCGGTGAGCGCATTCATCGAGCGGGTGAATTGCCTCAGAGCTTCTCCCACTCCGCTGCAGGAACCTCGGGGGTAACGGGGTTCCCACTGCCCTGCGGCCTAAGTCACGACAGCGGAGCGGGAGAGGCTCTGAGCAAATTCACCCCTGATGTAGCTGTTTATTTTGGGGGAAACTCCCTCTTATCGGTCGTCTTCAAATAAGACAAAGGCCTCATTTTCACACATTTCTAAAAATTAGCCATTGGGATGCGGGCAGCACTGGTGACAGCCCCATCTATTGCAGTAACACAGTGAAGGAGGCGTACTGCAGACCCATTCTACTGCTAAAGCAAAATACTGCGGATGCTGGAAATCTGAAATAAAAACAGAAAATGCTGGAAATACAGGAAACCAAGGTGCTGCACAGGAGTATTTTAAGACAAAAAATTTGAAACAGAGCCACATAAGGATAAATTAGGGCAGGTGACCAAAAGCTTGGTCAATGAGGTAGGTTTTAAGGAGCGTCTTAAAGGGGGAGAGAGAGGTAGAGAGGCGGACAGGTTTAGGCAGGGAATTTCAGAGCTTAGGGCCTAGGCAACAGAAGGCACGGCCACCAAAGGTTGGGCGATTATAATCAGGGATCCTCAAGAGGGCAGAATTGGAGGAGTGCAGATATCTCGGAGGTTGTGGGGCTGAAGGAGATTACAGAGATAGGGAGGGGTGAGGCCATGGAGGGAACAAAAGGGAACGTCTGTGATAGGGTGGAAGGCAGGAGAGATTAAATGACAAAAGGGATGATGGTGCAAGGCGAAAGGAGATGGTAATGGGACAAGTAAAGAAACACAAGATGGGCCGAGACCCATTCTACTGTATGGATCTAAAAAATGAGATGCTCATTAGTGATTTTTGCCTCCTAGAGCTGAGCTACCTCTTCCAATTTTATTGGAATATGTTGCCTCAGTAGCCAGTGCAGGGCACATAGTAGGCCTAAGGTCTCCACACCTGATACACAAGGATCCAACACCTGACACACAGCTCAATGGGCACCGACCGTTATATTACTGGCCCTATAGATTGTGATCCAGTATTTGGCAAATTATTTATATATTCACTTGGACTCAGCTGTATCTTAGGGTAAAATATAGCACGTGGTATAATCAGATGGATCTTTTGGAAGTATTACTACTTACTCACTGCAAATAAAATGAATGTGAAATATAACTTACAGTGTCAGTGTATGGATAGGACTCCTCTGAGTCAATCCACCATTGCTTCGTACATATTCAAAAGCATGTGGCATCAGCCACCATTGCATCCATTGCTCCCCTCTGGTCTGGGACCATCCATCATGTTCTGCTCGCTCAGTGAGATGAGTTTTCCTGTCTTCCTGAAGGTCTGACCCTCCAGAGCACCAGTTGAACTGAAAGCCCAGCACAAACCACAGTGACCCTGGTTCGAAAAGTTAAGTGGACATTATTTCATTTCTAGTAAGTTTTTACTGAAAGTTGCCTTTCAAACCACGGCTGAAGTTAAGTTTGGGTGATGGATAAATATTGGCCAGGAGAACTCCCCTGCTCTTTGGCGAAATAGTGCCACGGGATCTTATATGTCCACCTGAGAGGGCAGATGGGGCTTCGGTTTAACGTCTCATCCGAAAGACGGCACCTCCGACAGTGCAGCACTCCCTCAGTACTGCATTGAAATGTTAGCCCAGATTATGTGCTCAAGTCTCTGGAGTGGGACAATGAACTCACAAAGCTCTTGACTCAGAGGTGAGAGTGCTCTCACTGAGCTAAGGCTTATACCAACATACCAGGATATCAGGTTTCTCATATCAACCCCATGGCCCACGTGAACAGGAAGAGTTTCCATTCCATTCATGTACAGGCAGCATCTGAACACAGAAGCACCATTATGCATAGAAATGGCCATTATCCAGGATGCAGCCTTGATGCCTTCATTACGTGCCAACCCATGGTGCCCGTATTTTTCAGAGGGTGTTGCTCTTAGGAAACCAGGACAATCCTCCTCATCGTGGCTGCTGATCCCACTGACAACCCCCGAATGGCAGCGCAGAGCCTTGGGCTGGTCCACATCCGCCACCATCTCCGGCAAGTGAAATGTTCCCTCCAGCTTTGGCAGAATGAGTGTGCGTAAAAGGGCAATGTTTGTGTGCAATGCTTTAGCTGGCACCTCCCACTGGGTGCGGGAATTCCCATCTTAGGTGTGCGCCATGGTTGAAGGGCTCCACAAGATAAGTGTGGAAATGTGAGGGGCACATTGCCTATCACCTTGCTCCTGATACCAAAAAACGTCCTCCTCATTGGCAGCCGGTAACGGGGGACCTAGGCAACTGCACTGACTCAGTCACTGATCTCCCTCCATACAGCTGGCACCTTTTCTCTTATTGGAGAGTGGTCTTCAGCCGCCAACTCTTCAGCATCAAAGGGAGCCATGCTACCCACACATTTCTCTTGTGCCATTGTTAACAATCAGCCCACTTTACAGCCACCTCCATTTCCACTTTAATAGCAAAGTGCGGCCCTTTACGGTACCAGTAAAAGTGACCATGAAGCTGGTGGATTGTTGTAAAAATCCAATTGATGTCCTTTAGGGAAGGAAACCTGCCGTCCTTACCCAGTCTGGCCTATATGTAACTCCAGACCCACACCAACGTGGTTGACTCTTAACTTCCCTCTGAAGGGGCCCAGCGAGACATTCAGTTGTATCAAACCGCTCAGCGGTTCAAGAAGGCCCAGCACCACCTTTTCAGGCCAACTAGGGATGGGCAATAAATGGCGGCCATGCCAGTGACGTTCGCATCCTGAGAATGAATATAAAATAAAGAGCTGTTCCCTTTCTGGAATTTCTGTTTCCTAGCCTAGTGTGTGACAGGCCAAGCTTTTCATGGCCAGTTGCCCATTCAAATTAAGGAATAAACTCCTGAACTGCCACGAGCTCAACCCCATTTTTGCCATTTTCACAAAACTGAAACTAATAAGCCACAATTGGCAGGGGGATGGGCACCATATAGGAGTAGAAAAGAGGAATAAGGTGCATAAAAGAGTGAGTGTGTTGGATAGTACTAGAGAAGAAAGTAGTACTAGAGGCGGAAGTAGTACCACATTAGATAGGAGCAGACTAAGAAAGACTACGAAAAATTCAAAAATGGGTTTAGAATGCATGTACGTAAACGCACAAAGTGTGGTGAATAAGGTTGGTGAGCTACAAGCACAATTAGCTGTGTGGCAATATGATGTTGTGGCAATAACGGAAACGTGGCTTAAAAACGGTGAGGACTGGGCACTTAATATTCAAGGGTACAAGGTGTTCAGAAAAGATAGGGAAGGAAAAAAGGGAGGTGGGGTGGCAGTGCTGATTAAGGAAGACATTGTAGTGTTGGAAAGGCAGGATTTCTTGAGGGGACAAGGACAGAATCCATTTGGTTAGAGTTGAGGAGCAAAAAGGGTATGATCACGCTATTGCGGGTATTCTATAGGCCTCCAAATAGTGAGAGGGAGGTAGAGGAGCAAATCTGCAGGGAAATCGCAGAGATATGCAAGAGCTATAGAGTGGTGATATTGTGGGACTTTAATTACCCAAATATCGATTGGGATAATGCTAGGGTAAAGGGAAAGGAAGGGAGGGAATTTCTGAAATGTGTTCAGGAGAATTTCCTTGACCAGTATGTTCTTGGCCCAACTAGGAAGGAGGCATTGCTGGATCTGGTGCTGGGGAATGAGGTGGGCCAGGTCGACCAAGTGTCTGTGGGAGAACACTTGGGTACGAGTGATCATCGTATCATAAGATTTAGATTAGCATTGGAGAGGAGCAAGGAACAATCTAGAGTGGAATTTCTAAACTGGAATAGGGCTAACTTCAATGGGATGCGAAAGGATCTAGCCAGGGTAAAATGGAACCAAAGACTGACAGGAAAATCTGTAACGGAACAATGGGTGATCTTTAAGGAGGAGATGTTCCAAATACAGGCTAGGTACATTCCAACAAGAGGGAAGGGTAAGGGAACCAAAGCAAGGGCTCCTTGGATGATGAGGGAGATGGAGAAGATGATGAAACAAAAAAAGAGGGTGTATGATGCATGTCAGGTGAATTCTTCAAGGGAGAAACAGACCAAATACAATAAGTTGAGAGGGGAAGTGAAGATGAAAATAAGATTGGCAAAGAGAGAATATGAGAGTAGAATGACGGTTACCATAAAAGGGAACCCAAAAGTCTTCTTCCGGCATGTAAACGGTAAGTGGGTAGTAAGAGGCTGGGCGGAGCCTATTTGGGACAAAGAAGGTGATATATGCTTAGAGGCGCAGGGCAAGGCTAGAATACTCAATGAGTACTTTGTATCGGTGTTTACTAAGGAGGTGGATGCTGACAAAATATCGGTAGAAGTGGAAAAGGTAGAAGCAATGGAAGGGTAAAAATTGATAGACAGGATGTACTAGAAAGGCTGGGTATGCTTAGAGTGGATAAGTCGCCTGGTCCAGATGGCTTGCATCCCAGGTTGCTGAGGGAATTGGGGGAGGAGATAGCGGAAGGGCTTGCCATAATTTTCCAATCTTCCCTAGATGCGGGGGAGGTGCCTAAGGATTGGAAAGTGGCAAATGTGACACCATTGTTCAAGAAAGGGTGTAAGGACAATCCTAGTAACTACAGGCCGGTCAGTTTAACATCAGTGGTGGGTAAAGTTTTAGAAACAATAATCAAGGAAAAAATTAACGGGCACTTGGAGAGGTTTAAGCTAATTAAGGAGAGCCAACACGGATTTGTAAAAGGCAGATCGTGTTTGACTAATCTAATTGAGGGTGCAGAGGAGATTTACCAGAATGGTTCCGGGGATGGGGGATCTTAGCTACAAGGACAGGTTGGAGAAGCTGGATTTGTTTTCATTAGAGCAAAGGAGGTTGAGGGGTGATTTGATAGAGGTGTACAAGATTATGACGGGTTTGAATAGGCTAGATGGGGAAAGGCTGTTCCCACTAGTTGATGGTACAAGGACTAGGGGACACAGATTTAAGGTTTTGGGCAAGAGATACAGGGGGATGTGAGGAAAAACTTATTTATGCAGCGAGTGGTGAGGACCTGGAACTTGCTGCTAATGGAAGTGGTGGCCGCCCTGCGCGATATCCGGCCCAATTAAATGGTGCGGGTCTGATGGCATCAGCGATGACGCGTTTTCACCCGGGATATTTAAAGGAGCCATGGCCACATCGCATTTGAAGGTTCATCTAGGAGTGTGCAGGCACACTGCACAATTGGACGGCTGGAAAGAGTGCCAAATATGAGTCCACTGAGACAGAGGGCTGCACCCAGGTTCTCCGATGACTCCTCCATATGCTTGTGGAGAGAGTGAGAGCACACAGGGAGGTCCTCTTCCCTTCTAATGGACGCAAGAGACCACCCCAGGAGACAAAAGGAGCCCGGCTCCAAATAGCAGAGGCGGTGAACAGCAGGGATGTGGTCAGGAGCACCTGGGTGCAGAGCCGCAAACGTTTCAATGACTCATGAGATCAGGAACTCTTTTACGCAGCGAGTGGTGAGGACCTGGAATTCGCTGCCAATGGAAGTGGTGGAAGCGGAGACACTCAATGTTTTCAAGGGGAGACTGGATAGGCACTTGAGGGAAATAAACTTGCAGGACTACGGGGATAGAGCGGGGGAATGGGACTGACTGGATTGGTCTACCGAGAGCCGGCACGGTTTCGATGGGCCGAATGGCTTCCTTCTGTGCCGTTGTGACTCTATGGGGGAAAAATTCGGTTGTTTTGCGCCTCCCATTAATTTACCGCTCAATTTCGGTCGCCGGGGCACTACTTTTAGGGCAGCACGGTGGCATAGTGGTTAGCACTGGTGCCTCACAGCGCCAGGGACCCGGGTTCGAATCTGACCTCAGGTGACTGTCTGTGTGGAGTTTGCACATTCTCCCCGTGTCTGCGTGGGTTTCCTCCGGGTGCTCCGGTTTCCTCCCACAGTCCAAAAATGTGTGGGTTAGGTTGATTTGGCTATGATAAATTGACCCTTAGTGTTAGGGGGGGATTAAATATGTGGGGTTATGAGGATAGGATGGGATATGTTAGGGGGAATTAAATACGTGGGGTTACAGGGGGTAGGGTGGGATATGTGTACTGTGGGGATTAAAGCAGGGACAGGGTACTGGATTTGGATGATCAGCCATGATCGTATTGAATGGTGGAGCAGGCTCGACGGGCCGAATGGCCTACTCCTGCTCCTAGATTCTATGTTTAGCGCCCCAAAGGGGGGGCAACTTAATTTTTCCCCCTATGACTCTATGAATAGAATCTTAGTTGTTAAAGAATAAGTTCCCCTGAAGGGAGTATTTGAGCATTATCTCTCCACCCTTCCATTTGGAGCAGTCGTAATTAATGTGATTAATAGATCAGGAAGATCCCATCTGTGATGCCCACCATAGTCAAATACCTCCACGTGTTGTGGAAGCTCCCAGATGAGTACACGTGAATAATATTGCCACAGTTAGAACATAAACCAAATCAGGAGAGAAAGAAGGAAAATCAACAGAAATTGGGGGAGGGCTCTTGGTTATGCCCCTGGTTCCAGCAGTCCCCCTGCACGCACGGAGAAGGCCGGCACCAGGACCTTGCAGTGAATTCACCGGAAGCTAAATGATGCGATTCTAAGAACGGCCACCGGGTGGCAATAGTTCCCATGAAGTGTAACAGAGTCTCAGGCTGTTACAATGTTAATGTTTAATTGAAACATCCACTGCCGGGCTCAGGCTTCGATCACGGGGACTAAAACATTACACACACATTCTCCCTTCATTTTTTGTTAAAACTCTTGCGATGGCCGGGAATCGAACCCGGGTCAACTGCTTGGAAGGCAGCTATGCTCACCACTATACCACCATCGCAGGGCTGAAAATAGCAGCGAGTGCAGGCTCTACATCAACACATTCAAACACAACTCTTTCCCTGATCTGAGGCAAAGTGAAGGGGCTTGTTCCTGATTATTTCAATTATTGTTAAGCTGGCACAAGGAAACACATCACAGACAGGCGGATCTAAAATGTGAAATGCACCCACCTCCATTAACTTTCCCTCCCCCCACCTCCATCTCTCCCCTCACCATCCCCTTCTCTCTCATCTCTCTTACTCCCTCCTTTATCTTTCCCTCTACCTCCATCGCTACCATTTCACCTCTCCATCTTCCACCCCATCCCCCATTCCAACTTCTCCCTCCTTGACCCCATCTCACCCTCACAATCTCTCTCTCCCAATCTCTCCCTCTCCACCCGATCTCTACCTCTCTTAACCCCGTCTCTCCCTCTCCCACCCCATCTCTCTCTTACCCCATCTCTCTCTTACCCCATCTCTCCCTCTCTTACCCCATCTCTCCCTCTCCCACCCTCCCTCTCCCACCCCGTCCCTCGCTTACCCCATCTCTCCCTCTCTTACCCCATCTCTCCCTCTCCCACTCTCCCTCTCCCACCCCCTCCCTCGCTTACCCCATCTCTCCCTCTCTTACCCCATCTCTCTCTCTCCCACCCCATCTCTCTCTCACCCCTCCCTCTCTTGCCCCATCTCTCCCTCTCCCACCCCATCTCTCTCTTACCCCATCTCTCTCTCTCTTACCCCATCTCTCTCTCTCTTACCCCATCTCTCTCTCCCACCCCATCTCTCTCTCCCACCCCATCTCTCTCTTACGCCATCTCTCCCTCTCTTACCCCATCTCTCTCTCTCCCACCCCATCTCTCTCTTACCCCATCTCTCCCTCTCTCCCCCCGTCTCTCTCCCACCCCTCCCTCTCTTACCCCATCTCTCCCTCTCCCACCCCATCTCTCCCTCTCTTACCCCATCTCTCTCTCTCCCACCCCTCCCTCTCTTACCCCATCTCTCTCTCTCCCACCCCATCTCTCTCTTACCCCATCTCTCCCTCTCTCCCCCCGTCTCTCTCCCACCCCTCCCTCTCTTACCCCATCTCTCCCTCTCCCACCCCATCTCTCCCTCAATTTCTCCCTCTCCCACCTCACCCTTTCTCACCCTACTTCACCCTCCTCACCTCACCCACCCCACCTTCTCCCTCCTCCAACCACCCTGCCCAATCCAACAGCCTTTTATCCCATTTCCAATATTTGTATAACTGATATATTAATGTGACAAAAGAAAATGAGGAAAAAAATACAATTTAAAAAAATATTTCTATGATTTTTCTCCCGGGTTGCTCACAGCCGAGTCCAGGAGATTAATCTTTATTTCATGGAGATTCCAGACCATCCTGGAGGATTGGCAACCCGACTTACATCTGTCATCCCTACTTTACCTTATCGCTCCCTCTCCCATTCTCATCCCTGCCACTTCCACCCTGTCCCACCCTCATCTCTCCCCTTCCCAAAACAGGACACTTTGCTCTGGTAGTTAATAGTAGCAATTCCAATTTTTGGTTTTATACTCACAGAAAAGAATTCCACTTGCTTATCACATCAGTTTTGTAACAATGGGGAGACATTAAGCTCATCCCACAGCAGTAATGCATGAATAGTTTTCATTCAATACACCCAGCAAGGGGCTTTACTAAACAATGTTGTTGGTATGAGCTCCCACACCAATGGGAGAAACTTCTCATTCAAGGTCATAACTGTGATTTGCACCTTAGTGAGCCGATCCCTAACGGAGAGCTGGGGAGGAGGGGGGATCATAGGTCAACCTTTATCTCTCTGGAAAAGTCTTACCCCATCTCTCCCTCTCTCATCCAATCCTCTCGCACTCCATCTCTCTCTCTCTCCCTCTGAGGCAGACAGAGATATTTCACTTTCTAGTCAGCTAGAGGGAGCCTGAGACACACCAGGCATGATCATATACTCCCTGTAAGAGAAAAGGCCAGTGCTAGTGATCTCAGGAACTGCTACATTGAGTGAGTTTAGCCCAATACAAAGGAAAGATTAAGGGAGAAAAATTCAGTATCGACCATTTTGGAGCACTAACATCAGCTGGCCGCAAACTTTAGCACCCGGCGCAAATTAGTGCGGCGACCGCGAAATTCGTCTCCAGCGCCCCTGGAGGTGATTGAAGCACTAAATCAAGTGCTACACACTGCTCTTAGGGCGCTAACATCGGGGAACGGGGCACTACCTCAGAGCGCTACTCAAGCTCATGTGCTGTCAATTACCTAGTCCTCAGACAGACTGGTGCCTTCTAGTTCTTAAATGGGAGGGTCCATAATGCTGCACAGCCTCACCCTGATCATTGCTGATTTTGACCTGGGCCTGCAAGGAGGTGCAATTCTTCAACCAGGAATATCATAGCTGCTGAGAGGCCCAGGGAGAGAGCTCGCCGGTTCAGCGACCAGGCATTGGTGACTTTGGTTGTGGCTGTGGAACGCCGAAGGGCAGTGCTGTTTCCAGACACTGGCAGGAGGCCATTGCCCGGGAGTTCACAAGGGTGTGGAGGAAGGTGGCCCATTACATCTCGTCCAGCAGCCTGGTCCAAAGGACTCACCCAATGCCACAAGAAGTTCAACGACCTCACTCAGGTGGTCAGGGTGAGTAGATGCTTGAAATACCTCTACATCCCACCATCTCAACCTCACTGTGCATAGACGGTATAAAGTGCCAAATCCCCAACACTCACCCAACAACTATGCCCATCTACTAAAAGTCACATCCACTTCTCACACCGTGCAGACATTAATGGCTATTCTACTATGGCAGGCACATCTGCCAAACACATGGCTGCACACTCACTCACATGCTGTCCTTTTTCTTGCAGGCCAAGCTTGCTCATAACAGGAGGGAGCAGCAACGCACGGGAGGAGATCAGGCGGAGCTGCACCCTCTTACACAGCTGGAGGAGCGAGTTCACAGGCTCATCACGAGCCATGTCGTGGGCGCTGTGGCAGTCGGAGAAGTCGACCCCCTTGGGGACAGCAACGGTATGTTCATCATCTCTCCCTCCTCTCTCATACCACTTGCCCCTCACAACATGAGCCCTTCCCACTTTCCATCTAAGTTTACTGTCTCCATTCCTTGCTCCCTTCCTGCCTCCCTCCCCTCATGTTAAACCTACTCTTGTGCCTTCCTGCATTTAGATAGTGAGCCACCATCTGACCAGCCTGTCCCTCAGCCTCCCAGTGGCAGCAACACGGGAGAGGATCAGGAACACCAAACCGGAGCCTCACTGCCTGCGACTCCCGAGGGCGACACATCAGATACTGGGGCCACGCGGTCACTGGAGGGGAGCAGAGGAATTGGCTCTGATGTGGGTGAAGCTCTGGGACCCAGCGGGCTGCAGAAAGCCATGGGGAAAGGGAAGCTCGGGGACCATCTCCCCAGAGGGTGAGTGCATGCACGAGTTCTACTGCACAAGACTCAGATGAGGACCTCGATATCGCAGCGATGAATACTTAGGCAATGAGCATGCATACTGAGCTCATGGGTGCAATAGCAAGGGTGCCCAAGAGCATGGATGCACTGGCTAGGAGCGTGGAGGAGTCCGCCGCCAGCACAGCTGTCATCTGTGCAGAGGATGATTGACTTGCAGGGAGACCGTGGGGACTCAGACCCCATGCCGCGTGTAATGGGTGAGGTGGCAGCAGCTATTGCAGCACAGGCCGAGGCAACGCAACGGCTTAGTGCTGGAATCGAGTCATTGGTTGGTGCCATTCAATCTCAGACTGTTCAATGCAGTCTCAGATTGATGCCACACAAGCGCTGACTGCTGCCATCGTAGCTGGGGCGACCACTGTCCACCGGGGATCTGAGGGTGCCGCAGCAGGCCAGCAATCTGTGCTGAGGTTCTGCCCCGGGGGAGTGGCAGTGTGTTGGTCGAGCAGGAAGGTGTTGTCCTCTCTCAGGCTGACAGCATTCCTGTTGCCAGCACTACCACTCCTCCATTGCACTTGCCACAGCCTGTAACCCAGCCAGCCCAGACTGCTGCTGCCCCTGCAGAGTTGGTGCAGTCTGCAGCCGGGCCCTCCAGGCCCAGAGCTGGTCGAGGGCGCCCTGCAAGGCCATCTGCAGTCTCTGGATCCAAGATTCAGCAGCCTTCCGCCAGCCTTGCTGCAGCCACTGGGGCCACATTACAGCGGAGTAGTAGGGTTGGAAGGGGGGAAGTGCGAATGGGAGGTAGATCATTGAAGAAGACCGAATCACTAAAATTTTTCTAACATATGGGGGGAGTGTTTGCAACAAAGTTGGATGTGTATGTAAATATATTGTTCACTCTGTTAAGACTTATTTCGATGTGGTAAGAACCAGTTTTGTTTGTTAATGAATTGTTGTGTTTGTTTGTTATTGGGTGTGCTTAATAAGACACGGTTGTTAAGAAAAATAAAACATTTTATTGAAAGGTTACAAATTTCCTCATGTTACTCATTGGAGCTTTGCCCGGTAATAGGGCTGCGGGATGGCTGTAATGATGTGCTTGTTGATCCCAAAAGCCATCTTCTCCGTCATTCATCAGAAGCCCTGTATTAGGAGGCGTTCACGAACGGCCCTTGCAGAAGCAACATTGAGCGCCTCCCTCCCACGTTGTTGCTGCTCATCCTCTTCCTCCTCCTCCGCCTCCTCCTCCTCTCCCTCTTCCTCCTCCTGAGGTGGCCCACCAATCCCTGGTGGCAATATCTGGGTCCTCAGAATTGCCAGGTTGTGAAGCATGTAGCACACAACAATGAAAACCGATACTCGATCAGGGGAGTACAGCAAGGCTCCTCCAGTGTGGTCAAGACACCAGAACCGTTGCTTCAGCACACCGATCGTCTGTTCAATGAGGTTGCTAGTGGCGTTATGGCTCTCATTGTACAAGAGCTCAGCAGGACTGTTGGGGTTACGGAGCGGTGTCATCAGCCAGTTGCAGAGTGGATAACCCTTGTCCCCGAGTAGCCAGCCACGAGGTTGATGTGGTGTTTTGAACAGTTCTGGGACACCAGTCTGGCGCAGGATGAATGAATCGTGGTTGCTGCCAGGATAGCGGGCATTAACGGCGAGGCTGCGCTGGCTGTGGTCGCACACCAACTGGATGTTCAGAGAGTGGAAGCCTTTGCGGTTTTAGAACACCTCTGCATTTTCATGAGGTGCCCACAATGCCACGTGAGTGCGGTTAATGGCACCCTGAACCATGGGGAAGCCCGCTATCCTAGCGAAGCCACATGCGCGTTCATGCTGTTTGTCTCGGGTCATGGGGAATGAGATGTACTCCCTTCTCCTTCTGTAGAGAGCATTTGTGACCTCCCGGATGCAGCAATGGACAGAGAACTGGGAGATGTTCGCAATATCCCCTGTTGAAGCCTGGAAGGAGCCACTGTCACCTTCACTTACACCGACAGAGACGTCCTGGTCCTGAGCGGAGGCTGGAGCTCTGGCTGCAGGAGGTGGCAGAGCTCAGTGACCACCTCCTTGCTGAAGCGGAGCCTTCGAAAACACTGCTCCTCTGAGAGATGAATGTATGAGAATTGCTCCCGGAATACCCTGGGAGAGTCAGGTCTCCTGTGCAGAGCCCTGTTGGCCCGCCTCCCTCTGGCCACATTTTCCACTCTCTCTCTCCGCCTCCACTGCCTCCGACGGTGAAGCTGGAGGACGAGGCCCCGTGCTAGTACAGCCCCTATTAACTCTTCTAAATTGGTAGTATTAAAGCTTATAGAAATGGGAACCTGAAAAGTCTTGCTGACGAACAACACTCCTTCAAGTCGGATAGCATTAAATGTCTCCAGACGCCTCTCCCTCGCTCAACCTGCGAATGCAAAATTGATTGCCGATAGGAAAAAACAGCAAGCGCACACCTTTAAATAGCGCTCCCCCAGCTCCCAGCCGACTGCAAACCGTCCCCCTCTACCTGTCATTCCTAGCGCCAGGCGCTGAGGCAGGGGGGCGAGAATCAATTTCCAGTCCGGGGCGCTACGCACTTGGATGACGTCACGATTGCCAGGCGCAGGAGATCGTGGTGGCAGTGGTTAGCGCCACCGCAAACTACCAGTTCAATTTCACAGGCGACGCTAAAATCACCACGCTCGGGCGGTAAGTTGTTAGCGCCCCCTGGAGGCGCTAACCAACCAAATTTTTCCTCCCAAGTATTTTATTGTTATGGTAAAGTGATGGGAAATAGCTGCGTCTCACTGTCAAAACTGTATTCTGTTCATTCATATATTTGATGTAAAATAAACCAGTATGTTGAATCGGTCTTCTCAGTCGAGTGATCAGTCCACCTCCTAGAAAGGCTGGGCAACTCATGCAAGATCATGGTGCCCAGTGTATGCAACAGGGAATCAATGTTAAAGCCCCAGGCTATGCTATGCTATTGTTCAACTAGACATTGGGCAGAAAGGGTGCACTCCAGATTGTAGGGGATGTGAGGTCCACATATGGGAGGGATCATTGATGCTGAAACCAAGAATATCTGCTGACATTTATAAACACACACACACACACACACACACACACACACAAACAGTAAAATTACCACCATTTTGTTTTATTTAAAAAGTTTATTATAAATGTTAAAATATGAAACAGGCCTTATTGATCACTTTAAACAGCATGGTTATAAAATGTCAATACTTTCTCTGATACCACTATTACATATTAGTGTAAGAAGACAAATAATACAAACAGCCACTGTTTATTTAAAAAAAAGGAAAATGTATATTGGGAAAGTGTTTTTAAATACATGCACCTTGTGTATAAAGGTGTGGTAGCATAGTAAACGTTCACTAAATGCATAGGCAAACAGGAGCAGAACCACAGCGATGTTTCGGTGGACCCTAAATACTTGATAAATATAAGCCAGACTTAAATCATCTTCCCCCCACCGCCCACAACTTCCAATATGGTGTCTTTCATTTATCAGACAGTATTCCAACTTTCTTTGCGTTAAACAAGTGCTGGGTGTGTTTAAGGCTTAATTATATTAAAAACATACTATAAAATGGTTTCACCTAGAGAACTTGAGTATTCCTTTAAATAATATGCTGGTGCGTTTAGCTGCACCATACCAGTAATTCACAGGAACCAATAACCAAGTGAGGAACCCAGCTAGCAACAAGCAGCCAGACACAGGGCTGTACTGTAGCTGCTCCCCATCTCACAGTGGGGACCACGCACCCATTTGTAGCACATATTATGTAAGTGGCAAAGGTTTTTAATTTTTTCCTCAAATGATGCTTTTTCAAATATAAATACAAACCAACAGGACTTAAACCCTTTGGTTAGAAGCTCAGTTTCTAAGCTCAGCAAGTGGAACTCGCTACCACGTGGAATGGCCGAGACGAATAGCATAAAGGGAAGCTAGATAAGTACACAAGGGAGAAAGGAATAGAAGGATATGTTGATAGGGTTAGATGAAGGTGTGAGGAGGCTCGTGTGGAGCATAGACCTGTTGGGCTGAATGGCCTGTTTCTGTGCTGTAAATATTACATAATACTATATAGTTTGTGCTGTTCTGAAAGGCTCCAGCTCTTTAGTTTACAGTACCTGTGAGACACGGCAAGCACAAGGTTTAGTCAGTGCACTCATTTATTGTATTGCTCCTTTGTCCTCTTGCACAGGCCGGCCAAGTAAAAGACCTCAAATTTACGTAATCCCGATTCTTTCCATCCCCATCATGTAGCCATTACGAGTATCATCCATTCCTCAGGACAGTGAACTGTGCTTCTAACCCATTCAGATTACATTCTGCAACTGTACAGAGCTTGTGTGTGTGCGCGTGTGTGAAATAATCGCGCTGTTCAATGGAGAGGTACAGGCCTTCTCCGAGGCTAATGGCTTCATTTCCAATTCTCCTGTCATTCACTCCTGAAGGTACTGGCTCAGACGAGGGCCATTTGGTGAATGCTGCTACCCTCTGTACCTTACCCAAGTAGCCATGCTTCACTTATCAGCTCAAGTCAACAGCTTTAAGATAAATAGAAGGTTACAGCTGGATTTAGTTTGCTATAAAAAAAATTAAAGTGGCATCAACCCTCACTTAGAATGAAAAAAAGGGGCCAAATATGAAGATTTCAGGGGAGTGGTGCCCCACTTGGCTTTTTGATTTCTTCCCCTTCTTTTGGGTCAAACACTCCTCAGCTGTGACGAGGGCAGCAACATTTCTACTAGGCCTGTCAATGCTACTTTTGAGCAACTATTGGTGGAAGGGCTGCCTATTCACTCTGAGAAACAACTGAGCCTCTCCTTGCTGGGTCCTTACCATGTGGAGAATTGTGGACATGAGGCATATTCAGTGGAACACCCACGGCCACACTACGGGCCAACACGAGTCTTCTGACTTGCTTTGTGACCTCCCAACTCTCACCAGCTCTGCATAGTTCTCCACAGGGGACACCAGGCAATGCTGGTTAAAAAAAAGTCATTCTGAAAAGTACCTCTTTTGCCATACTGAAATGTCAGCTCAATATAGATCAACAGGATGAACAACTGGACTGGTTACAGAGTATGATAGCAAAATACTGCGGATGCTGGAAATCCGAAATAACAACAGAAAACGCTGGAAAAACTCAGCAGGCCAGGCAGCATCCGTGGAGAGAGAAAGAGAGTTAACGTTTCAGGTCGATGACCTTTCGTCAGAACGAAAGGTCATCGACCTGAAACGTTAACTCTCTTTCTCTCTCCACGGATGCTGCCTGGCCTGCTGAGTTTTTCCAGCGTTTTCTGTTGTTATTTTGGTTACAGAGTATGTTTGACACTAACCCAGTGAGACTACCACCTGCAACTAATGGCTAGGTTAAGCAATTTGATCATTTCACAGAATCCAGGACTTTTTAATGTGAAACTGCAGCAAATCTGGCTGCACACAGTAACTGCAGAAACTGTTGGGATTTGTCACAGGATGTCGTGATGCAAGGTGGCACTTGCCCTACTAATGGCGCAGTTACAGCCATCTGCTGCGACTAAATTTATACACAATTAAAGTACCTTTCCTCCAAATTCCAATCATTTTAAACAACGTGCAAAGGTGCTCACCCACCCATAGGTTGATGAGCAAAGAGTTTGCAATTGTACTCCATTTTATTGCAGAGATGTAAAAGTCTGATTAATTGTACTCCATGGGACAGTGATCAATATCAGAGACCAGATGGTAACTTTACTCCATCTCCTTAGAGCATAATTAGCTCCTTGTTTGTAAATTAACTCACTACGGTGAGTATTAAGGCATAAAGTGTTTGAGGAGAGGGAAAATACTGAGTATCCACAGATATTTACCTACTTAAAAATTGCAGTGAAGCTGCCTTCTTATTCTAAGCACCAGGGCAGCCCATTGCTCCTTTGCTTGTCGGTTTTGTAAAGTTCATTTTAGTCCCCAGTCTTCTCCGTATCGATTGAAAATTTCAACACCCTAGTGAGACACTGCCCCTCTGTACCCCCATCCCAATTAACTTTTTTTTTTTAAACTGGAGGGGATGGAACTGACGCGATTTTATTTTAGACACAAAACAACAGAAAAAGATGCAAGATTGGAGCATCAAACACAGTTCACCCTTCAGAGGCTCTATCACAGTATTCACCCCCTCCCACCCCACTCAGTCCCCAATTTTCTCCCCCCTCCTCTCCTGAAAGCCTGGACTCGAGTTAGGGCCCAGCATAGCACCTCAACCATCGAACCATTCTTCGTGTGCGAGCCTGGGTAACGAGTAGGCAGGTTATTTGATGGTGGAGGGCAGCACAGTGACTCCAACCTGGTCTCTCCCAATGTCCAGATGGGTATAACCTTTGCATAGGGGTCACTGGATAGTTGGAAGGAGCAGGAACCCTCCTGATTTTTCTCCTCTGTAACAAAGGCTGCTGATGCGAACTATTGCATCGCAAGCACAACTGCCCAAGAACGGTTAACTCAGCACCGATCAGAAATTAATCAGGTGAGCTTCTCGTCTGTCTGGCTTGGTACTACAGCCTTTAGCCACTAGGTGATCTTGGGGGAGGGGGCTCATCAAATCTCTATATTCTGGGATTAAACACTCAATATTGAGTGTTACTCTATGTCTCTCCTATTCTGAAAGAGGGTCGGTTAGCACCTGACGAACTCACTCAAGCCTGTGTTACTGTAGCTTTAAGCTCTACGTATGTTTAACGGTGCTATCAGGCCCACCTATTCCCGATCCCTTCTGTACACATGCTAGAAACACATTATGCATTAAGAATCGACACTAAGTCACTGATTTACAATATGTCCAGTGATATAAAACAAAATAAACAAGCGGTTTGAAAAGGTGCATTTAGTGCTCAGTTTAACAAACATGGATTTTGCAGTGTGTACACACACCGGGGATCTAAAACAGTTAGATGTAATGGCATGGTTTAACCTACGTGTACAACACAAATCTGGTGTAACACAGGCTTCACGTGTTCGTAATGTTCTAATGGACCTTCAAACAGCAGTGCTTCATACCAACGTTTAAGGTTTAGGTTTTGTTAAAACAAAAAGGTTAATTTATTTGTGGAATGTATAGCAAGTTAGCTCACAGATTAAGTTAATATTTTGCTGAATATATTCTGGGAATGGAAAGGAATTGCAATTCCACTCAGACATTTTAAACACACACCACAGCTTATACAAGCAGCCAATGGAATGCCCTCACTCCTGATTAAAGCCCAACTATGTTCCAGTCGATATTAATGAAATTTGACACGATGCAGATCAGTGCCGTGCACAAGCAATCGGACTGTGCAACAAAATGATGCGATATAAAATTAGCTGCACAATACAAAAACAAGTCACACACACGATTAAAGCGGTCCTAGCATTACACCGTCTGAACGACACCGGAACCAATTCCTCAATGGACATTTTACTCATTATTGCTTCCATGCAGCTTGACACTGTGTGCCGATAACCTCAGGGCATCCAAATGTGTTTTATACAAACAGTCCAGCAATTAATAATATTCCGATTGGATATTCATCCCCGCAAATTAAACCCAATTACAAAACTAACCGATTTCCTCAATTGAAATCTTTTAAAGCTTATTATTGCATGAAAGAAAGTGCTGTAATTAACATGTCACTGATGTTAAATGGGCATTTTAAAGCTTTATATTAGGACTAGATCAAGTAAAACTTGCACTGTGTGCTGTGCTGGAGTTCTTTACGTAACACACTGAATTAAATAAATCTTTGTTACCATAATTAATAAACCTGTCTGAAACCCGACATTTTATAACAAATTAGTTCAAATTAAACAAAAATGAGCCAAAATGAGTTTGTGCCATTTTAGCAGGCAATAAAATTCAAACATTAACACTATGATTGCTGTTTGAAAATAGGGATGTGAATATCCACTGAAGTACTTAGCCCCAAATGCTCCTGGGGGTGGGGGGAAAGAGAGACGGGGGCAGGTCATGCTACGCATAGTAGTTTCAGAGAAATTTATGCAGTAGCCACCACTGCCTGCAGTGACCCTCTAGTTCACGATAGGTAGGGTCATAGTCAAACCTCAGATTCCATTTACAGGGGGAGGTCATTCTAATTCCGTTCCTTATAACAGAACTTCAGCCAAGTTACCAGATGACATGTAAATCTGTCCAACTAATCAAGCTGGTGTGCTCATCTAGTGAAGAGAAAAACTGCACTCCATAAACTTCCAATATACACCTGCAGCTGTGAACTGGCGCAAGAAAAACTTCAGTAGAAATGTTTTTTAAAATCTTCTAATTGAAGCCCTATTACACAAGGGGACATGATCTTCTGGTACTCCGCTAGTGATGTTGCAGTTACTTCCTGAAGAGCCAGTGGCTATTTTCTATATTTGTATCTACCTTGGGGAGGAGTGGGGGGCGTGGGGAGGGAGGATTTCAAAGGGCAGGTACAGCTACAATTGAACCCAAGATGTCAGTCAGATTCTGGGGAACTCCAGGAGCTGATGTCCCAACAATTACTGGAGCCTGTGGCTCAAAGTTTCTGTCAGTACACCGAACAGATCTGCCAATAAGCAATGGATGACTGATTGAGAGATAAATTTTTCTAATGGGCTTAATATAAAAAGGAATTACAGAAATAGTTTAGGGACCTTAACGACCATTTTTCAGGAGATACCAAGTCTGGTTCAACAGTTTGTGGAATGTTTATTAACGGCACAAATGGGAGGACTGTTTGCCTGAAATCAGACATCCACTTGCCACTTTACTTTCGGAGAGTAAGGTATCACACTGGGGCCAATTCTGTCACATACGACTTCTGTTAGTATAAAGGCAGCTGGACTTGCAATTCAATCCCCAGCACATTCAACATTTATAACCTCTTCTATCTAAAATACAAGAACAATGTTCATAGGCATGCAAATAACTAACATGTACAATCCCATGATGCCTACGGGCAGCCTTTAAAACAAAAACAAGCATTTCACAAGCCAGATTCAAATGAAGGCCCATTTAATCTCATTCTTCCAGAACACCAACTCCATGTTTTCATTACAGCATCTAAATCAGAGATTCAATGAAGCTGCCTGCAGGTAACAAAAATGGGCCGCACCATCTAAATACACCCGAATACTGAGCTCCTATTTTGGCAGCATGTTTCAATAAAGAAAATGAAGGAGAGCTGCCCTTTGAATTGGATTCGTGCTTGGACCCTTCATTGAGAATCAGACCCTAATTTACAGTTTATAGAGGAAACATTTGAGATTCCACCCCACCCCCCACAAACCCCTCCCCTCGCTCCAAAAACAAAGCAAGTTGCTCAGAGGTAATCTGAAGTACAATTCATGCATTTGTGCTCTCTCCTCCCACATCCATGACATCAGTCCGTAATCGTGGAGGTAGCAATAAGTCAATTGAGAATTTCTAACTGAAGCCTTACTCTCCCAATGGAATAGTGATCCATTTACCCATGTATAAGACAAGGGCAACTGAGCTGACATTATTAGATAAGGGAATACTCCGTCAACAAGCAAGGATAAAGGACAGTGCATTTGGTCATATTTCAGTTCCATTAACTTTAGTCGTAAATTAGGTGGAAGTTTTTTTTTAAAAAGATACTAGTGAAATTTCACAATTTCTCTACTGAATCTCACAACTCATGTTAAATAGAATATTCTCTTGTCTGTTTTTACAAGCAACTATTTCACATTAAGTGAATTACACTCTGATTACTGGGAAGGGACTGCACTTCACAAGCCTCAGACCCGACGGTGAAACCCAGTCACCCACATGTTCCCTTCATCAAAAGACTTGAATACTCACAGCAAGAGTAAAAGTGGGGAAATCATTTCCCTTTAAGAGCTAAGAATGTGTTTAAAAAAATCTTGTTTGTTCTCTAATCCCAATAGATAAATGATAAAGTGGGGGAGGCTTGCCCACAACAAAGCAAAGGACATCCTTCAGAACAACTCAACCACCCCCACCTCCCTTCCCCCCACCTGCCCAAATCAAGCATGGCAATGCCCCCTGGAATCACAATGGCCTCTGGTGATTGGAGGTAAGCAAGGCTCATCAGAGGAACACAACTGTAGCAGAGACAATGCCAACAGCAGCATGCACAGTTTGTGGGATAGATAATCCACTGGGAATTCATCATCCTTTCATGGTGTTTTCAAACTGGAATTTCATTTACATTTGGCAATAAATCCAAACTTAGATACATGACTGGAAAAAAAATGGAATCGGTTCTGAAAACACTGGAGTTTGTGGACAATGGCTGAAGAAACTCCGAAACCATCAAGTCCAATTTGGCTGGCTTCCAATTAATGAACTGGCTTGTACAGAGTTTCTCAAAGTTCAACGGAATGGTACCTAGCGCATTCCTCCGAGACGGCTATCATTGCCAACCCCTCCTTGCATTCCCTCCTGCTCTACGGACTTCAGGAGCTCCTCGACCCATTTCAGTTCTGCAGCCAGTGCATCGTAACCGTTTTCTAGCTTGGTGTACTTCCGCTTCAGGATGTTGGTGGACAGCATAGTGGATTTGACTTCATCCTGTGCTTGTTTTCTCAGAGCCTCTGTCTTACGCATCTCATTCTTAATGTGCCCGAGGTCCTGGCTGATGCTATCGTTCTCTTCCTTGTACCAAGATTCCTTCTCGTCATAAATGGAAACGAGTGCATCAATGTCCTCCTTGAAGGACTTCTTGTTTTTCACCAGCTCCTGAATGCTTTCTTCCACAGCATTGATTTCTTCTAAGACTTTTGAGAATCTCTCAAAGTTGACATAGGTATTGTTTGGTGGCATGCTCGAGTGCGACTTGATTGTGTACTCCTTGAGGCGCGTTGTCTTCAGTCTACGGCGCTCTGGCTTCTTGCCGTTATCCTCGCGTCTCACATTCCTTCTCTTGATCACCTTTAAAGGGGTGGAGATAAAAGGAATAAGATGTTATTCTGTCTGCTTCAGAGTTAGACAAGACCTGTACTGCTGCAGGTAATGTACTCAACAGTACTGAACTTACCAGGCATGCACTGCATACATACATACCTTTAGACTTGACTACTCCAATACTCTCCTGGCCGGTCTCCCATCTCTCTCCCTACATAAACTTCAGCTCATCCAAAGCTCTGCTGCCCATATCTTAACTCACACTGAGTCCCATTCGCCTATCACCCCATGCTCGCTGACCAACATTGACTCCCGGTCCTGCAACACTTCACTTTTAAAATTCTCATCCTTATTTTCAAATCCCTCCAGGGCCTCCTCCAGCCCTAAAAGCCTTCACGATCTCTGCGCTCCTCCAATTCTGGCATCTTGCGCATCCCATATTTATATTTACACTTCAGCTCACTAGACCCTAAGCTCTGAAATTCCCTCCCTAAACCTCTCTCTCCTGCTCTAATATGCTCCTTAATACCCACCTCTTTGACCAAGCTTTGGCCATCTGTCCGGATATCTCCTTCTGTGGCTTGGTGTCAAATTTTGATTAATAACAATCTTATGAAGCGCCTTGGGACACTTTGCTACATTAAAAGTTGGTATATAAATGCAATGTGTTGTTGTTGTACCTAACTGGCACCGCTGCAAGGTGGAGCCTTTTTTGGAGCCACAAAGTAGACACAATATGGTGTTACGGGGGAATCACACTGCTTGAGCCAAGATTGAGCACTTCACCACAGGGAGGGTGGGAGCCATTAACCCCTTATCGCTTACAAGCACCTTATGGTGACTGGTTAACAACAGCACAAGCAGGGGGTGTAGGCTACCTGTTCTACAGGCGATGTCACACATCTATGTTAAAAGGGGATTACTGAACTGTTGTAGGGCGGCAGCATAAAATAAAAAAGGTTACCTTAATCCATGGGTGTTCTAGACTGTCACCAATGGTCATTCTCTTCCTAAAAGAAAAGAAAGCAAAGATATGAAATTGTAGAACAAGTATTGTTGGATGGTCAAGACCCCCAGATTGATTTTTTCCTCCCCTATTTCTCTTTGCTCACAGGCTGTTTTCCTATCAGGGTTTCTCCCCCAGTCGGCTGGAGGGGGTCAGGCTGCACTACCAGCGTTTTCTTGGGAGCTGTCAATGTCAACCCCTGCATCGGCCAGCACAACGTTTGATTCAGTCCAGGTGAACAGGGCGGTCAAGTTTTGCCTGAATTCCAACTATTGGCACAGCTCACAACTAATAAAGGTCGTGTAATGGAGGTGAATTTAAGCAACCAGAGTCTCTGGACTCTAACTAAGCCAAGTGCTCAACTGCTTGAGCACCTGACCTGCTCTGAGCTGGCAGGGGACAAGTTTGCAGGGTGGGGACAAGGTGACAATATTCACTTCCACTTTTGGACTGCACAGACGCATCGCTCACAGACTAGAAGTGTGAGATAGACAATTTTGAATAAAATAATTTTTGAAGTAAACCCTTAAACCTTAAAATAAACTCTTAATGGTAAACAAGTGTTCCTTCAACCTCAGTTCAGGTACATTTGATTCTTACATCTTTTAACTACTGTTAATTTGACAAAGGTAATTCTTACTTTGGGTCTTTCACCAGAAGCCTGCGGATGAAGTCCTTCGCCAGCTCACTGGTGTTACTGAAATACTCCTCATCAAAGTCGTAGTTCACGGCAGAAATGTTTGTTAATGTTTCTTGTTTGGTTTCACCAAGGAATGGAGACGCACCGCTCAAACTGGTGATGGGAAAAAGACATTCCTGTCACTAAGTATTTACCAGCTACAAATATCATTAACTGGCTGGTTAGTCAGCAGAAAATATAGATTCTTAAGTCAAGGTGCAACTTTGGACCCTAATTAACTCAACTAATCTGAAAAAGGGGGGATTTTTCATATTAAGTGCTATTTTTGTAAGATACATGAATCGGGAATTACATTTCTGTCTAAAATTTTGTGATGTCATACATACGCCACAGTTCATCAATCAGCAGAAATGGAGTAGAGTGCAACACTGGTTGAAGTAGCATTTAACACTTAGCTCACCTCTGATATCAAGGACTGAATAGGAGACAAGGAGATGCATCACTAACAACTACTTTATTCTGCACAGGCAAGGATAATACACTTGCTAATTAAGGATTACAAGACAGGGTTGGCAAATATAGCCTCCCTAATTTGTGTGGCAAAACAACAAGTAGCAAACGTGCTTTTCCTTTAAGTTCATCTTGAACCAGCACAAGTCACCTGTAATCTTCCCTGGTTTGTCAGCACACTTTCTTTCCCCCCCACTGACATCTAGCTAACATGCTTATATTATTAAACTATCTCTCTTCTACTTTATTACGGAGTTAACTGTTGGATCACCCGGTTAGACACTTTGAAATTCAATCTACAAATTATTCATACTTCTCAACACATTTGTGTTCTGAAAATGATGTGGAAATTATTATTAAAGATTCAGTTATCTGGAGCAACTGGAGAAGCTGGGACTGTTCTCCTTCGAGCAGAGAATGTTAAGAGGAGGTTTAATAGGTGTTCAAAATTATGAGGGGTTTTGATAAAGTAGATCGGGAGAAACTGTTTCCACTGGTAGGAGGGTCAGTAACCAGAGGACACAGATTTAAGGTCATTGGCAAAAAATCCAGGGGGAGACGAGGAGAAACTTTTTTTTAAATGCAGCAAGTTGTTGTGATCTGGAATGCGTTGCCGGAAAGTGTGGTGGAAGCAGATTCAACAGTAACTTTCAAAGGAAACTGGATATATACTTGAAAAGGAAAAATTTGCAGGGCTATGGGGAAAGAGCAGAGGAGTAGGACTAATTGGATAGCTCTTTCAAAGAGCCGGCACAGACACAAAGGGTTAAATGACCTCCTTCTGTGCTGTATGATTCTATGAAAAACAAGGCAAAAGCCTCCCTTTTAAGTACTTTCACTTATCTGAAGTTACCCCAGGCAGTCTAACCAATTGATCACTTCATTAAGGCTAGCCTTTCAATTCACAACTTGGACATATTATACATTCTTAGTTGTCTGATTTCATCCAAGAACCGAGATACGACAGCTTGTTATTGAGAGTAGGCAAGTAGAGTTCTTTCCCTGACCCACTTGCCCTTGAACAGGGTCTCGCTATGGGTAACTGATCAATGATTATGTTGTACCTAAAGCACACAAATATCTTTATCATTAGGCTGTCCAACCAACTACATCTCAGGAGACTCTCCACTTAGCATGTACCTTATTAACTTTGAAAGCTGACACAAGGACTTGGGCACTTCTGTTCAGAAAAGACATACAAAAGTTTTTTGTTTCTTCTCTGTGTCTCTTTTAGACTCCAGTTCAAGCCTGCTGGCACCAAGGTCATGCAACGTTAATTCTATAATGTTGGATTTCTTATGACATTTTACTGCTGAAAAAGTTACCAGGTACCCTGGGGTGGTCAACTGCGTCAAAGACTGCCGGGAGATCGAGAAGGATGAGAAAGGATAGCACACCACGGTCACAGAGGATGTCATGTGACTTTGATTAGGGCCTTTTCGGTGCTGGACAGAAACCTGATTGGAGAGGTTCAAACATGCTGCCCATCTTTCCAACAGCTTCATGTTCAAGGACTTGGAAAGGAAAGGGAGGTTGGAGATGGGGGCGGTAGTTTGCAAGGACAGAGGGGGCGTGGGTGTGAGATGGGTTTTTAGGTATATAAAAAGGAAAAGATTAGCGAAAGTAAATGTGGGTCCCTTACAGGCTGAGACAGGAGAAATTGTAATGTGGAATAAGGCAATGACAGAAATTAAACAAATACTTGGTGTCTGTTGTCACAGAAGACGATGCAAAAAAAAGGGGAGGGAGGGAGGGAGGGGGAAGAGGAGGAGGAGGAGGAGGAGGAGCGGGTGGAGGAGAGAGGGGGTGAAGGAGGAGAGAGAGAAAGAGCCAGGAGGAAGGAGAGAGAGCGCGAGAGCGAGAGCGAGAGCGCGCTTGTATTTATATATTTTTAAGAATGGTGCCTTAGGCAAAGTACGAGAGGGTTGTCGGAGCCTAAAGAGTGAATGCCTTTCAGGGGAGGATGAGGGGAGAAAAAAAAAATCAGCACAAAACCAAGACAACATTCACCTTACTACAGGGTAGATGCCACCTCAGTCACAATCAGGAGCTCCTAAAATACTCCATGATCAGAACTGAATCTGTAATTATTTCAACTGCCTGCAAGGAAAGTGCTTTGACAAGACGCAACTAGATCGCTTGTAATGAACAGGAATTATAGATTGAAATTCACAATACTCTTCAGGAGTTCAGACATGACAAAGCAGCACTGACGTACTTACAGAATATAGGTGATCACACCAATGCTCCTGCAATTGAAGGAAAAAGATATTGGTGAGTTTTAGACACACTTTGCAAACTACAGTATAACTCTCAATACACTGGCATAGTCAGCACTAGGCTAGTGTGAAGCTCAAGGTTAAATCAATAACACAAAATCAATTCAAATGCAAGCCAAGTCCCTACAAATAGCATCATAAAAAATTAAAGTGACAGTACACTCCTCTTTCCAAGGAGAGCAGAAAAATGAAATCACACTGGGTAGATCAATTTACTGGGTTCTAGCAACCAATAAGAGAAGCAATACCTAGATCAAGGCAAAGATTTAAAGCCATGTGCTATAAATATGACCTAGGTACAGTTCAATCTATTTCTGAAACCCTTACACGCATTAACCTGAAAACATAGGTTACTGCAGTGCAATACAGGACGTACTAAGGAGTTGCCCTCGTTCTTCTCCTTGCAACCTGTTTGCAGACAGACTGGCATTGTTGGACGGTGCTTCAGGGGAGGACCTGACTAGGTTCAGCTGTGATGCCCCTCACAGTTGGATAGCCTGCTGAGACCCTCTGCCCCAGGCGCACACGAAGAACGGCTAGTTGCGAGGTGTACTGGAAGGTAGTCAGTACCCATGGAACCGTACTGCAGCATGGGTCGGTGTCTTTGGGAGAGGAGGGAAACTGAAAGGCGGGGGAAGAAAGAGGAAAGGATACATCTACTTTAAAAAAAAAAATAGCACATTTCATCACGAGAGTGGGGTGAACTTACCACATGTCTGCTTCCAAAGCCAAAGGCTCATAATTGACTATTTCAGGAGCTAAAAGAAGAAAAAAAAAGTGTTCAATGTGCTATTAGCTCAGAGAACATTCCACAGCAACTCCATTCTAGAGCTGGAAGAGCAGGGAGGGGACGGAGTAAGAGAGAGAGGAACAAATAATAATGAAAATTGCACGGTTGATAACTACTGCGACTGCTCCTTTTCATGAATACAGTCGTTGAGTTTTGTGTGTGGTAGTGTTGTTATGTTTCTCACCCCTCCCTATAAGCAGCAAAGAAGAATATTTCAATCACTGAAACCAGGATATGTCCCAGATATTTTGGTTAGTTTAATGGGAGCTTACATGTCTGTGGGCCCTCACAACCCTAACCTGTAGATAAAGGCAGGAAGGAGAAAAATTGATGGGGGAAGAGGAAAGAGAAGGAAAGAAATGAGGAGGCCAATTGTGCCCTCACTTTTAGTCTGATTACAAAACAGCAAACTGCTCTACAAATCCAACAAGTTTAACGATAAAATCAAACCTGCTCGCAGACATGCTGCCTATTGAACAGTCTGATGCAGGTTGATCAAATTAATGGGGTGTAATGTTCTAATCAAGCGGGAGGCCGTGAAGATGGGTAGGGGAGTACATATGGAGGGAGAGATTACGGGAGGATAGGAGGGCAGTGAACTCAGGAGAGAGAGCATGATAAGTCAAGATGGAGCATGCTGCCCCTCGGCGAAATCATCTGAAAACACAGCGTCAGGTTCCACATGTAGGCCGACGACATCCAGCTCTACCTCACCACCACCTCTCTCGACCCCTCCCCTGTCTCTAAAATTGCCACACTGCTTGTCCAACATCCAGTACTGGATGAGCAGAAATTTCCTCCAACTAAATATTGGGAAAACCAAAGCCGTTGTCTTCGGGCCCCGCCACAAACTCCGTTCCCTAGCTACCGAATCCATCCCTCTCCCTGGCAACTGTCTGAGGCTGAACCACACTGTTCGCAACCTTAGTATCGTATTTGACCCGGAGATGACCACATATCTGCGCCATCACCAACAACTATTTCCACCTCCGTAACATTGCCTGACTCCGGCCCTGCCTCAGCTCATCTGCTGCTGAAACCATCATCCATGCCTTTGTTACCTCTAGATTTGACTATTCCAACGCACTCCTGACTAGCCTCCCATCTTCCACCCTCCATAAACTTAAGGTCATCCAAAACTCTGCTGCCCATATCCTAATTCGCGCCAAGTCCCGTTCACCCATCGCCCCTGTGCTCGCTGACCTACACTGGCTCCTGGTTAAGCAATGCCTCGATTTAAAATTCTCATTCTTGTTTTCAAATACCTCCATGGCCTCGCTCCTCCCTATCTCTGCATCCTCCTCCAGCCCGACAACCCTCCGAGATATCTGCGCTCTTCTAATTCTGGCCTCTTGCACATCCCCGATTTTAATCGCTCCACCATTGGCAGCCGTGCTTTCAGTTGCCGAGGCCCTAAGCTCTGGAATTCCCTCCCTCAATCACTCCTCCTCTCCTTCCTCCTTTAAACCGACCTCTCATCTGCCCCAATATCTCATGTGGCTCGTTGTCAAATTTTGTTTGATAACGCTCCTGTGAAGCACCTTGGGACATTTTACTACGTTAAAGGCGCTATATAAATGCAAGTTGTCGTTATGTATTGCTGCATGGGGAGACATAGGAATATAGGAACGGGAGGAGGCCATTCAGCCCCTCAAGCCTGTTCCGCCATTCATTTAGATCATGACTGATCTGTATCTTAACTCCATCTTCCCACCTTGGTTCCATAACCCTTATCTAACAAAAATAATTCAATCTCAGTTTTGAAACTTTCAATTGACCAGCCTCAACACCATTTTTGGGAAGAGCGCTCCAGATTTCCATTACCCTTTGTGTGAAGAAGTGTTTCCTGACATCACCCCTGAACGGCCTAGCTCTAATTTTAAGGTTATGCCCTCTAACAAACACAAATAAGAGACCCCCATGGTGTATTGTTCAACAGTTATTTAAAATGACCCCTCCTCTAACAGAAATAACAAAAAACGCTGGAAAAACTCAGCAGGCCAGGCAGCATCCGTGGAGAGAGAAACAGAGTTAACGTTTCAGGTCGAAGACCTTTCGTCAGAACTGGAAAAAAAGCAGGAAATGAAATAGATTTTAAAGCAAGTATAATGCTGGGAAAAGGGGGAGGGGATGAAAGAACAAAAGGGAAACAGAACCTTGTAAGAAGCGCAACTGTTCCATCCCCTAAAACAATAGTTTGAGAAATACAGGATAGACTTGGATAGAGCTCTCTCCTCCCCTCTCCAGGAATGTTTCAGTGTTATGCCTACCAAAGACTAAGCCAAGGGATCCAGCGAGAGTCCACATGCAGGAGCTGGACTGAAACAGTCATGGGGTAGAAGCTAGGTACAAGAAGCTCTTAGGTAGGATCACTCAATTTAATGACAAGTCCCACTTAGCTACTAACCTGCTTGCAGTTAACGAAAGACTAGAGGATACTCCCTGATGTTTAAAGCCAAAGTGGGGCTCCAGACGCACGTTAAGTGCTTGTGTATGTATTTTGCATTCACAGCCTTCAAGTACCAGTGTAAGATTAGGATTTAAGAGTTGCGTGCGACAGAGTATCAGGTGAGGAGCTATTTGGTGTTGATACTAAATACTGTCTTACATTTGTTCCTGCTGCTACTTCCAGTACAGTCATTAGACAACTAACTCCTCGCCTCAGAGCTAGAGTTGCCGAATTACATGAACATTAGAACAGCTTTTGTATTAGAACAGACAGCCTTGAATAGCTAAAAATCTCAGAGTGCCTGAGTAACATGTACTGACCGACAAACTCAGGGGTCCCAAAGATGTTTTTGAATTCATTGCCATCCTCAATCTTGTGTGCAATTCCAAAATCGATCAACTTGATACGGGGATTGGGGACATTTTTATCCAGAAGCATAATATTTTCAGGCTAGGAAAGAGAAACAAAAGGAGGATTAAGGCACTGAGAAGATTTACTTTGTACATAGAGTGTAAAAACTTGAAAGCAGATTCCTAATTGATACCATATTAGTCAACTCAGGCTCATCCTTATGTAACACCAGGTATAATGAACACATTCGAATGACATCATTATTATTTTCCTTTCATCCATCTGAAACTTTTCTTTGAAATCCTGATTCTTTAGATCACTTCCACACCTTAAATTACCATTAGTCAGGGTCTAGACTTATAGTACCACACACTGGGTAATGCACAGATAAGTTTCAGGCATGATTTAAGGAGGCGGCTAACTTTTAACCACAGACTACAGAAAACCTTCAAAACCCTCAGTGAGTTTCTCTAATAGGGCAGTGAGTCCTTTGCACATCACAAACAATGGGCAAGCAAGCTAGGAGAAAGTATAACCACCTCCCCTTGACATTCGACGGCATTACCATCGTCGAATCCCTCACCATCAACATCCTGGAGGTCACCATTAACCAGAAACTTAACTGGACCAGCCACATAAATACTGTGGCTACAAGAGCAGGTCAGAGGCTGGGTAGTCTGCGACAGGCGACTCACCTCCTGACTCCCCAAAGCCTTTCCAACATCTACAAGGCACAAGTCAGGAGTATGATGGAATACTCTCCACTTGCCTGGATGAGTGCAGCTCCAACAACACAAAGCTCAACACCATCCAGGACAAAGCAGCCCGCTTGATTGGCACCCCATCCACCACCGGGTGCACCATCTACAAGATGCACTGCAGCAACTCGCCAAGGCTTCTTCAACAGCACCCCCTAAACCCGCGACCTCTTCCACCTAGAAGGGCAAAGGCAGCAGGCGCATGGGAACACCACCACTTCAAAGTCCCCCTCCAAGTCACACACCATCCGGACTTGGAAATATGTTGCCGTTCCTTCATGTCCGCTGGGTCAAAATCCCTACCTAACAGCACTGTGGGAGCACCATCACCACGCAGACTGCAGCGGTTCAAGGCGGCGGCTCACTACCACCTTCTCGAGGGCAATTAGGGATGGGCAATAAGTGCAGGCCATGCCAGCGATGCCCACATCCCGTGAATGAATTTTTAAAAAGGATTAATACATGGCTTGGCCGCCTCAGATGTCACCCACTATTAACCATTTGTTTCTTTTCCTATCCCTTTCATTTTCTATGCATATGAGTGCAAGAACAAATCAGTTATAATAAATTTGCACAAGGCACTGGTTAGGCTAGAGTACTGTATACGATTTTGGCCACCCGATTATAGAAATTGCATTAAAGCCAGAGAGAGTGCATAACGTAGATGCCAAGGCTGGAAAACTATAGTTAGCAGGAGAATTGAGATAGTGGGACTATTTCCACTGAATGCCAAGTGAAGATTTAATAGAGGTTTTTAAAATTATGAAGTTTTGATAGTGAATAGGGAAATACTATTTCCTCTGGTTGGGGAGTTAGTGATGAGGGGTCACCAATTTAAAATTGTCATCGAGTGGAAGGAGAGCGGGGTTAGGAGCAACATCTTTACACAGGGAGAGGTGCTCAAGTATGGAATGCTTTGTCACAAAGAGTAGCTGAGGCAGACACCACTGCATCTCAAGAGCTGAATAAATATTTGAAGGAGAGGGAGATACAGGGCTTTGGGGAGACAGCAGGGCGGGGGACTTAGTTTGGGATTGCTTTAATGAAGCGCTAATATGCACAGAATGGGCCAAGTGGCCTCCTTCTGTGCTGTAAACTTCAGTGGTTCTCTTACCATGCTACAGCTCATGACACGTCCTGGAAGATTCTCGCACCTACATTTGCTGTGGTGATTCATTTGTTATTCCTCAGCATTTTTACTGCCTCTGCGACTTCTTCTGCACAATTTATGGTACTTGGGCAGCAAATCTCTTGCCCTAACTATAGTGAATGCGGCGCAATGTGATATTCAACTCTATGTTGTGTAATGCAGAGCAAGGTCAGAGGTACGAAGTAAAGGTGGAGCCAGCTTTGCACGATACAAAATAAAACTCAATGTATCAATAGAAATGCAGACCACAACTTTCTGTAATCCCACCGTACTGACAGTTAATGAAACCACACTGGGTACAGAGTCACATGATCCTCGATACATCCACCGTAAGTGATTGACAACAATGCTGTACACGACCCAGAATTGAATCACAAGGGAACGACTGCAACCCATTTAAAAAAAATATATATAAGTAACACTACGCCCATCCTTCCTCAAGAGAGCAGAGCCATGTGTGTGATTTTTAATCCTTTAAATGCAAGTCATAGCACTGGCTGCCCAGCCTCCACAGTACTCCAGTTTACACGGCAAAGTTCATACAGCCTATGACAGTGTGCTTACACAGCCATTTACTGTGACGTGGAGTGGTGGCCCTCCAGGTTCTGTCTGGAGACTCTGCTTCCTCACGCGAAGAAAATCTGATAGGGTGCTCCTCTCATGGCTCAGAGTGTTTATCCAGTAGGTAGCCAAGCCACACAGGCCATAAAGGTCACAAGTTCAAAAGCGATCTGGGCCAAGTTTGCCGATCTCAACCAGGGTGGCGATCGGAGCACAACTACCCTTAGCACTCCCTGCTTACAGTGGAGAAAATCAGCCAGTATTCCCACTTTAGTCACACACAGTGACCCATGCAGACAAATGGCCAGATAATCTTCTTTTGCTAGTGTTGATTGAGAGCCAAGTATTGGCAGGACACCCTGAGAACTCCCCGGCACCTCTTTCACGTCCACCTGAGCAGGCAGAGCCTCAGTTTAATGGCTCATCTGAATGACGGCACCTCCGACAGTGCAGAACTCCCTCAGTACTGCACTGGAGCATCAGCCTAGATTACGTGCTTAAATCCTGGAGTGCAGCTTGAACCCATAAACCTTCTAACTCAGGACGCGAGTGTTACCACTGAGCCACGGCTGACATCTTGTACGTGATTCCAAAAGTAATAAAGAAAATATGAAAACTTGGTCCACCTGACATCATCCCTTTTGCTGCTTAGTCACATGGTCTACTTTAGGGCAAAAAGGCAAAGAAATCACTTACTGCCTGACAGGAAGGAGGAGGAGGACTGAAGATAGAGGCGAGTTATTAGTTTCAATATTTCTGCATCCAGCTGTATGATGTAGTTTGCAGGCCAATAGTTGCAAGTACCAGATGGAGCCTCGAGTCTGTTCCTTTAAGGTACCTGAAATAAAACCAGAAAATGCTGGAAATACTCAGCAGGTCAGGCAGCATCTGTGGAGAGAGAAACAGAGTTAACTTTAACTGTTTCTCTCTCCACAGATGCTGCCTGACCTGCTGAGTATTTCCAGCATTTTCTGTTTTTATTTCAGATTTCCAGCATCCACAGTATTTTGCTTTAAGGTACCTAATTTAATTCATTATTTATGTGGTGACTGTGATAATTATCGTTAGAAAGCGATGCTTGGTTCAATTATAATAAATCAGTCCAGAAGGTTGGATAGGAGCAGGAAACAGCTGACAAGCTAAAGACAGTGATCAACACCCTATTGTATATCTTGAACACTTCATGAAAGCTTCCTCGGTCGAGGTTTAATGTGCAGTTGATCAAAAAACGAAATACTAATCAGTTTAAAAAAAAAAAAATTAAGCTACCTACAGGAAAAACCAAGGCCATAATACAGGACATGACCAAAGCTGAAAAGGAGAGAAGACACAGTAACTCGAGAAGCAGTGAATAGGTGACGACAGTCTTGGGTTTTAAAAGTCTATTGACTGTATGGTTGAATTATTCATACAGTACACCTCGTGTCTTTTTTCAATAGCGCAGAGCCACTCAAACCGTACCTTGAGATCAAAGTGAGCAATCTTCTTCGAATGTAGGTAGTGGACGCCATCCAAAATCTGTTTGAGAAATTCAGTTGCCTCCTCCTCAGTCAACGACTCTTTCTCGGCTAGGAAGTCAAAGAGCTCCCCTCCCGACACCAGCTCGAGGATGAGAATAACATCCGTCTTGTTCTCAAAGATATCATGCAAAGTGATGATGTTCGGGTGCTGGATCTCCCTCAGAATGTTCACCTCCCGCTCAATCTCCTCGAGGCTCACCCCTCGGCGGCTGGAAGACAGGCGTCGCTTCTTGATGAACTTAGCCGCGTACTCGACGTTGGTGCTTTTCTCACGGCATTTCTTCACAATAGCAAATTGGCCACTGAGGGAGTAAATAGAGGAGGGTGGTGATTAAACTGCGACGGACAGAGAGACACAAGAATTCATCAGAATGCAATCAGTATTCCAGGGACCAGCAGAAAACACTAGAAATACATGGCAGGTCCATCAGCACCTGTTAACAGAAAGGGCAGGTTAGCTTTCCAGATTGATGTCAGCAAGCACTTCTTCATGCAAAGGCTAGTGGAAATCTGGAATCCTCTCCCCCCAAAATGCTGTTAAGGGAAAACTCTCCACTGGCTGGAGTCATACCTAGCACAAAGGAAGATGGTTGTGGTGGTTGGAGGTCAATCATCTCCCCCCAGGACATCACTGCAGGAGTTCCTCAGGGCAGTGTCCTAGGGCCAACCATCTTCAGCTGCTTCATCAATGACCTTCCCTCCATCATAAGGTCAGAAGTGAGGATGCTCGCTGATGACTGCACAGTGTTCAGTGCCATTCGCAACTCCTCAGATAATGAAGCAGTCTATGCCCGGATGCAGCAAGACCTGGACGACATTCAGGCTTGGGCTGATAAGTGGCAGGTAACATTCACGTCACAGAAGTGCCAGGCAATGACCATCTCCAACAAGCGAGAGTCTAACCACCACCCCTTGACATTCAATGGCATTACCATTGCTGAATCCCCCACCATCAACATCCTGGGGGTCACCATTGACCAGAAACTTAACTAGACCAGCCACATAAATAAGAGCAGGTCAGAGGCTGGGTATTCTGCAGCGAGTGTCTCACCTCCTGACTCCCCAAAGCCTTTTCACTATCTACAAGGCACAAGTCAGGAGTGTGATGGAATACTCTCCACTTGCCTGGATGAGTGCAGCTCCAACAACACTCAAGAAGCTCGACACCATCCAGGACAAAGCAGCCCGCTTGATTGGCACCCCATCCACCACCTTAAACATTCACTCCCTCCACCACCGACACACTGTGGCTGCAGTGTGTACCATCTACAAGATGCACTGCAGCAACTCACCAAGGCTCCTTCGACAGCACCTCCCAAACCCACGATCTCGACAACCTAGAAGGACAATGGCAGCAGGCGCATGGGAACATCACCACCTGCAAGTTCCCCTCCAAGTTACACACCATCCTGACTTGGAAATATATCACCGTCGCTGGATTAAAATCGTGGAACTCCCTCCCTAACAGCACTGTGGGAGTACCTTCACCACACGGACTGCAGCGGTTCAAGAAGGCGGCTCACCACCACCTTCGAGGGCAATTAGGGATGGGCAAAAAATGCTGGCCTTGTCAGCGACGCCCACATCCCAGGAACAAATTAAAAAAAGGCTGGGGGTCAACTGAAAATTTCAAAACAGAGATAGATAGATTTTTGTTAGGCAAGGATATTAAGGGATATGGAACCAAGGCAGGTAGATGGAGTTTAAGATACAGAGCAGCCATGATCTAGCTGAATGCAGAACAGGCTCGAGGGACTGAATGGCCTATTCCTGTTCGTTATGTTCCTATATTTGACCCGCAACCTGAAACATTAACCTATCTTTTCAGATGCTGTGTATTGCCAGCATTTTCTGTTTTTCATAACAGGGTAATCTACTCCAACCTAAAAGGCACCCACACCCTCCCGAGAAGAACACCACACACATGTACCCAAGTTCAATCACACATGTATACCTCGTACACATATATGATTTTGCATTTGTTATACTAATGGGTCACCCTACATTTTACATATTAAGCTCATACTCATTATGATTTAGCCTATCTACTTCATTTGTCCAGACCCCTCTCGATACTTTCAATCTCCCTAATCATCTACAACATGGCTTGCTACCATCAGGGAATTTAATACTAGCTTTTTATTCCAGATTTATTTAATTAACTGAATTTTAAATTCCCCAGCTGCCGTGGTGGGATTTGAACTCAGTAACATAACCACTATGCTATCGCTCCCGTTAAATAATAATAGTGTAAAGGGCAGAGAGGGGGAAGAATTTCTGAAATGTGTTCAGGAGAACTTCCTTGATCAGTATGTTTCCGGCCCAACAAGGAAGGAGGCATTGCTGAATCTGGTTCTGGGGAATGAGGTAGGGCAAGGGGAGCAAGTGTCAGTAGGTGAACATTTAGGAAACAGTGATCATAGTATCATAAGGTTTAGATTAGGTATGGAAAAGGACAGGGAGCAATCTAGAGCAAAAATACTTAATTGGAGGAAGGCCAATTTCAGTGGGATGACAACGGATCTGGCCCGGGGAAATTGGAATCAAAGATTGGCAGGCAAAACTGGAAAAAAGAGGAAATAGTTTGGGTACAGTCGAGGTACATTCCCACGAGGGGGAAAGGTAGGGCAACTAAAGTCAGAGCTCCCTGGATGACGAAGGAGATAGCAAGTAAGATGAAGCAGAAAAAGAGCGCGTATGACAGGTGTTAGGTCGAGAATACGTCTGAGAATCAGGCAAAATATAGAAAGCTCAGAGGAGAAATGAAAAAGAAAATAAGAGGCAAAGAGAGGGTATGAGAATAGAATGGCAGCCAACATAAAAGGTAATCCAAAAGTCTTCTATAGGCATATAAATAGTAAACGGGTAGTAAGAGGAGGGGTGGGGCTGATTAGGGACCAAAAAGGAGACCTATGCATGGAGGCAGAGGTGCTAAATGAGTTCTTTGCATCTGTCTTCACCAAGGAAGAAGATGTTGCCACAGACATAGTGAAGGAGCAGGTAGAGGAGATACTGGATGGGATAAAAATTGATAAAGGAGGTACTAGAAAGACTGGCTGTACTTAAAGTAGATAAGTCACCAGGACCAGATAAGATGCATCCTAGGATGCTGAGGGAAGTAAAGGTGGAAATCGCAGAGGTACTGGCCATAATCTTCCAATCCTCCTTAGAAACAGGGGTGGTGCCAGAAGACTGGAGAATTGCAAATGTTACACCCTTGTTCAAAAAAGGGCATCAGGATAAACCCAGCAACTACAGGCCGGTCAGTTTAACCTCGGTAGTGGGAAAGCTTTTAGAAACAATAAACAGGGACAAAATTAACAGTTACATGGACCAGTGTGAATTAATTAAGGAAAGCCAGCACAGATTTGTTAAAGGCAAATCATGTTTAACCAACTTGATCGAGTTTTTTGATGAGGTAACAGAAAGGGTTGATGAGGGCAATGCGGTTGACGTGGTGTACATGGACTTCCAAAAGGCGTTCGACAAAGTGGCAGCATGGATACGAAATTGGCTAAGTGACAGGAAACAGAGCAATGCTGAACGGTTGTTTTTCAGACAGAAGGAAGGTATTCAGTGGTGTTCCCCAGGGGTCGGTTCTAGGACCACTGCTTTTCTTGATATATATTAATGACTTGGAAGTGGGTGTATAGGGCACAATTTCAAAATTTGCAGAGGACACAAAACTTGGCAGGGCTACAGGGAAAGGGCGAGGGAGTGGGACTAGCCGAGGTGCTCTTGCAGAGAGCCGGCACGGGCTCGACGGGCCAAATGGTCTTCTTCCGTGCTGTAACCATTCTATGACCTAGCATCAACTGCTATTTGCAGAAGAGTTTTCCAAACTTCTACTACCTCTTGCGTGTAGAAGGGTTTCCTAACTTCACTCCTGAAAGGCCTGGCTCTAATTTTTAGGCTATGTCCCCTAGTCCTAGATTCCCCAACCAGCGGAAATAGTTTCTCTCCATTTACCCGATCAACTCGCCTTAATATCTTGAAAACTTTGATCAAATCACCTTAATCTTCTAAATTCCAGGGAATACAACCCTAGTTTGTGTAATCACTCATAATTTAACCCTTGGAGTCCAGGTCTCATTCTAGTAAATCTACACTGCACTCCCTCCAAGGCCATATATCCTTCCTAAGGTGTGGTGCCCAGAACTGAACACGGGTGTGGTCTAACCAGGGCTTTGTACAGCTGTAGCATGACTTTTAATCCCTTGTATTCTAGTCCTCTAGATATAAAGGCCAGTATTCCTTTAGCCTTTTTAAATTATTTTTTGTACCTGTCCATGACATTTTAATGATCTATGTACATGGACCCCCAAGTCTCTTTGGACCTCCTCTACTTCTAGATTTTCACCATTGAGAAAGTACTCTGATTTATCCTTTTTAGGTCCAATGTAGATGACCTCACATTTGCTTATATTGAAATCCATTTGTCACAGTTTTGCCCATTCATAATCTATTAATATCTCTTTATAATTTTATGCTTCCATCTACACTGCTTCTAAATCAGCTTCTATTCAGGATCTTAACACATTAAAATGACTCAATGCCCTTCACAATTACTCAAAATGCAGTGACAGAGCAGCAATGCGATGAGTTAATCTGTTTTGGAGGGAACAATATTGGTCATCTACCTAAACCACCAAAACTAGCAGATGGGGTCAGGGTACAACCCTCCAGACACCAGGCTGCACTGTACAACCCTCCCGATGATGCCAGGCTGCACTGTACAACCCTCCTGACTGACGCCAGGCTGCACTGTACAACCCTCCTGACTGACGCCAGGCTGCACTGTACAACCCTCCCCATGATGCCAGGCTGCACTGTACAACCCTCCCAATGATGCCAGGCTGCACTGTACAACCCTCCAGACACCAGGCTGCACTGTACAACCCTCCCCATGACGCCAGGCTGCACTGTACAACCCTCCAGACACCAGGCTGCACTGTACAACCCTCCTGACTGACGCCAGGCTGCACTGTACAACCCTCCCCATGATGCCAGGCTGCACTGTACAACCCTCCCCATGATGCCAGGCTGCACTGTACAACCCTCCCCATGATGCCAGGCTGCACTGTACAACCCTCCTGACTGACGCATGCGCATTGCGAAGTGAGAGGAAATGGAGAAAAAAAGTCACGAGCTCATTCTCTGGAGGAGGAAATCAGACATCCTTTATTTACAGCAGTTCACCGAGGAGGACATGGCAAACTGCAAGTTCCAAGAACTTATGAAAAAAAGTCAAGCAGAAATCAAAACTGTAAACCACTGAAGTGTAACATTTACACGCCTAGGCCAGCTTTGAAAACACAAATCAAACAAAGCAAAATCATGCAGCTAAAAAGAAAATCAGAGGGATACAGAACATAAAATCCTCCTCAAATTTCAAAACAAAAGTTGTGAAAAGATACAAAACAGCGGTCGCTCGGCACTGCCACCTTATGTTGGCATATTAATATGCTATTCCACATAGTGGCAGATTGTAGGGAGAGTTCCAATTTAAGCCGAGGTGGGAAGAAAAGATCTGAAGTACTGGTTTGTGGTTTGAAATGTTTTGGTCTTCCAGAAAACATCCGTCTCATGTAAAGGTTGCTAGATATGGGTCTGTAATGCAAATACTAAAGTAATGAGCTAATCATAACAAATACGTGCTACAGGAAATACTTATCCTTATAAAGGCACTGGTCTGCCCTTCAGTCTACAAGACAACAATGACTCACTGACTAAGAATGATTCAAACCCTTCAATAATCTCTCACACAGTTCGCACAAGATGAGTAAGCCAGATGGTGTTGGTTGGGCACTGCTTACGCTTGAAGGCTCAACACCAGAATTGGAATGACGTCAACTCCTTAAAAAAACCTTCAAAGTTTCTGCTGAAATTTTGAAGCTGCAGCATTTTTAAAGAACTTTGAATCTTTGTAATCTCCGGGGTAGTCAAGATATTGCTAATTAATGGCTAATTTATGAGAATATAATCTGATGGCCATCTGCACGCCAGATATCCATTCCCAATAGGAGTACAATGTTGGATCTGTGGCGCACTGTGCCACGGAGTGACGAGATGATACTTCCATTCAGACAAGCTCCCGATCCCGGTTGTGTAGTTAGAAGAACACCAGCAGCACCAAGTGAATGGATCAACAGCGGCATTGCCAGAGCCCAAAGAAGCAGCTCACCACCTCCCTCTCAGCTCAATAGCATGCTGCTGGACAACTGGAAAGATTGGGGGGGGGGGGGGGGGGGGGGGGGAGTTTTTTTGGGACGGGGGTGACCAGGGTGGGTTGGGGTAGGATAAGTAGATTCCCACATTATTGAATAAAACTGAAATTTCAGAAGTGCACGTTCCTAAAGGAAATGCACTCTGACCCAATGCTTGCAGAATGGGAACAAGTATTTATTCACCCAGTAATTCAAGCTCAACATTAACAGAGTATTCACATTTTCACACTGCATACTAGAACATTCAAAACTCCTAGCAGACACAAGCGTGCAACGATCGTTGCAGCAGTGAAACCCCACAGCACCGCTGATCCAATACAACATGTTTCACGTGGTGAAGATCACCACTTGGTTGTCACCATGACTGAAGCTTGCTACTTACTTTGCGATGCCTTCAGTTTGGGCCGTAATCTCAGCCCAAGAGGGGCAATCTGCTCCTCAACCAGCAGTGCGCTCGACCAAACTTTATAACGGTACCTGACAGGAGTCGAGTCACCGATTTTCCTTCGCTCTCTGTGGATAGCTGTGCTTGCGACAACACCGCAATAGCATGGGCAAGATAATGACCAGAGAATGTTGGTAGAGGGATAAATATTGGCCCGGGGAGAACTCCCCTGCTCTTCTTCGAATAGTGCTATGGGATCTTTTACATCCACCCAAGACGACAGACGTGGCTTAGGTTTAATGTCTCATCCGAAAGACAGCACTCCCCTCAGTACTGCACTGTCAGCCTAGATTACGTGCTCAAGTCTCTGGAGTGGGACTTGAACCTACAACCTTCTGACTCAGAGGCAAGAGTGCTACCAACTGAGCCACAGTTATCACTTCTTGACAGAGCCAAGAAACCAGCACATAAAAAACTACATTCAGCTGCAGTGCCCTATACATTTGCAGTCGCACATTTAACGCAAGATCAAGTTAAAGTACGAAAAGAAACCCAAAAACAACATGCTGCTTAAATATGGAACCATTTTAATGTTTGTATTTTTAGCTTCAGATGGGAAAAAGAGATCATACCAGAATTAGAAAGTCTTGCATTTATATAGCACCTTTCACGACCACCAGATGTCCCAAAGCGCTTTACAGCCAATTAAGTACTTTTTGAAGTGTAGTCACTGTTGCAATGTAGGAAATACGGCAGCCAATTTGCACACAGCAAGCTCCCACAAACAGCAATGTGATAATGACCAGATAATCTGTTTTTTTTGTGATGTTGATTGAGGGATAAATATTGGGGATAACTCTCTTGATCTTCTTCGAAATAGTGCCATGGGATATTTTACGTCCATCTCAGAGAGCAGATGAGGCCTCAGTTTAACGTCTCATCCGAAAGACTGCACTTCAGACAGTGCAGCACTCCCTCAGCACTGCACTGGAGTGTCAGCCTAGATTTTTGTGCTCAAGTCTCTGGAGTGGGACTTGAACCCACAACCTTCTGACTCTGAGGCGAGAGTGCTATCAACTGAGCCACGGCTGAAATTAGCAGCAAAGGTTTACAAAGGGATTGTGCTCTTTAAGCCAATGCGGTTAACTATTCATCTCTTTCATGTAACACAAACCCAGCAAGTGCTGATAAATATTCCCAAGGTACATCTGAAATATTTTTGGGATCATGTATCCACGTGCATTACAGACTGGTTGCCACGCAATTCTGAAGTGGGAAAGAAAAGAGGGAATATAGGCTGAAATAGATCCTACTGGATGATTCAGATCTCATCAATTCCACACAATTTCTCTCAACTTTGTTCAGCACCCGGTTTGTCTGAAATTCAGTGCGTAAAAGGATGCGATCATTTCAAGAAGACAAGTCATAACCACAGATGTCAAGGTTGTAAAGATAGTGACAAAGTCAACACAATCAGCAGGCCATGTTATCTCACCTCCCCAGCTCTTCGCCCATCTCATAGTACTTCTCCACATTATCTTGCTTGAAAACCGCCATTGAGCAGGTCAGATCCAATGTCATTATCCACTTGAGAAATATCAACTGGAGATGCTGCTGCCCAGGAAAATCCCTCCCATTTCAACAGCAGGTCTAGAACACAAACATACACAAAACACCATCACTTAAATTTAACAGTTGAAAGAAACATTAAAAACAGCCCAACTGATACTTATTGGGAATTAAAAACATCGTTTTCCACTTACATAACGCACCTAACTTTTAGGGATTCATCGTTTTTAAGAGGTTGAGGATCGAAGGACGGCTTGCCTCTGTTGCAATTCAAATCTGTGAGCAGATGCGAACAGGGCACGACAAACCTTTCACTGCACAGCTCGTGTTTGTGAACAGCGTGTGACTGGAACAAGCACAGTGCATGTACTGCTACTTGTCCTCCAATCACTTCTACACCACTATACTTCTGTCAAGAGTAAGTGGCTCCACTTAAACAGGCTGCTGTAACACACATACCCAATGATCTAAAGTGACCTTACGCAGCCTTTATCTCAAGCACCCTCTGTGCATCTTTCAGCAGCTTTATAAAGTCTGCTTTAATTTCATAAACGCACTTCTTCAAAATTTTGCATGGTTCTTAAAAGCAAGTCACTTCAATCATTTAACTATAAAAATAAGTGGAAGGTGAATTTATATTGGGTTTTTGATGGAAAATTATTTGGTTTTAGAAGTAATAATTAACAAAGCATACGGGAGCCTGGGATTTATAAATAGAGGCATAGAGCACAAAAGCCAGGAAGTTATGCTGAACCTTTATAAAGCACTAGCTCGACCCCAGCTAGAGTATTGTGTCCAATTCTGGGCACCAGACTTTGGGAAGGACGTGAAGGCTTTAGAGAGGGTATAGAAGAGATGTACTAGATTGGTTCCAGGGATGAGGGAATACAGTTAGATGGAGAGACTGGAGAAGCGGAGGTTGTTCTCCTTGGAGCAGGGAAGGCCAAGAGCAGATTTGATAGAGGTGTTTAAAATCATGAAGGGTTTAGATAGAGTAAATAAAGAGAAACTGTTTCTGAAGGGTCGATAACCAGAGGGCACAGATTTAACGTGATCGGCAAAAGAACCAGAAGTGACATGAGGAAAAACGTTTTACATAACGAGTCCTCGATGGGCTGAATGGCCTCCTTCTGTGCTGTACTATTCTATGATTCTATAATTGGCAATGCACAGAATAGGCAAGAGGGTCTTGCACAGTATAGGGGTGTGCTTGGCATGAAAGCATGTAACAAAAAGACAATGTACTCACATTCCCTGCACCTGGAATTAAAGTCACAGCCATTTGTTCCCCTTTGACAATAATACACGATATAGTTCTGATTTGTAGGAACTGGAATAGCTCTATTCTTCAGGCTTGGCATGAGGTCAATGAGCATGTTACAAGCACGACACAAGCAAGTGCACAATACAACCAAGAGGCAGCAGGACCAGTCACTGACGCTAATGCAAAGGGAACAATGTACTTGCCGTTCTTTGCGTGCACACAGGTCTTTGCTGGAAGTGGTACGTTAAAAGGCTACTGTGTCAGATTGCAGGGACTTGTAGAATAGGAACAGGAGGAGGCCATTCGGCCCCTTGAGCCTGTTCCACCATTCAATTAGATCATGGCTGATCTGTATCTTAACTCCATTTACCCGCCTTGGTTCCATACTGTTACTCAACATAAGTCTATCAATCTCAGATTTAAAATTATTAATTGAGTTAGCATCTACTGCTTTTTGCGGGAAAGTGTTCCTAACTTCTACCATCCTTTGCATGAAGAAGCGTTTCCTAACTTCTCTGCTGAATGGCCTGGCTCTGATTTTAAGGTTATGTCCCCTTATCCTAGACTCCCCACCATGAGAAAAGGTTTCTATCAATTCCTTTCAAAATCCTAAAAACCTTAATCAAATCACCCCTTAACCTCTGTATACCAGAGAGTACAAGCCTAGTTTATGTAATCTCGCCACATAATTTAACCCTTGAAGCCCTGGTAACATTCTGGTGAATCTGCACTGCACTCCTTCCAATATATCCTTCTAAGCTGCGGTGTCCAGAATGAGGTCCATCAGACGTAACAGTCCTGCTACTCGCTCGCAGCTAGAAACGCTGGTCCCCCGTGCTCGCTGACCTACACTGACTCCCGGTTCAGCAACTCCTCAAATTTAAAATTCTCATTTTTGTGTTCAAATCTCTCCATGGCTTTGCCCCTCCCTGTAACCTCCTCCAGCCCTACAACCCTCCCGAGAGCTCTACGGTCCTCCCGTCGAGGCCCTAAGCTTTGGAATTCCCTCCCTAAACCTCGCTGCCTCTCTCCTCCTTTAAGACACTCCTCTCTACCTCTTTGACCAAGCTTTTGGCCACCTACTCTAATATCACCTTCTGTGGCTCAATATCAAATTTTGACTGTTTATGGTCCGGTGAAGCACCTTAGGACGTTCGACTATGTTAAAGGTGCTATATAAATGCAAGCTGTTGTTCAGTCGTTATTTTAACCCCTGGAGATCGTCTCTCTTGATGAGCTTTGAAAATTAGTCCCAGATTCTGAACACTTAAAAAAAAATGTATATAAAGATTACAAGTGGGAGCAGCTCCTTAGGTTGTGGCTGTGCAGCATTATATCTGGTACAGAGTAGAACCATGAGAGGAATCCAGCAGAGCAGGTTATCGAATATTAATACCCTGTCCTTTGTACTCTGTTTGGAAGCAACAAGGACCTCAATGCATAGAGACTAAAACAATTTAAAACTTTAGAAAGCTTCTGGATTCAATTACAGCAAAGTAGGAAACTAAGACTGGGGACACAATTGAAATGAATGAGAAATAAATAAAACAACTGATATTGGGAAGAAGCTCTTTACTCAAAGGGTAATAAATGTTTGGAATACTTTGCCAGGTGGAGTAATGGAAGCAAAAACCTTAGGGATATTCCAAATGCAGCTGGATGCTATAATGGGAAGGATGGGATCGTAGAGGGATGAGCTTCTGCAGGCTGAACTGGCGTTTTCTCATGATCTAAAGCAAAGCCTATACATCACAGCTGGCATCTCTGTGCCGCACAATGGATGCAGCGGGCATTCACTGTCCACACTGCAGTCGGAGTGCTTACAGCAGCCTATAGGACAGCTCACAATGCAGGGTAATCAGGTACATTGTTCCTCTATGGCTCATAAGTAGGAAGGGGCTGCAGTTTACTTTAAACTGATAAACATAGCAAATTTAATTTGCGACGGCAAGACATTTCAGTCATTACCTGTATCAATTTCACTGGCGCCTGATGTCCCCACACTCAGGTACATGGTTATGGGCAATTACAAGCTTCACTGATGCCTCCTTTACAGGACAGAGCTGTGTCCGATGGCAAAAATCAATGTTATTTAAATTACCTGAACCTTAAACTCTGTTCCAAGACTGCAGTTAAAACTCTCAATGCCAGTTGCACAAGACGCATGGAAATAACACAATTAGGTGGTCAGAGTTTTCATTAAGCACACCAAGTGACTGACAATGCTAACAGGGCCACACACTGCTATTACCCACCTCTAATTCAGGGAGAAGTTTTACATCGTTTCGCATCCCAGCAACCTAACCTGCAATGAAACATGCACTGAATAACAGCACAAGATGTGTCTGTGCCAGTTATGGGTGATATAGTCATTGCACTCTTCCCATATTTTTAAAAATTTGTTTATGGGATGTGGGCGTCGCTGGCAAGGCCAGCATTTACTGCCCATCCCTAGTTGCCCTTGAGAAGGTGGTGGTGAGCCGCCTTCTTGAACCGCTGCAGTCAGTGTGGTGAAGGTGCTCCCACAGTGCTGTTACATAGAATCATAGAAGATAGGAGCAGGACATTCGGCCCCTCTAGCCTGCTCCGCCATTCAATGCGATCATGGCTGATCATCCAAATTCAGTACCCTGTCCCTGCTTTCTCCCCATATCCCTTGATCCCTTTAGCTTTAAGAAATATATCCAACTCCTTCTTGAATCTATTTAATGAATTGGCCTCTACTGCCTTCTGTGGCAGAGAATTCCACAGGTTCACCACTCTCTGGGTGAAGAAATTCCTCCTCATTTCTGTCCTAAATGGCTTACCCCTTATCCTTAGACTGTGACCCCTGGTTCTGGACTCCCCGACCATTGGGAACATCCTTCCTGCATCTAGTTTGTCCTGTCCTGTCAGAATTTTACAAGTTTCAATGAGATCCCCTCTCATTCTTCTATACTCCAGCGAGTATAAGCCCAATTGACCCAATCTCTCTTCATACGTCATTCCTGCCATCCCAGGTATCAGCCTTGTGAATCTTCGCTGAACTCCTTCCATGGCAAGAACATCCTTCCTCACATAAGGCGACCAAAACTGCACACAGTACTCAAGGTGTGGTCTCACCAAGGCCCTGTACAACTGCAGCAAGACACCCTTGTTCCTGTACTCAAACCCTCTCGCTATGAAGGCCAACATACCATTTGCCTTCTTAACCGCCTGCTGCACCTGCATGCTTACTTTCAGCGACTGGTGCACAAGGACACCCAGGTCTCGTTGCACTTCCCCTTCTCCCAATCTATTGCCATTCAGATAATAATCTGCCTTCCTGTTTTTGATACCAAAGTGGATAACCTCGCATTTATCCACGTTATATTGCATCTGCCACGCTTCTGCCCAATCACCCAACCTGTCCAAATCATCCTGGAGTTTCTCGGCATCCTCCTCGCAGCACACACGCCCACCCACTTTTGTGTCGTCTGCAAACTTGGAGATATTAAATTTAGTTCCCTTGTCGAGATCATTAATATATATTGTGAATAGCTGGAGGGAGTTCCAGGATTTTGACCCAGCGACGATGAAGGATCGGCAATATACTTCTAAGTCAGGATTGTGCGTGACTTGGAGGTGATGGTGTTCCCATGCGCCTGCTGCCCTTGTCTTTCTAGTTGGTAGAGGTCGTGGGTTTGGGAGGTGCTGCCGAAGCAGCCTTGGCGAGTTGCTGCAGTGCATCTTGTAGATGGTGCACACTGCAGCCACGGTAGGCTGGTGGTGGAGGGAGTGAATGTTTAAGGTGGTGGATGGGGTGCCAATCAAGCGGGCTGCTTTGTCCTGGATGGTGTCGAGCTTCTTGAGTGTTGTTGGAGCTGCACTCATCCAGGCAAGTGGAGAGTATTCCATCACATCTCACAGTGGATGAGGGTAGTGCAGTTGATGTAGTCTACATGGACTTCAGTAAGGCTTTTGACAAAGTCCCGCATGGGAGACTGGTCAAGAAGGTAAGAGCCCATGGGATCCAGGGCAATTTGGCACATTGGATCCAAAATTGGCTTAGTGGCAGGAGGCAGAGGGTGATGGTCGAAGGTTGTTTTTGTGACTGGAAGCCTGTGTCCAGTGGTGTACCGCAGGGATCGGTGCTGGGTCCTTTGCTGTTTGTAGTGTACATTAATGATTTAGATATGAATGCAGGAGGTATGATCAGTAAGTTTGCAGATGACACGAAAATTGGTGGAATGGTAAATAGCGAGGAGGGAAGCCTCAGGCTACAGGACGATATAGACGGGTTGGTCAGATGGGCAGAAAACAGTGGCAAATGGAATTTAACCCTGAAAAGTGTGAGGTGATGCATTTTGGGAGGACTAACAAGGCAAGGGAATACACAATGAATGGTAGGACCCTAGGAAGGACAGAGGAACCTTGGTGTGCATGTACATAGATCCCTGAAGGCAGCAGGACAGGTAGATAAGGTGGTTAAAAAGGCATATGGGATACTTATATTCTATGCCTCGGCTAATGAAGGCAAGAGCAGGGAGGTTATGATGGAGCTGTACAAAACGCTAGTTAGGCCACAGCTGGAATACTGTGTGCAGTTCTGGTCACCACACTATAGGAAGGATGTGATTGCATTGGAGAGGGTGCAGAGGAGATTCACCAGGATGTTACCTGGGCTGGAGTGCTTCAGCTATGAAGAGAGACTGGACAGGCTGGAGTTGTTTTCCTTAGAGCAGAGACGGTTGAGGGGGGGACCTGATTGAGGTGTACAAAATTATGAGGGGCATAGATAGGGTAGATAGAAAGGAACTTTTCCCCTTAGTAGAGGGGTCAATAACCAGGGGGCATAGTTTCAAGGTAAGGGGCAGAGGTTTAGAGGGGATTTGAGGAAAAACTTTTTCACCCAGAGGGTGGTTGGAATCTGGAACTCACTGCCTGGAAGGGTGGTAGAGGCAGGAACCCTCACAACATTCAAGAAGCATTTAGATGAGCACTTGAAACGCCATCGCATACAAGGCTACGGACCAAGTGCTGGAAAATGGGATTAGAATAGACAGGGCTTGATGGCCGGCGCGGACACGATGGGCCTCTTTCTGTGCTGTATAACTCTATGAGTACTGACCTATCACATTCCAATGACTGCACTGGAATTATTTTTCCTTCGATAACTCATTTAGAGAGAATGCTCAAAGTAAACACATTCCAATGCAGGATCACAATACCACATCCCAGTCACAAGCCATAACCATAAAGAACACAATGCACCCTTAAAAACCCATCGTCCTTTTACAGTTTAACCTAAAGATTTACCTAATTAATTGCACTTAATGACAGCTTCAGGTTCTGTCAGCCTCAAAAATGTGGAGATCAAGTCTGACTATGTTAAGTAAAACTCTGAGATACACAATTCCATCAGTTTTGCAAATGCTTTTGCTACATATTGGTATACAGTTCAGATAATTCAGTGCTGGTCCAGGATGGGAATGGCAATTGCGGATGTGCATGTACAAATAAAAAAAGCATAGAAGTTCACCCAATAGCCAGCTGATGTTGTGCTAAGTCATCCAGACCAGAACGTTTCATTCCTCAATCTATGCTGGGTTAGGTGATCTTAGCCAGAGCAGCACCGACAGGGACAGCACCCCTCAGCTAGGGGAGGTGGAGAAATTAGCCAGAGGAAAAAAAAAGCCAGAAAATGTGCACAGGTCCCCAAGTGTCTCGGGAGGTTCAACTACACCTCAAATTCTCATCTTCTAACAGCCCCAAGTAACAGTCTAATTATAAATTTCTCTCAATAGGGAGATGTGGAGCGTGGGAAGGAAGAGTATTATGCATCAACTGTGGATGAATTTTACTGACAGGTACTGCGGGGTTCCTGGGGAGGACACCATACACTCTCGGTGGAGCTCCTCGCTCGCTCACTGTTTTTACGCATCCAGGCTGAAGCTCATCAATTCAATATTGAATTCTATTCAATTTTATGGCACCCCCAAAATAAACTGTGGAAGAAAAGGCTTGCCTCATCACATCTTTTAAAAGCACTGACCGCTGTTATGTGGGCCAAACACAACGGCCATTTTGCATACAGCAAGGTCCCACAAACAGCAATGAGATAAATGACCAGTCGAGGGAGGAATGTTGGCCAAGGCACGGGGGAACTCCCCTGCCCTTCTTCAAACTGTGGCATGGGATCTTTAACAGCTACCTGAAGCAGAACAGGCAGAATAGGCCATGGTTTAATGAGCTCAGGGACACAGTCTGGCCAACAAACAGTCTAAAGATTAAAAGTACTTCCTCTGGCCCATGAAATATCTTGTAACTCGTGTGTCTAAATTTTTCCTCAACATGCGTAGACTCAGCTTGCAACAGAGTAGCACAGCAAGGTTGCAGCTTTAGTAACAACTGTCTTTTCATTTTCAATACACCATTCCTGGAAGAATTAAAAGGGGAGCATGATCTACTTGACTGCTCAACATTACCTCAGTGTTATAAGGGAAGGTAACTGTACACTTATTGGTGTCGTGTTAGCATGTTGAGCTATGAGTTACAATCATTTTATTTTGGTCTCCTTTGCTGAAAATGGTGACTTGCAGTGGGCTACCTCACCACCACCTCTCTCGACCCCTCCACTGCCTCTGAACTGTCACGCTGCTTGTCTGACATCCAGTACTAGATGATTGAAATTTCCACCAACTAAATACTGGGAAGATCAAAGCCATTGTCTTCGGTCCCTGCCACAAACTTTGTTCCCTAGCCACGACTCCCTCCCTCTCGCTGGCCACTATCTGAGGCTGAACCAGACCGCTTGCAACCTTAGCGTCCTATTAGACCCCAAGATGAGCTTCCAACCCCATATCCACTCCATCATCAAGACCACCTACTTCCACCTGGTTAACAACACCCCTCTCTGCCCCTGCATCAGCTCATCTGCTGCCAAAACCCTCATGCCTTTGTTACCTCTAAACTTGACTATTTCAATGCTCTCCTGGTCAGCCTCTCACCATCCATAAACTTGAGCTCATCCAAAACTCTGCTGCCCGTATCCTAACTCGCACCAAGTCCCGTTCACCCATCTTCTTCTTCTTAGGCAGTCCCTCGGAACCGAGGATGACTTGCTTCCACACTAAAAATGAGTTCTCAGGTGACTGATGAGTCCTGTGTGGGACCTACAGTCTCTGTCACAGGTGGGGCAGATGGTGGTTGAAGGGGCGGGTGGGTGGGGTGCTTGGGTTGAATTGCGCTGCTTGCGCTTGGCTTCCGCTTGCTCACGGCGAAGAGACTCGAGGTGTTCGGCGCCTTCCCGGATGCTTCTCCTCCACTTTGTGCGGTCTTGGGCCAGGGATTCCCAGGTGTCGGTTGGGATGCTGCACTTTTTCAAGGAGGCTTGGAGAGTGTCCTTGAAGCATTTCCTCTGCCCACCTGGGGCTCTCTTGCCGTGTCGGAGCTCCGAGTAGAGCGCTTGTTTTGGGAGTCTCATATCGGGCATGCAGACGATGTGACCAGTCCATCGGAGCTGATCGAGCATGGTCAAAGCTTCGATGCTGGGGATGTTGGCCTGAGCGAGAACACTGACGTTGGTGCGCTTATCCTGCCAATGGATTTGCAGGATCTTGCGGAGGCAGCATTGGTGGTACCTCTCCAGTACTATGGAGGTGCCTGCTGTACGTGGTCCATGTCTCTGAAGCATACAGGAGGGCGGGTATCACTTCTGCTCTGTAGACCATGACCTTGGTGCTGGGTTTGAGGTCCTGGTCTTCAAACACTCTCTTCCTCAGGCGACCAAAGGCTGCACTGGCACACTGAAGGCGGTGTTGAACTTCATCATCGACGTCTGCCCTTGTTGACAGTAGGCTCCCGAGGTATGGAAAGTGGTTCACGTTGTCCAAGGCCTTGTCGTGGATTTTGATAATCGGGGGGGCAGTACTGTGTGGCGGGGGCAGGTTGGTAGAGGACCTTTGTCTTACGGATGTTTAGTGTAAGGCCCATGCGCTCGTACGCTTCGGTGATGGTTTGGAGTTCGACCTCAGAGTGTGCGCAGACGCAAGTGTCGTCTGCATACTGTAATTCGATCACAGAGGATGGGACAACCTTGGATCTAGACTGGAGGTGACGGAGGTTGAACAATTTCCCGTTTGTTCTGTAGATAAGCTCCACTCCAGCGGGGAGCTTACTGAGGGTGAGATGGAGCATTGCAGCCAGGAAGATCGAGAAGAGCATTGGTGCGATGACACAGCCTTGCTTGACCCCGGTCCGTACGTGAATTGGGTCTGTGGTGGATCCGTTGGTCAGGATCACGTTCACCCCTGTGCTCGCTGACCTACAGTGGCTCCAGGTTGACCAACGCCTCAATTTTAAAATCTCATCCCTCCATGGCCTCACCCCTCCCTATCTCTAACTTACTCCAGCTCTACAACCCTCAGAGATCTCTAGACACCTCCAATTCTGGCCTCTTGCGCATCCCCGATTTTCATCACTCCACCATTGGTGGCCGTGCCTTCAGCTGCCTGGGCCCTAAGCTCGGGAATTTCCTCCCTAAACCTCCCGCCTCGCTCCTCCTTTAAGACACTCCTTAAAAGCTATCTCTGACCAAGCTTTTGGTCACCCGTCCTAACATCTCCTTATGTGTCAAATTTTGTTTGACAACGCTCCTGTGAAGTGCTTTGGGACATTTTAGGCACTATATAAATACAAGTTGTTGTTGCTATATGGTTCTTCAGGTGGTATCAGAGTCTCAGTGCCTCGCCCAATCTTCACTGAGCCTGGGCATTTTGTCCATGGGGGTATCACAGATGAGCCCTATCCAATCATCACCCCACATCCACTTCAAAGATTACTTAATAACTACAGTGTATTGTGATTGGCATACTCCACTGTTCTTCCCCCACATCATATAGGCACTAAGGCCAACAGTAGCTCTCCACTGCTCTCCCAGTGGGCACTTTCCAGGAAGAGTCACTAGATAGCAAACAGCATGAACCCAGACTGATCTTTCCCCTCCTTAGTCTAAGGACAATGGACCAATAGTAGCAAACGCACCACCACAAGAGCTTTAATGTTTTAAATGCTGATGAGGAACAATAATCTTGGTAGCATTAAATACAATGTCTATAGCTACAACAGCCTGTTACACTGTATAACACAACACACAAACAGTCCATGGTATCCGTTAACAAAAGTGAGAAGTCGCACAACACCAGGTTATAGTCCAACAGTTTTGTTTGAAATCACAAGCTTTCGGAGCGCTGCTCCTTCGTCACCTGACTTCACCTGACTTCACCTGACGAAGGAGCAGCGCTCCGAAAGCTTGTGATTTCAAACAAAACTGTTGGACTATAACCTGGTGTTGTGCGACTTCTCACTTTTGTCCACCCCAGTCCAACACCGGCATCTCCACATCATGTCCGTTAACAAAAGCCTTCACACCATACATAATATTAGCACACCCTGGATTTAAAATGAATCTCTAAATAAAACCTAACCAGTTTCAACAAAATCACTGATTTTTAAAAAAATATATAGTTACATTTTTGCCATTATTTTAAAATAAATTAATCTGGGCCAATCCTAGATTATTTTGAAGCATTTAAGACATAACTATGAACTTTGAGGACAATGAAACATCCATTATAGATATACACTGTTCCATGAGTAAAGCCCAGCCCATGTGTGCATCACATCACAGGCTCTGGAGGCACTTTAGGTCCCCACATACCATACAGATTCCTGTGGCTGTTTAAAATTTACTCTACAAAAGCACAGCCCCGTTCTCTCCCCTTTCCCCTCGAGTAATTCAAGTCAGAATTCCCCCCATTCCAATTCTGTAGTCCAGATGTTGGTATTTTTCCAATATAAATTAATAACTCAATTTGAAAATATATTTTACAAACAGCACAATGTCCACACTTCCCCTGAGACACTTGCAGTTTGTGACACTCAGAGGGTGAGGTAGTGAAAGCTGCCCAGGAGCAGAGGGGAGGGGAGGGAGGGAGGGTGGAGGAGCCCTGGGCTCCCGCTCAGCCCCATCCTCACCGCCTCCACACTCACCGAAAGGAGGAGAAAACCACCGCTTTACCAGGAGAGGAATGGCTCACTCCGCGGTTCCCTGGTGCCTGTCCGGTGTGGTGTCGGGGAGGGGAGATGATCAATGGCCTTACCCCAGACTCAGCACCAAGTGGCTCAGCTCTCACTCACCATCCTCACTCCCAGCCCGGCCACAGCAACCGGCAGGAACTGACGTCACACGCTCGACCCCCGCCTCCTCGCCCGCCGGCCGCCCGCCTGATTGGCTGCGCCGCGCGTCAATCAAGTAGCCGGCGTTCCGGCTGCATGACGTAAGGCAGTTAACTCAGACCCCGCCTCCTCACCCGACAGACACCCGTCTGATTGGCTGCGCTGTGCGTCAATCAAGTAGTCGGCCTTCCGGCTGCATGACGTACGGCTGTTAAATCAGACCCCGCCTCCTCACCCGACAGACACCCGTCTGATTGGCTGCGCTGTGCGTCAATCAAGTAGTCGGCCTTCTGGCTGCATGACGTACGGCTGTTAAATCAGACCCCGCCTCCTCACGCGTTTCTGATAGGACGGATTTCAAGTCAATCTTCGAGCGGAATGACGTAAGGCGTTAACTGAGCGTCTCTCTTCTAATTGGCCGCAAGGGGGGGAATACTGCTCTGTGATTGGTCGATTATGATGTCACCCTGTAGCTCAAGGGCGTGAATTATGTCAAGAAAGAAGCTTGGGGCCTGAGACCTCAATATAAGTTCTGCTTTAAAGCGGCCTCTGGGCGTTTGCTTGGGGGGAGACCGTGTAGTAAATTCATAAACCAGGGGATCTGCTCTAAAAAGCTGCAGACACCCAGGCTGGTCAACCTCTGTGGGGAGAAGAGAGAGGCTAAAGTGTGAACTGGAAACATGGACAAGCTTTCAGATAGGATCAGAACACAGTGGAGTGAAGGGGAGGAAAGGGGAAAAGTATCGCCAACATTCTCTGTTTTTGTTCCAGATTCCCAGCATTTTCAGATTTTTTTGCTTTTTATTTAGATCTGGTGTAGTGCTACTGAAGCAACATATCACATTGGAGGTAAAAGTATTACGTACCTCACTGACACCGAAAACAGTGCTATCTTTTAAGACCATTTACCCACTGTTTTACAATTGCGAGGTAGCACACTCGCCTCTGAGCCAGTAGGTTGTGGGTTCGAGCTCCACTCCAGAGACTTGAGCACAAAAATCTAGGCTGAACTCCAGTGCAGTACTGAGGGAGCACTGCACTGTCGGAGGTGCCGTCTTTCGGATGAGACATTAAGCCCAGGCCCCGTTTGTCCCCTCAGGTGGACATAAAAGATCCCAGGGCACTATTTTGAATTAGAGCAGGGGAGTTATCTCTGGTGTCCTGACCAATATTTATCCCTCAATCCACATCACTGAAACAAATCATCTGGTCATTGTCACATTGCTGCTTGTGGGAGCTTGCTGTGCACAAATTGGCTGCCATGTTGCCTACTTTACAACAGTGAATCCACTTTTTTTTTTAAAGTACTTCATTGGCTGTAAAGCGCTTTGGGACGGCCGATGGTCGTGAAAGGTGCTATAGAAATGCAAGTCTTTTCTTTCTTTAAAACTTGCTCGAGATGTCAATAACTACTTATTCCTTCCTCCCTAAAACTTCATGCGCCCAGTCTTTCACATTCTAAAATTCTGCTTGCTACAATGGATTTGTAGTATTTACTTAAGATGTATGTACTTTATTTGTTTATTTATTCTTCTCCCTCCCTAAAAATTTCTTTTTTCTACGATTTACATAATTATAAAAGGTATCTTTTGTTCCGCTTACTTACCTTGGACGATCCTAGGAAGCCTTTTTCCACTGTTGAGTATCCAATGACCAACACCTTGCTGCTCATTTGCTATGGTTCTGGACAGGTGGCCATTTGCCATGACTGACTGACTACAATATCCAAGCACCTCATAGATACCTCTTCCTCCTCCTTGCCCTGACCCAAACACTTGTCCCCTTCAGCGACAAAATAAATTCCAAATGCAGCTAGCTCACAATTTTCACTTAATAGCTTAAATTATATGATAACAGTTGGCATTTACACAGTGCCTTTATCATAGAATCATAAAAGTTTACGGCACAGAAGGAGGCCATTCGGCCCATCGTGTCTGTGCCGGCCGAAAAAGAGCTATTCAGACTAATTACACTTTCCAACTCTTGGTTCATAGCCTTGTAGGTTACGGCACTTAAAGTGCATATCCAAGTACTTTTTAAATGCGATGAGGGTTTCTGCCTCTACCACCCTTTCAGGCAGTGAGTTCCAGACCCCCCACAACCCCTGGGTGAAAAAACTTCTCCTCAACTCCCCTCTAATCCTTCTACCAATTACTTTAAATCACAGAATCCCCACAGTGCAGATAGAGGCCATTTCGGCCCATCGAGCCTGCACCGACACATATCCCACCCTATCCCCGTAACCCCACGTATTTAATCCCCCTAACACTAAGGGTCAATTTATCATAGCCAAATCAACCTAACCCACACATCTTTGGACTGTGGGAGGAAACCGGAGCACCCGGAGGAAACCCACGCAGACACGGGGAAAATGTGCAAACTCCACACAGACAGTCACCCGAGGCCGGATTCGAACCCGGGTCACTGGCGCTGTGAGGTAACAGTGCTAACCACTATGCCACCGTGTTGCCTAAATCTATGCCCCCTGGTTATTGACCTCTCTGTTAAGGGAAATAGGTCCTTCCTATCCACTCTATCTAGGCCCCATATAATTTTATACACCTCAATTAAATCTCCCCTCAGCCTCCTATGTTCCAAAGAAAACTACCCCAGTCTATCCAATCTTTCCTCATAGCTAAAATTCACCAGTCCTGGCAACATCCTCGGAAATCTTCTCTGTACCCTCTCTAGTGCAATCACATCTTTCCAGTAATGTGGTGACCAGAACTGTACGCAGTATTCTAGCTGTGGCCTAACTGGTGTTTTATACAGTTCAAGTATACCCTCCCTGCTCTTATATTCTATGCCTCAGCTAATAAAGGAAAGCATCCCGTATGCCTTCTTAACCACCTTATCTACCTGTCATGCTACCTTCAGGGATCTGTGGATATGCATTCCAAGGTCTCTCTGTTCCTCTGCACTTCTCAGTGTCCTACCATTTATTGTGTATTCTCTTGCCTTGTTAGCCCTCCCCAAATACATTACCTCACACTTCTCCAGATTGAATTCCATTTGCCACCTGACCAGTCCATTGATATCTTCCTCAAGTCTACAACCTTCATCCTCACTGTCATCCACACGGCCAATTTTTGTATCATCTGCAAACTTCTTAATCATGGCCCCTACATTGAAGTCTAAAGCATTGATATATACCATAAAAAGCAAGGGACCCAGAAAAATGTAGAAAAAAAGCTTCCAAGGTACTTCACAGAGGCAAAAGGAGTAAAAATGAATGCTGAGCCAAAGAAGGAGGGGTGACCAAAAGCTCGGTTAAAGAGGTGGGTTTTAAGGAGGGTCTTAAAGGAGGTGAGAGACGGGGGAAAGGGTTTAGGGAGGAATTATAGAGCATGCGATCTGGGCATCTGAAAGGCATGGATATCAATAGCAGGGGCAAAGGGAGGGGGAATGCACAAGTGGTCAGTCAGAGGAAAAGAGAGTTGGGGGGAGGGTTGTAAAAAGAAAAACTTGTCTTTAAATAGTGAGGGGGAGGGTCCAGGTGAGCGGGAATTTCAAAAGTCAATGAGAAATGAGAAAACAATAGAGCAGGATAGAGATGGGGGAAATAATAACCAGAGTGTGACAGAGAGTGGTGAACCTGTGGAATTCTCTACCACAGAAGGCAGTTGAGGCCAAGTCAGTAAATATATTCAAGAAGGAGTTAGATATATTTCTTAAGGCTAAAGGGATCAAGGGATATGGGGAGAAGGCAGGGACAGGGTACTGAGTTTGGATGATCAGCCATGATCTCATCGAATGGCGGAGCAGGCTCGAGGGGCCGAATGGCCTACTCCTGCTCCTATCTTCTAACATTAGTAGGCCACTCAGCCCCTCAAGCCTCTTCTGCCATACAATTAGATCATGGCTGATCTGTACCTCAACTCCATTTACCCGCCTTTGATCCATATCCCTTGATACCCTTACGTAACAAAAGTCTATCGATCTCAGTCTTGAAAATTTCAATTGACCCCCAGCAGCCACAGCCTTTTCGGGGAGATAAATCCCTATTTCCACTGCCCTTTGTGTGAAAAATTGCTTCCTGATTTCACTCCTGAATGACGTTTAAAGTTATGTCCTCCTGTTTTGGATTCCTCCACCAGAGGAAATAATCGCTCTGTATCTACCCTATCAAATCTCTATCCATGCTAATATATTACCCCCATCTCCGATTTTAATCGCTCCACCATTGGCGGCCGTGCCTTCAGCTGCCGAGGCCCTAAGCTCTGGAATTCCCTCCCTAAACCTCTTCGCTTCTCCACTTCTCTTTCCTCCTTTAAGATGTTTCTTAAAACCTACCTCTTTGACCAAGCTTTTGTTCATCTGCCCGAATATTTCCTTATGTGGCTCTGTGTCAAATTTTGTTTGATAACGGTCCTGCGAAGCAGCTTGGGACATTTTATTACGTTAAAGGCGCTATATAAATGCAAGTTGTTGTTGTTATGAAAAGCTGCAGTACCACAAAGTCCCTACTTCTGGCAAGAATGTGATGGTACTGCAGCTCTGTAAAATACACAGTAGGAAAAAAACTGCACATCCTCAGTACGTCCGAAAGTTCTAGAATTACATATAATTTACAGCACAGAAACAGGTCATTTGGCCCAACTGGCCTATGCCGGTGTTTATACTCCACACGAGCCTCCTCCCACCCCTCTTCATCAAACCCTCAGCACAACCTTCCATTTCTTTCTCCCTTGTGTTCTTATCTAGCTTCCCCTTCAAGGAATCTATGCTATTCACTTTTTTTTATTCATTCATGGGACGTGGGCGTCACTGGCAAGGCCAGTATTTATTGCCCATCCCTAATTACCCTTGAGAAAGTGGTGGTGATCCACCTTCTTGAACCGCTGTAGTCCGTGTGGTGAAGGTACTCCCACAGTGCTGTTAGGGAGGGAGTTCCAGGATTTTGACCCAGCGACGATGAAGGATCGACGATATACTTCCAAGTCAAGATGGTGTGTGACTTGGAGGGGAACTTGGAGGTGATGTTGTTCCCATGCGCCTGCTGCCCTTGTCCTTCTAGGTGATAGAGGTCGCGGGTTTGGGAGGTGCTGCCGAAAACCACTCAACCATTCCTTGTGGTAGCAAGTTCTACAGACTAACCACTCTCTGAAAGTAAAAAAGAAAGATTTCTACAGCGCCTTTCACGACCTCAGGACATCCCAAAGCGCTTTACAGCCAATGAAGTACTTTTTTTTGAAGTGTAGTCACTGTTGTAATGTGGGAAACGCGGCAGCCAATTTGCGCACAGCAAGCTCCCACAAACAGCAATGTGATAAATGACCAGATACTCTGTTTTTAGTGATGTTGATTGAGGGATAAATATTGGCCCCAGGACACCAGGGATAACTCCCCTGGTCTTCTTCGAAATATTACCATGGGATCTTTTACATCCATCTGAGGGTGCAGATGGGGCCTCGGTTTAGCATCTCATCCTAAAGACAGCACTGTCCAACAGTGCAGCACTCCCCTGGAGTGTCAGCCTAGATTTTTGTGCTCAAGTCTCGGGAGTGGGACTCGAACCCACAACCTTCTGACTCAGAAGTAAGAGTGCTACAACTGAGCCACAGCTATCTCTGGGTAAAGAGGTTTCTCCAGAATTCTCTATTGGATTTATTAGTGACCATCTTACATTTATGGCCCTGAGTTTTGATGTCCCCCACAAGTGGAAACAGCTTATCTACGTCTACTGTATCAAAGCCCTTCATAATCTCAAAGACCTCTGTCAGGTCACCCACCCCTCAGCTTTCTCTTTCTGGAGAAAAGAGCCTCAGCCTGTTCAATCTTTCCTGATAGGTATAACCTCTCAGTCCTGGTATCATCCTTGTAAATAAGAACATAAGAAACAGGAGCAGGAGTAGGCCAATCAGCCCCTCGAGCCTGCTCTGCCATTCAATAAGGTCATGGCTGATCCAATCTCACCACTTTCCCGCTCTCTCCCCATACCCCTTGATTCCCTTGTGGTTCAAATGTCTGTCTATCTCCGCCTTGAATATATTCAGTGACTCCGCCTCCACAGCTCTCTGGGGTAAAGAATTCAAAAGATTCACGACCCTCTGAGAGAAGAAATTCCTCCTCATCTCCGTCTTAAATGGGCGACCCCTTATTCTGAAACTATGCCCCTAGTTCTAGATTCCCCCACTAGGGGAAACATCCTCTCAGCATCCACCCTGTCAATCCCCCTCAGAATCTTATATGTTTCAATAAGATCACCTCTCATTCTTCTAAACTCCAGTGAGTATAGGCCCAACCTGCTCAACCTTTCGTCATACGTCAACCCCTTCATCCCACGAATCAACCTAGTGAACCTTCTCTGAACTGCCTCCAATGCAAGTATATCCTTCCTTAAATATGGAGACCAAAACTGTACGCAGTACTCCAGGTGCGGTCTCACCAGCGCCCTGTAAAGTTGCATCAAAACTTCCCTGCTTTTATACTCCATCCCCCTTGCAACATTCCATTAGCCTTCCTAATTACTTGCTGTACCTGCATGCTAACTTTTTGTGTTTCATGTACTAGGACCCCCGATCCCTCTGTACCGCAGCATTTTGTAGTCTCATTCCATTTAAATAATTTGCTTTTTCATTCTTCCTTCCAAAGTGGATAACCTCACATTTTCCCACATTATACTCCATCTGCCAAATTTTTGCCCACTCACTTAACCTATCTATATCCATTTGCAGAGTCTTTGTGTCCTCCTCACAACTTGCTAACCCACCTATCTTTGTACTATCAGCAAATTTGGCTACAGTACACTTGGTCCCTTCATCCAAGTCATTAATATAGATTGTATAGTCTTTTTTGCTCTTTCTCCAATGCCTCTATATCTGTTTTATAATATGGAGACCAGAACTGTTCACAATACTCTTTAAGTGTGGTCTAACCAAGCTTTAAAAACCAATGAATTACTTTTGAAGTGCTGTTACTATGTAGGCAAGCATGGCTGCCAGTTTGTGCAGAGCAAGTTCCCACAAACAGCAAATGAGTGAATGACTAGATCATCTGTTTTTGGTGGTGTTGGTTGAGGGAGGATGTTTACCAAGACACCAGGAGAACTTCCTGCTGTTCTCTGAATAGTGCCATGGCAGTTTTCGCGTCCACCAGAGCAGACGGGGTCTCGGATTAACATCTCATCTGAAAGACAACACTGCTGCATTCCCTCAGACTCCATGAGGTGCTCAAGTCCGCAGTGGGGTTTGAGCCCACAACCTTCTGACTCAGAAGTGACAGTACCACCAGCTGAGCCAGCCAGCAAACTGCAGTCATTTATTTAAATTGTAAAAGTAACATAAGATGCTGCATATTTGGTCCTATCAAAATGAGAACAGGCCAAGCATGATTTGACTCTTGCTGTTAATTTACCTTCACTACTGTCAGCCTTGGCTCAGTGGTACCACTCTCTCTCTGAGTTAGAAGGTTATAGGTTCCAGCTCCTCTCCAGAGACTTGAGCACATAATCAAGGCTGACACTCCAGTGCAGCACTGAGGGAGTGCTGCATTGCTGGAGATGCTGTTTTTCGGTTGAGACACTAAACCGAGGCCCCAACTGCACTTTCAGGTCGATATGAAAGATCCCATGCAACTATTCGAAGAAGAGCAGGGGAATTCTCTCCGGTGTCAGGCCAATATTTATCCTTCAACAAACACCTCCATCCCTTTTGTTCTTTTATTCCTCCCCCCAGCCTCCCCCTTGCATTTTTATCTGTTTATTTCTTGCTCTCTCAGTTCCGACGAAGGGTTTCGACCTGAAACGTTAACTCTCTTTCTCTCTCCACGGATGTTGCCTGGCCTGCTGAGTTTTTCCAGCGTTTTCTGTTGTTATTTCGGATTTCCAGCATCCGCAGTATTTTGCTAACCTAAAATAGATTATCTGGTTCATCATTCCATTGCTGTTTGTGGGAGCTTGCTGTTTTCCTGGCCAATCTTTGTTTCCAGTCCAGCCGTGTGCACAGAGCTGGGAGAATCTACTAAACAGAGTGGCAACGGGAATTTGGTGAGTGGTAAATAGTAGATGGCGTGCCGTTATCAACCTGAAATTTAATAATTTTCGTACTTTAAAACTGCAAGTCAGTGGCACTTAACAGTCTATCCGAGTGGACTGACCTCGCTTTATCTGGAGAGGTCAGAGCATTCGTGCACAGTGCCAATATAATGGCCTGTGCTTATAGAGAGGAACCATTAAAAACAATCACCTTCAAATGACAAGTTAATTTTAAATTACAGGTGTCAGAATTTCAGGAATTGAAATCAAAACATCAAGCATCTACATAATTAGAAGTCTTGCGCACATCCATCATTATATAGAAATTACAGCACAGAAATAAGTTGTTCACCCCAGCCAGTCCATGTTGTTTATACGCCACACAAACACTAGTGCCTACCCTGTTTCCATATCCCTGTATTCCCTTTTCCTTGAACCACCTATCTGACATTCTTAAATGTTGACATGGGCTCTGCTTCAATTACCAACTCTGGTAACACTCTCTCAGCCTCACAACCCGGCGTGAAAAAAGTTTGTTCTGCTCTGTCCTAAATCTCTTACATTTAACACACCCCAAGTCCCTTTGCTTTGCCACATCACCCAGCTTTCCACCAAAGTATAATTTTTTAACCAAAATGTACTACCTCACATTTACTAACTTTGCATTCAGTCTGCCATATTTTTGCTTATGCCCCCATCTCATCAGTATCCCCTTGTAGCTTCCTTTGGTTCTCAGCAATTATTTACTCCACCTAATTTAGTATCACCTGCAAATAAGGAATTGGATAAAGAACCACTCCTTCTAGCCCTATATCCAAGTTATCGATGTACAGTGAACGGAAGTGGTCCCTGAAAAGAATCCTGCGAGACTGTTACCCACCACTCTGAGAAACTGCCCTCAACTCTTACTGTTCCTTCCTTTCTAACCACTTTTAATCCAATTTGCTATTCTTTGCCTAATTCCATACCTCTTAATCAAGTCTCCTGTGTGGTACCTGGTCAACAGCTTTCTGAAAGTCTATGTACACCACATCCACTGCATTTCCCCCATTTATCACTTCCTCATAGAAAGTTTCTCCCTCTCTTCTCTATCTACCTACTAACCAGTGATCTATAAAGGGTTAGCATAATCTTTTGTACGCTTCTATAAAGCCATGGATTCTGTATGCTTTTTAAGTTTGATCAACTTGTCCTGCCACCTTCAAAGATTTGTGTATGTGAATCTCCAAATCTCTTGTTCCTGTAAAATTGTACCATTTAGTTTATATTGCCTCTCATTTTACTTCCAAAATTCATCACTTCTCAGCATTATTTAAATGCAAGTGCTTCTCTATTATGTAGATTGCAAAAGCCTTACTTATTGAGCTGTACTTTACCACGGAGATGTTTTGGGTGGATGGCTTTGCTCTCAGCTTAGCGTAAGTCTGATTGCTTTATGTCGTGTGTAGCTGAGCCATACAGACCAGGAAGTCGCAGGTTTGGTCTCCTGAGTGTTGATTTAGCTGCAGTTGGGACTGTATAATTAGCTTCATACCTGCTATTCTGTCACAAGATGAAAAAATACCATATATTTAGAAATAAGCAGAACTAACCTAATCACAGCACACAAACAAATTTGCAGGTGTGTTTGTTATAAGTGTAAATCATGGTGTTTAGTTGGTATAAAACTGTTAAAGGCATTCACCTGGAATTTCCTGATCAGTTGTTCCTCTACCCTTCTCTGTAGCAGTTAAGAGTTTTTCTTCCTCTGCTCCATACTTCTATAAATGTGAAGTGACATGGCCAGTCTCTTTGTATGTTACAAGAGTGGGGATCCTGTTAGGAGCCCACCCTGTGTAAATAAACAACCCCGATCTGGGAAAAATGGACCCGGGTCAAAGGGAAATCCAGCCCAAGATATTCAATAACGGTGAAGTTTACTAGTCCTGAAAAATGAGGACTGCCCTTGAATGCAAACGATGTGAAATAACTAATTTTCTTTAGAATCTTAAATAGTAGCTGGAAAGTCTACCTCACTCTGGAAGTGATTATTTTTTCAGCACCCCCAACCCCACCATCCTTTAATATAAAAGGAAACTTTAAGCCAATGATGTTCTGTATTCCAATTGCCATTTTAAAAAAACACCCAATTTTGCAAAACTGAACTTAATTTCTTTTGTGATTTGAAGACTTTTGTAACTTGACAGAAGAATCCAAGGCAGAATGCACAGCTTAAGACAGCAGGGAATGAGCACATGGTTCCAGGTGGTAAAATCACTGACCAGTTAAACCAAAACAACGAGGGGAAAGAGGCCAGGTCAGCAGAAAATTAACATAGCTGATAGAAGTTGGTCTTTCAGTACTTAAAGTTTAAATGTGGGGCAGGGAAGAAAGAGGGTACAAGAAGGGGTTATGGCTTAATTGCTCACAGCTGTCAACACTAGAGTACTGCAGAAACATTATACAGCTCAGAAAATTTCATCCAAATAATCTATAAAATGCTGGGGACTTGAGTATGAAAATGCTGAATGGCAGCTATCCACCCATTTTAGTGGTTAACTTTGTTCTAACAAACTCCATTTGGTGGGGGTTGAATTTAGTTAAATGCCCAAAAATCTATTTCCTTTCTTATTTAACATTCATAGGTTTTAAACTGTCCCATCACCTCAAACAGCAGTTATTAAATCCAGAGCTATTCAGAGAGAAGACAGCCAAAGCAGATGGGAAAGTGTAGGCAAAACTGACTAGAAGTAGACAACTGCAATTATATCAAAGTTTATTGTTTACATATCACCAATACAATCTATTGCATTTTCATCTTTCACAATGTTAATGACAGTCAAACTCACTTCCAAGGTGCTACAAACTCCCATTAGCCTGCAGACTGGAGGTCATTCACCAACTTTCTGCAAAGTCCACTGCTGTACAAACTTGCTGTGCATACCATACTGGCATAGTGTTTCTTATCCAGAATGTAAACCCTGAATTGGAATACCCCAACTCGATGCACAGTATGCTTAATATTCAAGTACTGGCAATAAATATCAGACCAGGCAACAAGAAGTCACCGAATGAAATGAAAAGTAAATGAATGAAAGTGTATATAGCTAGCATGGCACAAGATGGTTCCTGACGCAGCAATGCAATAAAGAAGAACCCAAATACGAGGTAAACATTCTTTAATTTATAACTATGATGTCCATTCTTTTGCAGTGAATCTCATTGCAAGGGTACAATACAATACACCACCGTGTCTAATCTGGCAATGTTAAATTCACTAATTAGTTCAAAGAGCCGCCAACCGTATGTTGGTCAGGTTTCCAATGATGTGTGGTTGAACATTACAACTTGTCCAAGAAGTTGTCCAGAGCTGGGATACCCTCCTTCAGGCCCTTGCGTTTACGGGTTTCAGCCACAACCTGGCATGGGCGGGTGCTAGGATCAAAGGGATCGCCAGGTAGGATCTGCCAGTGGTCAAAGACACATTGTGGGAAAGCCTGTCCACCTGTATTAGACCTCAGGTCAGCGGTGAAACCTGTTCAGAAAACAAAGTACAATACTGAGTTCTTTCCTTTGTTTAATTCACTCCATTAGAATAATCAAAATTACAATCTATCCTGTACAGCAGGAACTGGATATCCAGAAGGGCGTCAGAACTCAGGGACCAACACAGCGGAGACCAGTCCAAGAGGATTGAAGACTGACAGGTCCATGACTAATTTTTGCCAACTTAAAAGCTCAGCACATTATGTAAGCAGCCATTCTTCACTGCGAGTGTTAGTAGGCTCTTCGGACTGGCCTGTCATCAGAGCAAACCTCAACTGTCTTTAGCCAGTATTGCAGTAGGGGGTGGTCACAGTATAGCAAGGTGGAGGGGAGTAGTAGAGAGTCCAACTGTGGGGCCCTTCCTGCTGCTGTGCTTGAGGTTCACCAGTAGCACACTACTTTGCACTATAACAATCAGTTCAGAAATCAGTGTCTGCAGGAAGATAGGTAAAAATATCAAATTACTTACCAAATGATTCATTTACAGGTAGGTAGGCCTTGACAACAAACATGGGTGTGCCAGCAACATGGGATTCCTCAAACACATGACCACGTTTCCTATTCAGTACACCATAGATACCACCAACCACCTGCTCGGGGCACTGTAATTTAAAGGAATCATTACCATCACACTCAGCAAGGTCCCACATTACTCACATTCAAGGCCAACACTGGATTAATACTGAAGACAAGTGCTGTAGTCTTGAGAATCACATGTAATCCAGGCCATGTTTTTGCAATTAAGGAAATCTGTGGCTGTTTTGCCAAGAAACATAGCAGGCTGATTAGCATCTGATAAAGGGACCCACCAGAAAATGCATCTCACCATGTTAATGGTTAAGTCTCCACCCAGTATTTCAAATCCTACCCTCGTGCAGTGAAATGCCAATGTCCCCAGCTCCAATCGGAGGTTTCTGAAAATTGGCTTTGGTCACACCCAGGGAATCTTAGTTCATATCAAAGTTGAACTAAATTTGAGACATTACTAATGGTGAATGTTTAATCATATGCTGTTAAATACACACATTTCTCCTCAATGAACACAGATGCTCACCTTGTTAACTGCTATATAGGCAAGTTATAACAATGGTGTCCATCACACTTCACTAGATTTGATTCTCCCCAAAAAATAAATCAACTGGTTTAAAAAACTGTCAATACCTGGATCTCAACCAGATAGACAGGTTCCATGAGTCTAGGCTGGGCAGTCAGCACACAGGCATACAGACACCTTCTGGCAGTGGGGATGATCTGACCACCACCACGGTGGATAGCATCAGCGTGCAGGGTTACATCGTGAATATCAAATCGCACGCCACGCATGTTCTCATCACACAGAGCACCCTGGAGGAAAAAAAAGTGGAAAGCATTACATGCCAGCTTGTTTGCACCAAACCAACATCAGTCTACAAGTCTATTATGCAACAGGAATAGCTCTCATTTCAAGCATGGTTTTTTTGACACTATTAACACCAACACCAAATCATAAAGACGTGCTTTTAATAACACAAGTGCTAAAAGCCACCTTCGCAGCAGTTACATCATTTCACTATTAGCCACTGCAGACAGCCCCAGGAACAGTTAGCTCGTGTCCTGAAGACTCTGCTGGTGGAGATGAAGAGTCAAAAATCCAGGAGCAATATGGTAAATTTTGTACAAAACTGGAGGAAATAAGCTCACCTCCTTGGCTGCCCACTGAAATCCAGCAACAACACTGTCCTTGATTTCATTTAGATACTGGACTCCCTTAGTCACATCAATCAGCATATTTGGACCGGTGCCATCGGGTCCAAAGCACCAGATCTTACGAGCTTCGGTGACATCCCACTCATACTTCTCAGCGAGATACCTGGCACGCTGCTTGAGCTCTTGACGGGAGGCAACATCACCCTTATCGATGTCTTCTGCCAGGCCCTCGGGCATTGGCCGAGCCTTCATGTACAGCCGGTTGTGCTTGTTGGGAGACTTGGACAAGCACATTACGCTGGATTCTTCATTAACAGTCTCGCGGTAAGATACAACCGGGTCAGATTTCTGGACAAAAAAAGTGCCAATTAATTATACAGAGGTTTGAGTCAGCAGATGAAGCCCACCATGGTACAATGTAGACCCACTGGCCTTACCTTAATGGGGATGCAAGCATGGTCCTCCTCAAGATCTTTCAGGCAGATTTCCAAATGCAACTCACCAGCACCAGCAATGATGTGTTCACCAGACTCCTCAATGATGCACTAAAACAAGAGACAAAAAGGCTTGGCACACATGTTCATCTTTTATCCCCTCAAGACAATTTAACAAAGCAACCATGTGAAGGACCTACCTGCACCATTGGGTCAGACTTAGCAAGGCGCTTCAGACCTTCAACCAATTTAGGCAAATCAGCTGGGTTCTTGGCTTCAACAGCAACACGCACAACGGGGCTGACACTGAATTTCATCACTCTCAAGTTGTGAGCTTGGTCATAAGTGGTAATGGTGCCAGTCTTCACCAGGTATTGATCAACACCAACAAGCCCCACGATGTTTCCACAAGGCACATCTTCAATAGGCTCCACGTAACGACCCATCATCAGAATAGTTCTGTAGGTTAAAAAAAATTACATGTTGGTGATATATAGAAAGGGCTCAACAAGTACTCAGCTTATTAAACACACAATTCCAAAATTGCCATCAATGATTTCGGTAGAATTTATCCACTATTTTTGACAGCCACGATTGAGTCGGCCTCCACCACCCTCAGGCAGTGCATTCCAGATCATAACCACTCGCTGCGTAAAAAAGTTTCCCCTCATGTCCCCCTTGGTTCTTCTGCCAATCACCTTAAATCGGTGTCCTCTAGTTCTTGACCCTTCTGCCAATGGGAACAGTTTCTCTATCTACTCTGTAGAGGCCCCCCTCATGATTTTGAACACCTCTATCAAATCTCCTCTCAACCTTCTCTGCTCAAAAGGAGAACAACCCCAGCTTCTCCAGTCTATCCACATAACTGAAGTCTTTATTCACATCCTTCCTAAAGTGCAGTGCCCAAAATTAGACAATACCCCAGTTAAGGCCTAACCAGTGTTTTATAAAGGTTCATTATAACTTCCTTGCTTTTGTACTCTGTCTTTATTTATGAAGCCCAGGATCCTATTTGCTTGTTTAAACCTGCCCTACCAATTTCAACGATTTGTGCACATATACTCCCAGGTCACTGTTCATACACCCACTTTAGTTTCTATTGCCTCTTGTTCTTCCTACCGAAATGTATCACCGCACTTTTCTGCATTAAATTTCATCTGCCACATGTCCACCCATTTCACCACCCTGTCTATGTCTTCTTGAAGTCTACCACTATCCGCACTATTCACTATACTTCCAAGTTGTGTCATCTGCAAATTTGGAAATTGTGCCCTGTACACCAAAGTCCAAATCCGTGCTGGCTTTCCTTAATTAATCCACACTTGTCCAACTGACTTAACTTTGTCCTTGATTGTTTCTAAAAGCTTCCCCACTATCTAGGTGAAACTGACTGGACTGTAGTTGCTCTGAGTTTATCCTTATACCCTTTTTTGAACAAGGGCACAAGTAACATTTGCAATTCTCCAGTCCTCTGGCATCACTCCTGTATCCAAGGAGGATTGGAAGATTAGAGCCAGTAGCTCTGCAATTTCCACCTTAACTTCCTTCAGCACCCTAGGATGCATCCCATCCAGTCCTGGTGACTTAACATTAAGTACAGCCAGCCTTTCTAGTACAAATTTTTATCTCATCCAGTATCTCCACTACCTCCTCTTTCACGATGACTTTGGCAGCATCTCCTTCCTTGGTGAAGACAGATGCAAAATACTCATTTAGTACCTCAGCCATATACCTTAATTGTACCTGAAGTATCTCCTCTTTAAAAGGCAGCCCCTTGTTCAATTAGTTTTGCCTGCCAATAGATTCCAATTTATCTGGACCAGATCTGTTCTTAACCCACTGAAATTGGGCTTCCTCCAAATTAAGTATTTTTACTCTAGATTGCTCACTGTCCTATTCTATAGCTAATCTAAACCTCAAGATACTATGATCACTGTTCCCAAAATGTTCTCCTACTGACACTTGCTCCTCACTCCCAGATTCAGCAATGCCTCCTTCCTCATTGGGTTGGAAACACACTGATCAAGAAAGTTCTCCTGAACACTTCAGAAATTCTTCACCCTCTGCCCTTTATCCTAATATAGACTGGGATAGTAGTGTAATGGGGGTCTTTAATTATCCTAAGAGTCATAATAGCACAGAAGGTGGCCATTCAGCCCATCGAGTCTGTGCCAGCTCTCTGTAGAGCAATCCAGTCAGTCCCATTCCCCCACTCTATCCCCATAGCCCTGCAACTTTATTTTCCCTCAAGTGTCTATCCAATCTCCCCTTGAAAACATTGTGTTTCCGCTTCCACCATTTCCAGGTCCTCACCACTCGCTGCATAAAAAAGTTTTTCCTCTCATCCCCCTGTATCTCTTGCCCAAAACCTTAAATCTGTGTCCTAGTCCTTGTACCAACAACTAGTGGGAACAGCCTTTCCAAACCAGTCGTAATCTTGTACACCTTCATCAAATCACCCCTCAACCTCCTTTGCTCTAATGAAAACAAATCCAGCTTCTCCAACCTGTCCTTGTAGCTAAGATCCCCCATCCCCAGAACCATCCTGGTAAGTCTCCTCTGCACCCTCAAGGGCCTTCACATCCTTCTTAAAAAGTGTGGTGACCAGAACTGGACGCAATACTCCAGTTGTGGCCTAACCAGCGCTTTATAAAGGTTCAACATAACTTCTCTACTTTTGTACTCAATACCTCTATTTATGAAGCCCAAGATCCCATATGTTTTGCTATACACTATGTCCCACCACCTTCAGGGACCTATGCACATTAACTCTCAGGTCCCTCTGTCCCTACTCTATAGTTCTTGCACCTCATGTCCATGCAAATTTACTCTATCTTTCCCACTAGTTGGTGGCCTATAGAATACACCTAGTGTAATGGCACCTCCATTATTTCTTAACTTTAACCAAATAGATTCTGTCCATGGCCCCTCCAGAACGAACATTCTCCCTAACCAATACTGCCACCCCACCTTCTTACCCGATAACAATCCGTGACCCACACACAATTCTCCATCTATTGGGGAGGCACCTGGAGTGTGAGAACCCCTTGTTCGGTCTGGAGCAAGGCAGTCAGAATGGCTCGAATTACACTTTACAAACTAATTGATTACTGAGGCAGACAGGATCTAATTACACATTCCAGAGAAACTGCTGGGTATGTCTTGTCCTCCAAGGGGACCAATCAGGTGTTGCCTTCAAGTGACCAGAGATCTGGTGTTGGAAATAAACACCCATTTAATACCTCTGACCATCATTGTGCTACATTTAACTCAATAAAATAAAGTTCTTATTAGGCAGACTCAAGTTCTAAAACTGCTACAATTACACCTGTAAGAATGCAATATGGTTAAGTTAAGAACATAAGAAATAGGAGTAAGCAATTTGGCCCTTCGTGCCTGCTCCGCCATTCAATAAGATCATCTCCACTTTCCTAAACTATCCCCATATCCCTTGATTCCCTTAATATCCAAAAATCTATTGCTCTCTGTCTTGAATATAATCAATGACTGAGCCTCCACAGCCCTATGGAGTAGAGAATTCCAAAGATTCACCACCCTGAGTGAAGAAATTTCTCCTCATCTCAGCCCTAAATGGCCGACCACTTATTCGGAGACTGTGACCCCTGGTTCTAGACTCCCCAGCCAGGGGAAACATCCTCCCTGCATCTACAGGGCAACACGGTAGCATAGTGGTTAGCACTGGTGCCTCACAGCGCCAGGGACCCGGGTTCGAATCTGACCTCGGGTGACTGTGTGGAGTTTGCACATTCTCCCCGTGTCTGCGTGGGTCTCCGGGTGCTCCGGTTTCCTCCCACAGTCCAAAAATGTGCGGGTTAGGTTGATTTGGCTATGATAAATTGACCCTTAGTGTTAGGGGGGGATTAAATATGTGGGGTTATGGGGATAGGATGGGATATGTTAGGGGGAATTAAATACGTGGGGTTACGGGGGTAGGGTGGGATATGTGTACTGTGGGGATTAAAGCAGGGACAGGGTACTGGATTTGGATGATCAGCCATGATCGTATTGAATGGTGGAGCAGGCTCGACGGGCCGAATGGCCTACTCCTGCTCCTAGATTCCATGTTTCTATGTTTTTACCCTGTCAAACCCTTAAGAATTTTGTATGTTTCAATGAGATGACCTCTCATTTGTTAAGACTTAGGGAATCATCTTTGATCCAAAACAAGGAGTCAAATTGTGTTTTGGTAATTTACAGCAGCATGGGGGGGGGGGGGGGGGGGGGGGAAGAAAAGCAGAAGCACCTCCAACCTACACTCACCACACAATACCAACCTTTGGATAGGCTTCAAGTAAAGGTCTTCCTTCTTGCCTGGAGTGTAGTTTGGACCCATGATTCGGACCTTAAGACCAGTAGAAACAACACCAGAGAAGACACGACCAAAGGCATAGAATCTGCCCTTGTCAGTTGTGGGCACCATCTTAGAGATGTACATCATCAAGGGGCCCTTTGAATCGCAGTTCTTGATACCTTATTAAAAAAAAGGGTTTAAGTTCACACTTTTCACATAGCCTTGATAAAGAGAGCTATGTACAAAGTGAAAATCCTCTCACCTAGACAAAGTTTTGATTTGGACATTTACTACAGGCCAAACATTTATATCGTGGAACCATTTTCAAGGCAGACTTGGTGCACGTTAGGACATGGGCTGCAGAGCTTTGGATGACCTGAGTTTACGATAGGTGGAAAATGGAGGCCAGCCAGGAGTGTGTTGGAATAGTCAGTCAGGTCTAGAAGTAACAAAGGCATGGATGTAGGTTTCAGCCGATGGCAGAGCTATGTTACGAGGTGGAAATAGGCGGTCATAGCGATGGCGCAGATGAGTGGTTGGAAGCTCAGACATCTGCCAGAGAGAGGGATGGAGTCAGTGGATAGGGAAACAGTTTGTGGCAGTGGCCAAAGACAATGGCTTCAGTCTTCCCAATATTAGTTGGAGCAAAGTTCTGCTCATCCAGTACTGGCTGTCAAACAAGCAGTCTGACAATTGAGAGTGATGGAGTCAAGAGGTGTGGTGGCGGTGTAGAACTGGGTGTGGTCAGTAAACATGTGGAAGCTGACTTTTCAGATGTCACCGAGCAGCAGCATGTAGATGGGAAATGGAGGGTGTTGGTGTGGTCAACTATGTCAAAGGCTAGAGACAGGTCAAGAAGGATGAGGAGGGATAGTTTACCTTTATCAGTCACATAGGATGTAATTTGTGACTTGGATAAGAGCTGTTTTGGTACATGGCAGGGGTGGAAAACTGATGGATGGATTCAAACATGGGAGTTCAAGGATGGAGAGGAAAGGGAGGTTGCAGATGGGGCAGTAGTTTGGAAGGACAGACTACTGTTGGTCTTGAGGTTTTTTTTCCTCCACCCCCAGATGTTTTAAATTTACTCCGGTCAGACTGGGGTAAACTGAAAATAATGGACTTTGCCACAGGACTCCCATAATCAAGGAAGTTGATGTGGAAAATACCAAATGTGGCTTGTAGAGGCAAGCTTAGTGCCCTCACAGCAGACATCTGCATTAGCAACACCTCCAGAGGAGGCCAAAACCAAAGCAGACAGGGAGAAGGGACGCTAGAGAAACCGAGCCCCCACTCCAGGAGGGGGGGGGGGGGGGGGGGGGGGGAAGACGAGATGCTGGCCACCACAGTAAACGCAGATGAACACGCTTGCTGAGCGGTGTCAGTAGTACATGAAGCGGTGTACCCATCTGCTGAAGGTGTGCACAACATCTACCCTGCAGCACCAGCGGGAGTGAGCTTACTCAGACTCAACTTAGCGGTTGACAATTCCTGGACAGTTTTATTTTTTAGCAAATGCATTTTTAACCTACCCATGGCAGCCTCGTCATCAGGGGGTCCCTCATACAGAAGGTCACAACGATATCTCTGAGCAGTGACAGGAGATGGCAGGTGTATGGTGATCATCTGCAGCAGAGCATCTCCTGCTGGCAACCAGCGACGCATCACAGCCTGCACACAACAAAATACCACATTTCAATATCAAGACTGCAGCCTAGAAACGTGCGCAGTAAAGTTACAGCCAGTGGTGTTTGTAATGAGAAATGAGATGTCAACTTTGAACAAGTGTTTAAACAATCCAATATGCTGGCCAGAAAAGCTAGTAATACACTGGTCCCACTACCTCCCAAGAAATCTTGGACAAAAAGTTACAATGAATTGAGAGAAGCGCTTGTGAACAGCATTGAGCATAATCTTGAAATGGAAATGAACAACAGCACCAAGATACTTCAGCTGACTGTATCCAAGTTGAGGTCTCTCCTTCACTCCCTTGCAGTGGGGAACTGAACTACTCACCTTTAGCAGAGGTTTGCCCTCTTTGGTCTTATCTTCATTGTCCAGCTTAATGTCGAGCTTCTGAATCAATTTTTCAGTCTCATCTTTTTGGAAATTCATAATCGCATCAAAGACCTTTGAAGAAAAGACCCATCAACATTACTCCGCAAAGAAACTTAGGATTGGCGTACTTTACAATCAAGCCACACATTGGCTTATGTGGCAACATTCACCTTGAGATAGCCAATAGCTTTCTTTGCACCAATCGGAGACTAACCCAACTCCAGTTTAACAGATCAAATTTGAGAGCTTCAGACATTTGTTTTTCATCACTAACAGTCAGGTCAAAGTGAAGAAAATATAGACAGGTCATCACACAGAGCTCAATATAAATCCCATTTATTCCCATGTGCTAGTTTGCAATCTTACCTTGAAGATGGGATCCAAGATAAGTTGACAGAAAGTTCTGGGCAACTTCTTGCCATCAGCATTGGAAGCAGACTTGCTGAATTTACCAGCAGCAGGATCAAAATACCTGGAATGGAATGGAAATGAAATAAAGAATCTGCAGCCAGTTTCCTTTAGCCTACCTGGATAGTTGTCAGAAACCAGTAGCCCAATCTCTATCTGATTTTCATAAAGAATTCCCACACCAGCCACATGGGAAGCAGAAGGAGCATGTTCAAAGTTGTAAAACTTAATGGTGACAAGACTACTAATTTCTGCTAGTGTCCATTCAAATGTGCTGACTAGCAGTCAACTAACCAAATTCAGCAGTTTTGAGGCTCCAGAACTTGGCGCTCATCATAGACGGACTAAGCAGCTGCCAATTACATAACAAAAGTCTTGATGCATAACCTTTAACTATGATAGAGGGGGAAAAAGACAAGAAACCAAGTAATCCCAAACGGTTTTACAGCCATTGAATTACTTTTGACACATGGCCGTTGTGGGAAAACATGGCAGTCTGTTTGCACATAGCAAAATTTCACAAACAGCTAGATGATGGCCAGGACTCCTCTGCACTTCAAATAGTGTAATGGGATCTTTTCCATCCACCTAGGTTTAACTTCGCACCCAAAAAGCAGCACTTCAACGTAGATTATAGACTCAAGATCGCGAGTGGGGCTTTTATCAAGAGTGATGCCTAACTAAACTAGGAGATAAAATGTATCCCTGCAGTAAATGCTTGAATAGAATACAAGCAGAAAAAAAGCAAATACTGCAAACTTGAAATAAAAACCAGGACATACTGGAAGTAATCATCCGGTCAGGCAGCATCAGTGGAGAAAGATACATTTCAGGTTCTGATGCAACGTCGTTGACCTGAAACAAACTTTCTCTACAGATGTGACCTGAGCTGCTGAGTGTTTCCTGCAGGTCCTGTTTTTATAACAAAGTATATCCTAGGTTGCAGCAGCTCACCTGTCACCCCATAGTTTCTTCATCATATCTTCTACTTTCCTGGCACGCTCGTCTGCAGAAAGGGCAGCCTCACCCTTGGCAGAAAATTTGGCAACATACATTTCTGCAAACTGCTTCAGGGTGAAGGCCCACCCATGAAGTCCAGAACCAAAACCAACTGTTCCACAAATTGGATCCACCTGAAAATACAAAAATACAGACATGCATTTATATAACACCTTTCACGACCACCGGACAGCTCAAAAGCACTTTACAGCCATTGAAGTACTTTCGAAGTGGTGTCACTGCTGTAATGTGGGAAACAAGAGACATTAGAACTGCCAGAGTGGGCCTGGTGGCAGACAGCATACCAGGAAAGGTCCTAGGTTCCATCACTAGGTCATGCTGAGCTAGCCCACGTTGCCAGCCGAGCTAGGCACAGCTAGACTTGCAAACTTTTGTCACCTTAAGATAGTTGTGAAAAATGACAAGTCACGGAAAACCATAATCCACAGTGGAATCGAGGCTGTTTCTCTACCAAAGAACTAAAATCCAATGAAGTACAAAGCACAACATTGGGAAATAAAATGTTCTCTGGAGACAGTTTAGTTACAATGATAGAAAGAGAGCGCACAGATCAAGCACAAGTATTAGGTGTTGAATTTAATCCTAATTTCAGCATCAGTGGACAACAGCGGAGAGAACAAAGCCAGTCAGCACGGAGACAGGAGCATGATTCAGCAGTAGTCAAAGGATTCAGGATTATCTGAACCACTACACAGAAGTGTATCGAATTGGAGGTCTTACAAATGGATGGAAACAGTGCTTTCAAACACTGGTTGACAGCCGATTGCAGTATGGAAGAGGGAAAACGGACTATAACAGAGTGGGCTGCAGTGCTAGATTACATTTGACATTTATAAAGATTGGTTCAATGCTCAAGTTATTAAAGACTGCAGCAAAAACATCAACATCTCAATATTAAATCCTTTTAAACCCACTCTTACCATGATGTTACCCATGGGACCGGTCTCATCTTCACCATAGGTGGAGATGATGACATTGACATTTTCCACGATGCGTTGGAAGGTCTGGTAGAGCTCCTCAGGGACAAGCTGCAGCTCCAGCAAGGCACGGTCCATTTTGTTCATCATCAGCACAGGCCTGATACGTTCAGCAATGGCCTGACGCAGCACTGTTTCAGTTTGCACACATACCCCTGGAAACACGAGAAGCAACTGCACTTTAGTCACAGGTTCAATTTAGAACCAAAGCAATTTAGGCCTAGGGGTGCCCCCACATGGCCATTAAGAATCCGTTAATAGAATCGCTTCACATCTGGGTTAAGGTGATGAAACACCAACAGAAAAGCCGGGGTCAGTATTGCATGGGGTTGCAGTTACAAAGCTCAAATTCAGTTGCTGATTCCAGCCACTATATGGTCTAAGCAGAAGCCACACACTAGGAGGCAGCATCTCACTTCAAGAAGCTTTAGCAGAAGCCTGAGAGATCAATGGCCAACTTGCCAACAATGGCAAACATGCTCTCCAATGAGAAAACTGGCCAGAAGTAAAACTAATGAATAAAAATTCAAAAGTGTGTTAAAACCGGTTTCCTTTGTGATGCACCTTTTGGTACAGAAGAATTGAAGTCTGTAACCAAACCACTGTGCAAAATGGTGGCCAATGGTACTTACCGGAGACACAGTCCACCACGACCAGGGCTCCATCAGTTACACGCAGAGCAGCTGTCACTTCAGAGGAGAAGTCAACATGCCCGGGTGAGTCGATCAGGTTGATGAGAAAGCCACTGCCATCCTTGCACTGCTTGATGAAAGCCAAATCTTTTTCCTGGAGCTCATAAAACAAGGAGATGGCACTGTACAAAACACAGAAGTCAAATTGCTATTATTACTTAGAAAACAGCCCAGCACCAAGTAGTTTTATAATAAGACAGCAGCAACTTTGCAGTATTAGAGTCTTACAAATAAGCCCCTGGTTTGATCCACAATCTGAATCAGTTTAGCTGATCGCAGCACTAGAATTCGCACCTTAGTCTAGCAAGCTCAGTTACACGGGGAAAGAGAGGGGAAATAAAGTACACATGGAGGTTGAGGGGTCATGATCCGGTTAGACTGTGATGCTCCCAGTGTCCAGGCTCTCTAGCAGGCAGCTGTAGAACCACTCACTCAGGAAAGGGGAATACGACTGGAAAGATTTAACTGTTCGCTTGAACCTGGAAGCCTCTGCTAAAGTGCAAGCCTCCTAGACTAAACAAATGGAAGAAATAAAGTCTAAATTACTCACGTAGACTTAATGGTGATGCATCTTTCTTGTTCATCCTTGCGAGTGTCAGTGAACCGGGTTTCACCAGCGCGCGAAGAGGCAATAATTCCGGCCTTCGACACTAGAGAGTCAGTGAGGGTTGACTTGCCGTGGTCAACGTGAGCAATCACAGACATGTTACGGATGTTGGACTTCTTGTCCATGATGGCACGGATCTGGTCTACTGTGAAGTTCACCTAAAAAAAGAGAGAAAATTAGTTTTAGTAGTACTAATTGAACTGCCGGAAACGATAGCCAGTCAAATAGACCAGCAAGGCAAAGTTGCATGTACAAATAAATCTGGTGAAATGATTGCATCATATTCACCTTCAAGCCAACAATGACATTTACAACGTGGCTCTCCTCGCCCTGTTCCATTTAATCCTATAAAAAAGGGAGTTACCTAGCTGCCCAATATCCTGAATGTTTTCACTTTGATTATTCTGCATTCATTCCCCCTCCCCACCCCTGGATTGAAATACTGAGCATTTGCAATATGGCACTGATTGCATTAAACCCCTTACAACGAACCATTCACATTTATTTTCTGCAGAACTGCTAAACATTGCGAAAAAAAAACAAGTATCCAGCACAGAATTTTTTTAAAATATCAGCGTGACAAATTCAAGCCTAAACCTACCATAATTGACCCTCAGGATTAAATCAATAGCCTGCAATAGAGGTCGATTGGAGGCTTTGGAAGAAACACAAGTTCTTGTAAACCTGATCACGTTAGCTGCACCGTGCGCCGCAGTATTTATTCCAGGAGGGCGAGATGACTCAGGCGTTGCTCAAACCCAGCAATGCGGATGATCGTCTGCCGGAACAAGCCCCGCAAACCCGGTGCGATGGCCGCAATCTCCCCGCAGCCTGAGGCAGCGGGCGGGCGGGGCGACACCCGCTGGGCGTCACAAGCAAGAACAAAACGCTGCGAGACTTGGACTCCGAATGCGGCAGCCGCTCCACGTGGCAAGTGGCGGCTCAGACTGCCACCCGTTACCCGGGGGCCGCTCGGGGTCAGTGGCCAGAATCTCCCCCCCACTTCACCACCCCCGGGCGAGTGGAAGCTTCAGATCCCCCCACACATGACCGTTTGGAACATTCCTATCCCGGGGAGGAGGGGGAGGGGCCTCCGAGTGACGCACAACCGCACCCACCAGCCCCGCTCCACCGCCGCCGGTTAACAGCCAACCCCGGCCCGGCCGCCGGCTCCAAGACCAGACCCCGGCTTCGGCCTTGTCACTCTGCCGTGAGCCCCCCGCTGTATCAGCGGTAAAACAGCCCTCTTGCCAACCGTCACCACCCCCCACCCTGGTCACACTGAAAGCCGTCGGCGGATGATCTCGGGGCCGCCGACAGACATCCCTCCATTGTCCGCCGCGCCGGCGGCCCTCATCCGTCAACAAGGGATATCGGCTCCGGGCGAACACATCGCAGGTCGATATCCCGGTGGAAAATTGGAAGGTGGTGCCCGGCACCCACTCCGAATCCGTGCGGCGACGGCCAACTCACCATCTTGCCGGATTGCGGTCGATTGTTTCGCGCTCAGACTCCGGCTTCTATCCGCCTTACAGGACGGGCGGATGAGGAAAGGACCGGTTACAGCAACTTCCGCCCTTTTACCAGCCGCATCTGCGTCACGTGATCCGCCGTAGGCAGAGTCCTCCCGGGCATACCGCCAACTACAGGCAGCGACTGGGAACTCCAGCCTCCAAGACTGAGGTGGAGAAATTATAGCTCAAAAATCATGAATGCTGGAAATCCTAAATAAAAACACAAAATGCTGTATTCACTCACAACATTTAGATGGTAACAGACCGGCTGCGGATTCTGTTTCTATGTCCATAACTCAGTATTATGGAGCTAAGTCTCATTAAAAAGAATTAAAATCACAGCTCCCTTCATCCTTAATCCATTTTCCTTCTCATGTCCTGTACAATATAGAAATCCCTACACTGAACCAGAAGTTTTAGAATCGGCAGGTTGGGTCCTCACTACAGTGTAGTTATTCAGTGCCATTTTATACTAGGGTTTGAGCCATTGACCTGCTTTTTCTGATCCTACAGGTTTGCAACCTTGGTGTCCTGTTTGAGCAAAGCTTCACTCTCACATCTGGTCCATTGGCAGGATACTACTTTTCCATTATCATTTCCCGCTGAAGAGGGGAGGGTGCACATAGGATTGTTTCTCTCTCCACAGATGCTGCCTGACCTGCTGAGTCTTTCCAGCATTTTCTGTTTTTATTTCAGATTTCCAGCATCCGCAGTATTTTGCTTTTGTATTTTCTGATACTTTGATGGTTTGAAAAATAATTGCCCTGTTCACACAGCAGAAGGTAACCATCAATCGGCATTGCCAATTCATTTACATACCACCTTTTATGTTGGGAACAGAATTCCAGAGTACAGGGGTGGGATGGCAGAAGGCTATGTCACCGTGAGTGGGGCAGAGGGAAGGGGGCTACAGAGTACACCAGACTCTGAAGAGGGGAGGGTGCACATAGGATTGTAGAGGTACAGTGCAATAAAGGTATGGAGGGATTTGACAGCAAGGATTTTGAAATTGATTCCCTGGAGGAGAGGAAGTCAGTGGAGGAGGCAAGGACAGGACTGATGGGTATGTGGGATAGGATATGGGGCCCAGCATTATGGCTGAGCTTCAATTTGTATAAGGTGAGCTGGGCAAGCATTGGACAAATCATGTATTGAGGTGATGAAGACGTAGATGAGGGTTTCAGCAGCTGTGGGTGAGTTAGGGCCAAAAGCAGGAAATGATAATGGAAAAGTACAGTATCCTGCCAATGGACCAGATGTGAGAGTGAAGCTTCGCTCAATCAAACAGGACACTAAGGTCTGAGCAAGCAGCTGGGGAAAGAAGTAGAATCAATGTCTGGAGGAGCAAAGTTTCTGGCAGAAGCCCAGTCGGAAATCTTCAGTCTTGCTGATGTTGACCTATAATTTCTAGTTCATCCAGAACTTATTGCCAGACTGGCAATTGGGTAGTACAATGACAGTTGTGGAACAAGGTTGGGTCTGAGAGGTAATAATGTACACAGTAACATAGTAATGTTTTGTACCAGAGAAAACTACTGGTCCACTTAGCTTACCCTTCCAAACATCCCATCATGTACAATACTCTGATACTCAGCCTATCAGGCCAGAATCTTATTTTGTGTTCCATCGCCCCTGTTGATAATCTATTCCACCTTTCTATCATTCTCTTACTGATAAAATGTTACTACATTTCTTATTTTATTTCAACACCCTTAATTTTAAACCATATCTCTTAGTCTAAAATTTCATGCCCAACAGATTTCCCTAAATCTAATTTCTCCGTATCCCTGTAATTAAGAAAATCTTTATCAAATTCCTCCTTATCCTCTTCTTTTCAAGAGTTGAATCTCAAAGTAGATACAACCTACCCCTCGAAGTCAGGAACTCCACCTGCCTCCTCTCTGCCCACTGACCTAGTCTAATCATTCCTTTGGGTAACACACTGGTTAGCATTATTGACTAGTCCACCCAATTTGGACTCATCCTCAAACACCTAGGACAATATTCCATCCTCCAAGTTATTTGTAGAAATTACAAACCAGGGCTCAAACACCAACCCTCTGGAAACTTCATTAACAATTGGTTTCCACTCTGATGCCTCCTCACACACTACACTCAATGCTGTCTACCTACCAGCCATACACCAATCCAGCCTTATACTTTGCCATTATTCCCACAGGAATGCACCTCATGAATTAGTCTGTTATGTGGAACATAAAGGTAGAGTGGGGTAGTAAAGTATGAAAGCTAACCACACGTTTGCAGATGATATCACAGAAGGTAGCATATAGATAAGGAATAAGAGAGGGTCCCAAGGCCAAGGAAGGATCGCATGCTGTGGTCAGATAGGTTGTTTCTGATGATTGACCTGTGCAGTCTCAGGACTATGCAAAAGACAGAAACAATGAAGCAGGTGAGTGAGCAACATGCCTCCTATATTAGAGATTTATGTGAAGACCATCCTTAAACAGCCCTGACTATGCTGAGTGAATGCTAAATAAATTAGGTTATTTAATTTTACTTTTCTAGCATTTTGTTACTGTCACATATACTTCCTTACATATAACCTGAATAATATCCAATCTGTCAGTGCTAGAGTGGATCTCACTGATTCCCAGCATATATCAAAAATGAGGGTGACTATTTAGTTCCAGGTCTTTCATCCTCCTTTAATCTTTAATACCATCAAGCGATTAGGTCAAAACCTGTGATATGTCCTCTTGTGTCGAACTGGTGGATGTGTTCGATGTGTGTTTCTTCAAGAACCAGGACATCAACGCTGTGTTTCTTGAGTAACCTTTTGCATTTTGAACGAGAGATGCCTTCGATGTTCAGTTGGCATATTCAGATGGTTGGGCCTACATGCAGTTTTCTTTCGTCCTGGAGAGGACCGTTCGATTTGCTGGGTTTGCTACTGTCACCGGGAGGTCGATTTAACGACAAGTTCGGTGTCCTTTGAGACGACATTAGTTGTGATCTAAGATCACGTAATGGTGGGCCGCGTGAAGGCTGCCATCATCCACCCCACCACACCTACCCCGCAAATATGCAGTCTCCAGAGAATACAACCGCTACACCAGCAAAGACAGGCTTAAATCCCACTTCCTTGACCTCTGATAATTTTACACTTATCTCTGCCTAACTGGCTAGTATTGCCATACAATTTAATGTTTATAACTTTATTCTCTGTCCTGAATAGACAGTGATGTGACATTTATGTCTCATTGAGCTTTAATCGAGCTCTGAGCCCAGGGATAATGGCTGTCTAACACTAGTAAGGAATATACTATTTGTATACACAAGCCTTCATGGTATAATTAACAGAAGCTTTATGGCTTAGTTAGCTTCAAAGCCTGTGGTTTAATTAGCCTGTTGACTAGCTTAGAATGTTGCTTTCCAGACATTTCCCAGAATTCAGTTGAACAGCTGAACTCCATATTGAGCACATCTCCAATTGAAGGAATGATCGAATGAATAATGCCAGTAGGACTGGCGTAAAACGGGTTTTTTCTTGGTTTATTGGAATAAATGTTATTTGTAGCATTTAATTGGATTATGATGGTGCTATGTGTTTGTACACTGGTGTTGAAATGGGTTTTGTTTTATGTGGAGTTAACTTTGAGATTTATTATTTTAAATCTAAAAAGTTGTGTGTATTTAAGGGTATTTGTACTGTAAACATTACTGATTATTTGTAAAAGTAATCATTGCATTTATATTAACTAAGGCTGTTTTTAAGGCTTTATTTTTTACTGTGATGGATGAATGTAATGGATTTACTATGTAATCGATTTACTATGTAATTGAGTTGTACAGGTATTACTGTTTTTGAATAAAAGAGTTGAGCACATCTCAGAGCAATTCCTCTTTAAACCCTGAAGGCACCCTTCAGTCAATTTGTGGGACACCTTTCCTACAGCACAGATGCTGCATTGCGCAGTCCTGCAGGCTGCCTTCAAGGCTTCAGTCATGGTGCTTCCACCGCAGGTGTCTTGGAACTGCTGTAATCCACTGTAGACTGTAATGCTGTTAAATTCTTTTAAGAGCTGGACTGATGAGTTACACATCACCACGATCTTCTGCCAAGAGCCTGACCCTCCAGCCAGTAACATCATCCTTACATGCCCACCAGTGGCTCTTACTGTGGAAGTGTATTTTTAGTTGGATACAAAATGGCTTCTTGGACACAAAATGGCTTCCTAAGACACAGAATATAAAATCTAAAATGGCCTACATAATGTCTGTTAGAAAGATTAGCCAATTGTTTATAGTTTCAACCTAATGAAGGAATTTCAGTTTGTAGACTGTTTTAATTGCCCCCAATAAATAACTTAGGGTTGTAGATCAAAGAAGTCTCTAAGGCCATGGTGTGAATCACTATCTCCCTTGAATTCTAGATGGTGTGGTGGGAGAAATCACACGTCCCCCTTTGGAGGGATTTCTGCTGTTTTAAATCTTTATGACCTTTAGAAAGTCCTTTCATGTACAGTATACACAAATACTCTTTTAACTTGTTTTATAGGCACTATGCTGTCAATTAATGATTTATTACCATGTCATGTGATATAGGAAGTTTGTATTTTTTTTGTATAAATTTCTAGCAGTTTTTGTATTTGCAGGGTGTCATCATAGCCGGATTTGACTATGGTTGCATCCTCCTTGCAGCAAGTAAAATAATAAACCTTCCTTTGACGATACTTTATGTTTAAAGAGTCTTACTCGGAAGTCGAAACTTCGACAGTATTACTTGGAGGTTCCACCGAGATCGCTTGCTACCTTTCGGTAAGTCACGGACAAAGGACACCACAAATTTCTAGTGACAAATCCTGAATGGCCACAGTGATGTTTTATCACATAAAAAGGATTTCTCATTAGATACTGAATTGGTGTATCTGTTTCTTCCGACGGTGATACAGCAATCTGTAAGACTCGAGTTTTGGATTTGAGTTGAATCCTGTAACTTTTGCTTCTTTTATTTCTAATGTTAAGAGGAGGGGGAGGATTCTGATGGCTCAAGTTTTGAAACTATCGGGCAGAGGAGGTAAGGGAAAAAGTCGGCAGGGTTGTGTCCCGGACGGATAAAGGTACCAGGTTGTGAGAAAGCGCTAAAAGATTAAAACTGCAGTATCAAGGGTGGGTCCCTTGAGCCAGAGAAAAGAGTCTCGCGGCAGAAAGGTTTAGATAAGAAACCTTCATATATAGAGTATAAGTTAAATGTTAAGGACTCAGTTTGTAGTGGCGAACAACGCAAACTGGGAATTGACTATTTGTTTAGCTTAAAGTATAAGGTTAAATGTTTGATTACTTGATTTGTTTGCCTGTTTGGGCTTTTGCGTTACTTATCATTGTCTTTATTGTTGTTAATTCTTGTTATTGTTTGTCACTTGTGGAGCTCCGGAGGGTTAATAATAATCGTAAAGGGGTAAAGGGTGAAATTTGCGATTCGGAAGAAGAGTGCCTAGTATAACTAAAACTTTACTAAGATGGGAGCTTCACAGAGCAAGATCCCAGAAAAAGGAACTCCAGCCTTTTACATCTTCCAGAACTGTGGTTGGATGTCCACAAGGGATTTGCCTGATTGGTCTAAATGGACCAAGAATGGCAGACACCCGTTCCCCATTGACGGAACCTTTAACGTGGATAGAATTACATGTCTGGAGGACTGTCTCACAAATAGAGACCCACAAAGAAAAGGTAAAAAGTCAGTAAATTGGTCAGCCTTTTCAGACTGGAAAAAGGAAGCAGAAAGGCGTAAGGACCGTAGTATACAAGCCAGTAGATCTGAAATTAAAAATAAGAGAAAAGACAAGAGCCCAGTGGTAAATTGGCTAAACAAGATGAAGTTAGACAAATGACTTTAAGACAAACCCCGAAGCCTACCGCTCATACCTCTCTTTACCCTCCTTTACCCATGTCTCACTCAAGTGATGACGGGGATCAGGGATGGTACAGAAAACCTCCCGCATATGAAGAGCGACTACAGGGTACAGCGACTGGTGAAGTAAGCGACCTCCGAAATGGAGATCAGGGGTCTAGCCCAGATCACACCACCGTTAACGGAGGTCCAAGTCAAAATACCAGATCCCACACAGCCCTCAATATGAATCCGCTCAGACGGTTCCCCAACGTCCACGAGTCTGACGGAGATCCAGTTGTTGTCCATCGCCCATGGACAGCTTCCGAGCTACGGACAATAATCCACGAGTTACCGAACCCCCTCAGAGGACTTAGAAAAAGCAATTAGTGAGCTCAAAAGCACCATTATTTGCCATCAGCCCACTATTGTGGACGTTGACCAGCTACTCAGGGCTTGGTTAAAAGATTCCAGATACCGCCTTTTAACAGAAGGCGAAGATAGTTTCCAAGATATTAACGATCATAAAACAGACAAGGGATGGAATCCAGAAACACTACCAAATGATCAATTCTGGACCGAATTCTATAGAGTAATGCATATTAAATTCCCAAAAAGATCTAATTGGACAAAAATAATTGAGACAACTCAGAAAAAGGACGAAGACGTTGAGGATTATATAGAAAGAATAGAAGCAGTTATGGCGCAGCATTCTGGAATGACCAAAGAAAATTACCAGATTCCTTTAATCAATGCCCTTGTAAATGGTCTCAGAGCGGAACTTAAAGAACCATTGACTCTAGTCTGCCTAGATTGGAGACATAAAACAACTCCTGAGTTAACACAAATTCTAAAAGGAATTCAGGAGAGAAATAGAGACCAAAAGAACAAGGTTTCCCTCTTAGTGGAACAAGCAGCTTTTGCAGCCCCGACTGCCCAGACAACCATTTATTATCAGGGTCAATACAGAGGACAAGGCAGAGGGAATAACAGAGGTAGATTTAGAGGAAAAGGTAGAGGAGGGACAGGCAGAGGCCAGTGGAACGGAGGAGGTGCAAACTCTCCATGTTTTAACTGTGGTCAGATCGGACACTGGAAGGCTAACTGCCCGTTCCCCAAGCAGCAAAGTCAAGGCTGGGGAGGTGCACCAAACGATGTAGATACCCAAGCCCAGGTTTACACTCGTCCGCAGGCAGGTTTTACAACAGGGAACCCTTGGGGAGGTCAAAATATGGAAGGACAATTTGGATCCCCATGGCAAAATTATTCAAAATGACGCAGAGAAACAGCCCCAAATGTTACCCACATTCTTCAGTTACCTTCAGTATCAGTAAATTCTAAAGATGAGCCATACTTATCCATAAAAATGCAGGGCAAGAAAGTTCCTTTTCTTGTTGACACAGGAGCCACAAGCTCACTATTAACAAAGCAATATGCTAGAGGAGCCCCATGTACAGAAAAGAATGTCACATGTGTAGGACTCTCCGGCGTCTCACAGACTATGACGTGGTCACAACCATTAGCAATACAAACAGACAATTTTTCTGGCCAGCACGCCTTTCTCCTATCAGACGACGCCCCTATGAACCTTTTAGGAAGAGATTTGCTATGCAAAATGCAAGCAACAATAATATGTTCCGAAAAAGGACTACAGGTGTACATCCCTACTGATAGATGCACTATGTGTCCTTTACAAGAATGCTCCCCTCCAGTTATTTCATGGGAAACGGAGCAACTGCTGGATCAAATTCCGCCACAAGTATGGTCTAGCCATTCAAACGAGGTTGGCAAAATGCTAACTGCTCAGCCATACAGAGTTACGTTAAGACCATCCGTCCGATTGCCCCGTAGACCTCAGTACCCGCTTTCAACAGCAGCCGAACAAGGAATTCAGCCTGTCATTAACTCTTTGTTACAGCAAGGAATAATCATTCCAACCCAGAGCCCATGCAACACTCCAATTTTGCCAGTCGAAAAGAAGGAAAGTGGGAAATGGAGACTAGTGCAAGATCTCAGAGCAGTTAACGAATCAGTACTACCAGTTTATCCAGTTGTGCCAAATCCTGCTACCATTCTAACTAGTATTCCCTCTGGATCAAAGTATTACACTGTCATCGATTTATGTTCAGCTTTCTTCAGTATCCCTATCCACCAAGATTCACAGTTCCTATTCGCTTTCACATTTAAAGGGACACAGTTCACTTGGACAAGACTTCCACAAGGTTACACAGAGAGTCCCACAATCTTTTCTCAAAGCCTCAAACGTGATTTAGAGGACATTCTCTTCACTGGAGGGTCCACACTTATCCAATATGTCGATGATTTACTGATAGCTTCGCCTGATAAACAGTCATGTCAAACTGACTCGCTTATTATGCTTCATGCCTTAGCAGTAAAGGGACATAAAGTATCACGTTCCAAGATGCAGTTCGTGTCAGAGAAAGTACAGTATTTGGGACATGAACTCCGTGGTGATAGCCGCTGTCTGTCGCAGGGGAGAATCAGAGCAATTTGTGAAGCACCGTTACCTACCACTAAACAGCAATTAAAACATTTTCTTGGCATGTCAGGATACTGTAGACAATGGATCATGGGGTATTCAGACCTGGTGCGCCCATTGCTTGATATCTCCATGCCCATGGAGGAAGACCCTCTTGCTTGGAATCAGAAGGCAACGGACACCTTTGAGAATGTCAAGCAAGCCCTTATATCGGCTCCAGCATTAGGGCTGCCAGACTATCAGAAGCAGTTCAATCTTTTTGTCCATCATAAATTGGGCTTTGCGCAATCCGTTTTGACTCAAACCCATGGTGATAAACAAAGACCTTTAGCCTATTTCAGTACTCAATTAGATCCTGTTGCACGCGGCCTGCCTGGATGCCTGCCAATTCTAGCCGCCGCCTATTATGCTGTACAACAGGCTCAAAGTATCACGCTCAATCACCGGACTATTTTATTTGTGCCACATTCAGTCGAAGTACTGTTGACAAAATGCGCCATTCAACATCTGACATCAGCTCGCAGCAGTAAATATGAGGTTGAATTATTGTCCAACCCTAATCTCCTAATTCAAAGATGTTCGGTTTTGAATCCAGCCACACTGCTGCCCAAGGAAGAAGATGGAATCCCACATTGCTGCGAGACGGTCACCCAATTGGTGACCAAGCCTCGAATAGATCTATCTGAAACTCCTATTTCTAATAGTGACTTAATATACTACGTAGACGGGTCAGCTCTTAGGGATGACAAAGGATCACCCAGAGCTGGGTATGCCATATCAGATGATCATTCAGTTGTAGAAGCGCTCTCATTACCTCAATCTTTTTCAGCACAACAAGCAGAACTTTTCGCTCTTACAAGGGCTTGTATACTGGCTACTGATCAATCTGTTAGCATGTATACCGACTCCCGGTATGCTTTCGGGGTCGCCCATGATTACGGACAGATCTGGAAACTAAGGGGATTTCTAACTTCTTCAGGATCGACTATTAAAAATGCCGAACAAATTGACAATCTTTTAAAGGCTCTATTGTGTCCCGCTAGAATTTCAGTTATCAAATGTCAGGCTCATACAGGCAGTCAGGATCAAATAGCACTGGGTAACGAACGGTCAGATAGAGCTGCCAAATCAGCCGCTCTGTCTGATACAGGGCCACAAGTTTCAGCCTTTGTTTTGCGTCAACAAAAATTGGACAATGACCTGCCTTCTATTAATGATGTTTTGGCCTTTCAGTCACAGGCTAACTCGGACGAAGTGTTAAGTTGATCAAGGGATTCTTGTTTTAAAACGCCTGAAGGGATATGGGTTCACCATGACGGCCGCATGGTGGCTCCGAAATCTTTACTCCCGTGGATTGCCCGATGCGTTCATGTTTTCACGCATGCGGGCAAAGGGGGATGGCAGACTATATTAATCAAACCTGGTATGCACCAGATATTTTGGCAATTGCAAAACAAATCAGTGAAAGGTGCACCACTTGCCAGGAAATGAATCCAGGCAAGACAGAGAAAGTACAGTCTGCCTCCCACCCAAGTCCATCAGGCCCTTTTGTAAATTTGCAAATGGATTTTATTGAATTACCTGTATGTTTAGGATTCAAATACGTGTTAGTAATTATAGATATGTTTTCAAGATGGATTGAAGCCTTTCCATGTAAAAAAAAAATGATGCTGTAACAGTTGCAAAGTGTTTGCTAAAAGAAATCATACCAAGGTTTGGAATACCTATGCAGCTTTCATGCGACAATGGATCGCACTTTACTGGAATGATCGTAAAGGAACTATGTAAAGCTTTGCAGATTAATCAGCATTTTCACTGCAGTTATCATCCACAGTCCGCGGGACTGGTAGAAAGATATAACGGAGTACTGAAGAATAAACTTTCTAAACTTTGCAATGAAACCGGACTTAAATAGGTCGAACTATTACCCTTAGCATTAATGATAATGCGAGCAGCAACTAACAGGATAACTGAACTGTCGCCACATGAGATTGTTATGGGACGACCCCAAAGACTGCCATTCTCAGCACCTTTTACGGTCAAACAAATGGACATTCATAAAATGGATGAAAATATGCTAAACTATTGCATTGCACTAACTAGATGTATTTCCAGCTTTCACCGACTGGTAAAGGAAGCGCAAACAGAACCAGCAGAAGGAAAGTGCCATAACTTGGAACCAGGAGACGACGTCTATGTAAAAGTCTTCAAAAGAAAGAACGGTCTGCAGCCACGCTTTGAAGGGCCATATCAAGTACTCTTGGCAACAAATACAGCTGTAAAGGTCAAGGAAAGACCTACCTGGATCCACGCATCCCACTGCAAGAAAGCACCGAACAAGGATAATTGAATCTTAAAGGACTTAAACAATGAAGCTGTTACTTATACTTTGCATATCAATCGGACTAATACGCATGACGTGCCAAAGAGGTGGGGAAGGATCCCGAAAGAAACGAGAATTACATGTTAACACTTTCTTGTATATGACTTACGAACATGCTAAAACTAGTGACAGAACTAGTTGTTGGGTCTGTGCCCATATACCTACTCACACAAAGGGGGGAATCCCTCGAAGATCAATTCCTTTTAATACTTCCGAAACAGCAGAATGGGTAATAAGGCGAAACAGTTCAAGGGACCCGGATAAGACCTCGGATGTAACACAGTGGAGATCAGCAGGGTATAACCTAACCACCTTTCAGGGGTGGTATCAGCCCAATTATAATCATACTCGAACACCCCCGTTTCTTGTATTAACCAATACCTCAGGAATTGGTAGGCCACAGGAGGCATTATGTTTTAAAAAGCAGGCTGAAGTAAGCAGGATGCAGGATGAAAAGGAAGTCGGAGAGAGCTCTTGTAATCAAACAGTTGTGTGGCAACCACCAATTCCTGGCCTGTTTGAGCAAGGATTTTTTCAGTTTGACTGGACTAAAGTAAATAATAAAACCAGCAGGTCCCCCTGGACCGGCGACCCTATCCGAATATGGATGGGAGGAGAGGGTAATCTGACAGCCTATAACTGTACCTATTTTATATGCGGGAACAAGGCTTACCCATGGTTGCCACATAACTGGATAGGATCCTGCTATTTAGGTTATGTAGTACCTTATATCCATATTTTAGATGAGATAGGAAAACATTATGAATTCCAAAGAACTAAAAGAGAGGTAGAAACTTATGAAAGAGTCTTTGGAGTATTAATAGCCCCATACGGAGTAGGGAAGTTAATGGGAGAAGTAACCGAGCTAGCGGACCTGATAGAAAAAGTAGCAAATGAAACTGAGGAAGGATTGTCCGAAATGAGTGCGGAAATGGTAGCTATGAGAGTAATGACATTACAGAATCGAATGGCATTAGGTTATCTGTTGGCAGATAAAGGAGGAACTTGTGCTTTGATAGGGAGTGAATGTTGTACCTATATCCCAGACAGTTCAGAAAATATAACTAACATTGTCAAACACATAAGAGATGCAGTGAGTCAGTATAAGAATCCAAAGAGCCAAGGATGGTTTGACTGGATGCTGGGTGGATGGCTGGGATCAATGGGACAAATATTATTGCATGGACTTGTAGTAGTAGTAGCAGCAGTAATTGTATGTATCAGTCTGTTTGTCAAAATGGCCAAGTGTTGTTGTGATAGGCTAGGTAAGGCAGTTATACCCGAAGGAAGTATGATGGTGCAGAGGGAACTAAATGAAGAAGAGGACGAAACTCTAGGAGAAGAACTAAGGCGATTGAATAAGATAAATTTTTAATGATTAGATGGCCAAGATGATGCCAGTCACAGTGGGTTCGGGGACCGAGAAGAAGGACAAGGGGCTGAAAGGGTCAATTTCAGCTAGATTTTGTCCTAGTAAGGACAAAAAGGGGGGAATGTGGAAGTGTATTTTTAGTTGGATACAAAATGGCCTCTTGGACACAAAATGGCTTCCTAAGACACAGAATATAAAATCTAAAATGGCCTACATAATGTCTGTTAGAAAGATTAGCCAATTGTTTATAGTTTCAACCTAATGAAGGAATTTCAGTTTGTAGACTGTTTTAATTGCCCCCAATAAATAACTTAGGGTTGTAGATCAAAGAAGTCTCTAAGGCCATGGTGTGAATCACTATCTCCCTTGAATTCTAGATGGTGTGGTGGGAGAAATCACACGTCCCCCTTTGGAGGGATTTCTGCTGTTTTAAATCTTTATGACCTTTAGAAAGTCCTTTCATGTACAGTATACACAAATACTCTTTTAACTTGTTTTATAGGCACTATGCTGTCAATTAATGATTTATTACCATGTCATGTGATATAGGAAGTTTGTATTTTTTTTGTATAAATTTCTAGCAGTTTTTGTATTTGCAGGGTGTCATCATAGCCGGATTTGACTATGGTTGCATCCTCCTTGCAGCAAGTAAAATAATAAACCTTCCTTTGACGATACTTTATGTTTAAAGAGTCTTACTCGGAAGTCGAAACTTCGACATTACTCATTCATGCTCGCTGTCACCCAAACTCTCCTCTGTATCACTTTCTCTGGGCTGGTGTTTGAGAGCTGTAGAATGAGCGGTGTGTGTACAGTGTGAAGTGCTGGCATCACCAGATGCTGAGGGGCCTGCTTCTTACTCTTCTGCCATATACTAGGAGGAGGACAAGGGTAGAATAATCTCCTGATGAGCAGAGTTCATGTCACTTTCAATAGGAAAGATGAGAGCTTCAATGATATGGCTCACTAACAATTAATTCAACGTACAAGAGAAGCAGAATGCCATAACACACTCTCAACTAGCAGCTCACCTACTTCCTCAGCTCAGACACTGTCTATGGCCTCCTTCCCCATGATTTGCAAAGCTTCCCCCTCCTAGGCAGCAAGTGGTCTTGGGTTTTGAGGCTGACCACCTGCTTCCAATCTCCCCTGTACCTGTACCTGAAGAAGGAGCAGTGCTCCGAAAGCTCGTAATTTTAAATAAAACTGTTGGACTATAGCCTGGTGTTGTGCGACTTCTCATTTTTGTCAATCTCCCCCAGGCAGTCTTCGAGAATAATTTTTTGTTACAATGACATGCAGTAAATCCAGATGTCAAGAAGTAGCCTATAATGGGTTTGATGTAGGTTAATGCAACACTGCCAGGTCTGGAGGGTGGGGGGGGGAGAGGGACATTGCACTCTCTCATGGGCATTTTAACACAGTGAGAAGTCGAAGTAATAGTGGCACATATGCTTAATAAAATGCATTCTTGGAAGAGGAGTTACTCCTTGTACCTTGACTGACTTGGATGCAATAACTGGGCACTTATAAACTAATAAGATTGGGCAGAGTCAACATGGATTTATGAAAGGGAAATCCTGTTTGACAAACCTATTGGAGTTCTTTGAGGATGTAACTAGTGGAGTAGACAAAGGGGAACCAGTAGATGTGGTGTATCTGGATTTTCAGAAGGCCTTCGATAAGGTCCCACACAAGAGGTTGGTGAACAAAATTAGGGCACATGGAATTGGGGGTAATATAATAGCATGGATTGAGAATTGGTTAACAGACAGAAAACAAAGAGTAGGAATAAATGGGTCTTTTTCAGGATGGCAGGCTGTGACTAGTGGGGTACCGAAGGATCGGTGCTTAGGCCCCAGCTATTCACAATCTATATCAATGATTTGGATGAGGGGAATAAATGTAACATTTCCAAATTTGCTGATGATACAAAGCTAGATGGCAGTGTCAGTTGTGAAGAGGATGTGAAGAGGCTTCAAGGGGATCTCGACAGGCTCAGTGAGTGGGCGAGAACATGGCAGATGGAATATAATGTGGATAAATGTGAAGTTATCCACTTTGGTAGAAAAAACAGGAAGGCAGAGTATTTCCTAAATGGTGAAAGATTGGGGAATGCAGATGCTCAAAGGGACCTGGGTGTCCTTGTACATGAGTCACTAAAAGTGAATGTGCAGGTGCAGCAAGCCATTAGGGAGGCAAATGGTACGCTGGCCTTCATTACAAGAGGATTTGAGTACAGGAGTAAAGAAGTCTTACTTCAATTATATAGGGCCTTGGTGAGACCACACCTGGAGTACTGTGTACAATTTTGGTCTCCTTACCTAAGGAAGGATATACTTGCCATAGAGGGAGTGCAACGAAGGTTCACGAGATTGATTCCTGGGATGGCGGGACTGTCGTATGAGAAGAGATTGAGTAAACTAGGCCTGTATTCTCTTGAATTCAGAAGAATGAGAGGGGATCTTATTGAAGCATACAAAATTATTACAGGGCTTGATAGGGTGGATGCTGGGAGAATGTTTTTCTTGGCTGGGGAGTCTAGAACCAGGGGCCACAGCCTCAGGATAAAGGGTCGGCCATTCAGGACTGAGACGAGAAGAAATTTCTTCACAGTGGGTGGTGAATCTTTGGAATTCTCTACCCCAGAGGGCTGTGGAGGCTCAGTCATTGGGTATATTCAAAACAGAAGTCGATAGATTTCTGACTAGTAAGGGCATCAAGGGATATGGTGATAGGGCCGGTGAATAGAGTTGAGGCAGAAGATCAGCCATGATCTTATTGAATGGCAGAGCAGGCTTGAAGGGCCTACTCCTGCTCCTATTTCTTATGTTCTTATGACCCAGTAGGGCAATTATACCCATGTGTGGGATGGTTGAATTGGCTGCCCTGCTACCTCGTTCCACTAAGCCGTAGCTCTCCTTTTGTTGATTCCAAAGAAGGCTTCCTTCCTCAGCCTAACTTCTTAAAGCAGCACTTCAATGTTGGAATCTTCAAAATCAGGGGACTCTGCAGCCTAAATGATTTTGAAGATGTCTAGTCCTTTAAGCTGGTGCAGATCTTTAAATGCTGCAGCACCACACTATTTCCCACTGCTCAGCAAAGTCATTGCCAGTAATGTGGAGGGATGGGAAGATGAAACAAGAGGGGCACTATATTCTCCCCGCCACACTATCAGTAGGATCATGCCTGCATAAAACCCAGGCTTGTGCGACAGAGAAGGAGAATTGCTACATATTAATATAGAAGTTATAGATAGGCATAACGCTTCAGTATCTCGATTTTATTCCTAAGCTGGTGTCAATAGTTCCATTTCACACAGGAAAATGTCTTTACTTAGTATACCAAAATGCAATGTATATTCGAGTTCTGTGCTACTTTAAATTGACCTTAGCTGCAAGATAGTCAAAAGCATTCACGCTCAAAAGGCATATGTGCTGAGCCTGTGGCCACTTATGGTTGTCCGAGGACCTTCCAGAAATGGAAATTCATTTCCCTTCACATTATTCTCCTCCATAGAAGATGAGACACAAAAGCTACTTGCTTTCTTACACCAGGTGGCACAGAAGCTGCCTTTGTACTGACTACCATCAGTATCAGGAACACCCTTCCCCCCACCTCCCCTCCAATTTCCTCCCATCCAACATGTGAGCCAACACAAATCATAGCTCGACTAGACCATCCTAGAGGGGGAAATCTCATTAAGGCTCCAAATTCGCACTCAAATTTCTCTTAACTTTTTAAAAAATTCGTTCCTAGGATGTGGGCGTTGCTGGCAAGGCCAGCATTTATTACCCATCCCTAATTGCCCTCGAGAAGGTGGTGGTGAGCCGCCTTCTTGAACCGCTGCAGTCTGTGTGGTGAAGGTACTCCCAGAGTGCTGTTAGGGAGGGAGTTCCAGGATTTTGACCCAGCGATGATGGATAGTTTGTAACTTGGAGGTGATGGTGTTCCCATGCGCCTGCTTCCCTTGTCCTTCTAGGTGGTGGGTTTGGGAGGAGCGGTCAAAGAAGCCTTGGCAAGTTGCTGCAGTGCATCTTGTAGATGGTACACACTGCAGCCACAGTACGCTGGTGGTGGAGGGAGTGAATGTTTAAGGTGGTGGATGGGGTGCCAATCAAGCGGGCTGCTTTGTCCTGGATGGTGTCAAGCTTCTTGAGTGTTGTTGGAGCTGCACTCATCCAGGCAAGTGGAGAGTATTCCATCACACTCCTGACTTGTGCCTTGTAAGTGGTGGAAAGGCTTTGGGGAGTCGGGTGAGACACTCGCCACAGAATACTCAGCCTCTGACCTGCTCTTGTAGCCACAGTATTTATGTGGCTAGTCCAGTTAAGTTTCTGGTCAATGGTGATCTCCAGGATGTTGATGGTGGGGGATTCGGCGATGGTAATGCCATTGAATGTCAAGGGGCAGTGGTTAGACTCTCTCTTGTTAGAGATAGTCATTGCCTGGCGCAAATGTTCCTTGCCGCTCATCAGCCCAAGCCTCAATGTTGTCCAGGTCTTGCTGCATGCAGGCGTGGACTGCTTCATTATCTGGGGAGTTGCAAATGGAACTGAACACTGCAATCATCAGCAAATATACCCACTTCTGATCTTATGATGGAGGGAAGGTCATTGATGAAGCAGCTGAAGATGGTTGGGCCTAGGACACTGTCCTGAGGAACTCCTGCAGCCAGGTCCAACTAACAACCATCTTCCTTTGTGCTAGATATTACTCCAGCCAGTGGAGAGTTTTTCCCGATTTCCACTGACTTCAATTTACTAGGGCTCCTTGATGCCACACTCTGTCAAATGCTGCCTTGATGTCAAGGGCAGTCATACTATACCTGATTGTAGTGGAGTGCTCCAATGCCCAGGATCTTGAGATCTTCCTGTGCCAAAAGTGGAGTTTAGATATTCTGGAGGCCAGGATTTCTGTGCAGTGACTGAGGCCCTGAGTTCAGTGTGGTAGGTGGTTTGAAATTAGCAATTAGGAAAGCAAATGGTATGGTGGCCTTTATTACAAGAGAATTTGAGTATAAGAGTAAAGATGTCTTACTGCAATTATAAAGGGCCCTGGTGAGACCACACCTGGAGTATTGTGTACAGTTTTGGTCTCCTTACCTAAGGAAGGATATACTTGCCATAGAGGGAGTGCAACGAAGGTTCACCAGACTGATTCCTGGGATGGGGTGATTGTCCTATGAGGACAGATTGAGTAGACTAGGCCTATATTCTCTGGAGTTTAGAAGAATGAGAGGTGATCTCATTGAAACATACAAAATTCTTACAGGACTTGACAGGGTAGATGCAGGGAGGATGTTTCCCCTGGCTGGGGAGTCTAGAACCAGGGGTCCCAGTCTCAAAATAAGGGGTCGGCCATTTAAGACTGAGATGAGAACTGTCTTCACTCAGAGGGTGATGAATCTTTGGAATTCTCTACCCCAGAGGGCTGTGGAGGCTCAGTCATTGAGTATATTCAAGACAGAGATCAATAGATTTTTGGATATGAAGGGAATCAAGGGATATGGGGGTAGTGCAGGAAAGTGGAGATGAGGTAGATCATCAGCCATGATCTTATTGAATGGCGGAGCAGGCTCGAAGGGCCAAATGGCCTACTCCTGCTCCTATTTCTTATGTTCTTATGAAAGTGATGAAGTTGTGCAATTAGAGAATGCAGGTGTCTGTGTCCATACCTGAGAGGCTGTAGCACCCAGTGTTGAAACCCTAGGCTCAGTGGCTGCAAAGCCAGAGTCAGATTGATAGAAGGTCTTAAACAATTTGCAAACCACAACATGAGAAATGTCAAAATGTTAATTTATAATAAAAAATCCCTCACTTCAAGGGACTACAGAATTATAAAACTACTAAGCCCAAAAAAGCACAAATGAAGAGATAGTGGCCAAAAATTTCATTGCTCAAGAACCAAGTATTTCAAATTAAAAGATATGACAGAGGAAAATATGTAGGATGACCGGGGAGGAAGAAAAAGGCTGGGGGGGGTTGGGGGTTCATCCAATTAAACAGGGCACACATTTTCTTTCGGGACACTATTCTTCGTGCTTCCCGTTTATCGCATGTCCAATGGCATGACAGTAATCACTATTAAAATGTGGCTGTTGAAAGGGTGAGGAAAGTAGTCCATTAGCAATTAAGGTTAAGATTTAAAATTTAACTTAATGGAACTACGAGAATTTAAAAAAAAAAAATGTACATCAGTACAATTTTATGTAAAGCTGTCTACAATCGTGGCACAGTAAAAGTTAAAATCCATCTTCCAAAAAGAGAGGAAAAGTTGAAGTATTGGTCTCTGCCCACCCCACAAAAATAGAATCCCTTGATGGCTTTAGTGAATAAATGCATTTGTTTCACAGATCAGGAAATTCCTAGATTTGATTCCTGGTCCAGGCCAAGTTAGCTACTCTCAACCAGAGTAGTGGGGGGGTGGGTGGGGGGGAAACTACAATTGGCAGTGTCCTCCCGCTAGGGTAGGAGGGAAAAACCAGCATTCCCCTCCCTGATCACTCCAGTGAACCTTGCTGAAGGGCTTACGTATGTAGACATTAGGCGAGGGCGAGTTCAGGTTCGGCTGCAATAACCTACGATGCCACATCGCTACTGGTCTAGAATCACACAAAGTAATGAAAAACTGGTGGTGCCCATAGAACTGTATCCCTGCATGTGTACATCTTCAGAAAAGGGGAAAAAGTGTGGGCAGGAGGAGGGTTGAAGCACAGAGAGGGAGTGAAGAAAAGTCAGGTGCTTGATTATGTCGTCAGGCTCAGGTTTGGAGGAAAGAGAATGAAAGCAACAGTTTCACTTCCTTTCAAGGAACAGCGAGATGAAAACTTAAAAGTTTATTAAATATTAATATAACCTGATATTTGTCTACATTAAACAGAACATCTTTCAAAAATCCTTAACCAATATCAAACAGGAATAGGAAACATGCTTTACAAAGTGCCATTTCTTTTAGACAAATAGTACTCTATTTATGCTAATGATGGCTTTGTGCTCAACTTTAAACCCAATTGAGTATAGCATGAATAAAGGGGCAATTTTAAGGTAGAAGCCAGTATCTATTCTACTTGATTCTACTCTACTTGATTTTGCTTGAAGTATCTAAACAGACATGTGTGTAAGCAGAAGTATTTCTAAAAGAAAATTCAATTTGGAGATCAAAACTGCATCTAGTTGGTGTGGCAGCTGCAATCCATTAATATATATTAAAAAGTGCACAACATTCTATTAAATCAATCTAGTAGCTTTTCTAGACAAGTGCTTCAGCAGCATGTTAAACTGTCCACCAAAAATTTGCAAATACTAACCTAAAGAGTTGGGTAAAAGATTTTGCAGTATTATTTAGCCTCGTTGTGCAATTTTATTCTGTTTAAAAATACAGGTAACAGATAAATGAAAACCTTCCTAGAACCTTACTTAATCCATTCCACAACAACCCCCAAAGCTATAACAGTTATGTGGAATTTCCTATACACATTTGGTTTTAAAGTTGCAATGCTGTATTTTTGTATTTGCTTTAAAGAAATGCTCAAAGGTAGTTTTTGTAAACCATAAAGATTTCAATTAAAAAAATTACCATGTATAATGACTACTTAGAAAACAGAGCAATGCTTAGATTAGCTGACAAAGGGTCATCGACCTGAAACGTTAACTAGGTTTCTCTCTCCACAGATGCTGCCTGACCTGTTGAGTATTTTCAGCATTTTCTGTTTTTATTATCTTAGATTAGCTGTTTTGTTTCAACACTCACAAACCTTCACAAGACTTTATTTAATTCAGGTTACTTTCCACCCAGCGAGTGTTTTAAAAAAAAAAATATAAACTACAGCCATCAATGTTACTGATTCAAATCCTTGCTTTAATATCAGACACCACAGCATAAACACTGATATCGACTTGAAATCATGGCATAAAAACATTGCAATTGCAAAACAAATTTGCTCGACAATATTTTAATTTCAAGAATCAGATGACAGGGAAAATGATTTTTTGTGAAAGCAATAAACACGTCTGAAGTGATTTGTGCTTCCAACACAGAAAGAAGGATGTTCAAATCAGGGATATGAGAATGCGTCAATATGAAGGAACTGGAGCAGACAAAAATTGATATTCATCCACGTTATTCTCCTTCAGAATCTTTACACAGCAAATCTGAATTTAATGCCAGAAGCAGTATGCGGCATCAGTTAGTGGAAATTTGTAATTGTTAAAAATGTACAGCCCTTTCACACCACAGGAATTACAAACTGTTAGAATTGGTGGCGGGACTGAAATATAAAAGATTCCACATATCTGCTCAGTGCTTTAACCTATTTGGTTTTCATAATTTGAGATCCTGAATTGCAACATCATGACTAACTTAAGTGTTAAAAGAACTAAACAAAATAATAAACTATGTGCAGTTATGTACAACTTTGTACAGCAATAACTTTAATAGAAAGCAAAGAAATAACAATCGTCAACCATGTGGTGTCTCAGTAGCTACAGCACCGGAGCACTGGGCTCAACTAGGTTGAATCCCAGACTTGACTAGAATTTGCATTTGGCTTCCAAAACTGGATACCTTTCCTGCATAGCTGAGTGCCTCTCGGTTGAAGGGTAAAGGAACAGCACTGGCAGAATCTAACTGTCAACCTGTTCGATCCCGACAAAGGTTAAAGTGGACACTGCTAGGTGTGGAAAAGAGAGCGAGAGAGAAATAAACAGAAGGGGAAAAAAACCAAAAATAAATATGGCCACAGTACAGTTCCCAAAGATCTCTAACCAACTGAGCCTCAACATCCACACCCAGTTTCAGAAAAAAAGCTAAATGGATTGAATGGCTATTCTTTGGATATGGGTATTCTTTGTAGCTTTTGCTTTTTATTAATATCCTCCTGGAACTGACTGACAGAGGGAGCAGACACATATTCCAAAGTCTTTCTGTTGAGCTGGCCACTTAGAGGTTTACAAACGCAAATTGTCTATCCCTCAAGATTCACCTCCTGCTGAGGATGTGCCTAACCTCTGCTTCATACTTCTCTGGAGCCTCCCCATATTTGGGAGGGAGTGGGGGAAGGGGGAAAGAAACTAAGTAGGTGAGCCATTCTGCACCTGTAAACCAATGTACTGCTCCAAGTTACCCGTTTTAACAAAAAGCACATAAGAGAATTGTGATCAACACTGCTCCCCTACATCTACTTCAACTGTTTCAATGAGTACTAACAATATAATTGATAGGATTTAAGAATCAAACAAACAGTGAGATGGAGCTGGGCTGGCATATGCAATCAAGCCCACAAGATTGTTAAAGCTCCTAAAATCAGCTTACAAACTCAGGCTTCTTTGACATGGAGACTTGTTTTTGAAACAAAAAGTAAAAGGGAAAAACAAAAAAAGCCAGTTAAACTGGCCATGATTTTTTTTTTCAGATTTCATTCTGCAAACATGGGACTTGACCAGGGATCAATGCCTACTTAGCATTCAACACAGCAGAATGTATAAGCAATCCTCTGCTACGAAGTGCTGTCTTTATTTCTCCAGATAGTTCATGAACTATGCATTGGTCCTTCACATCCATAAGAACACACTCCTCGGGAGTGTCACTTCGCCGAACAGATTATTAGTTATCCTCTATTGTACCAATTCTTTCAGGAGGTAGACGTGGCTGGAGGGGCTCGAAGGAACTAAAGCCTGCAATGCTAGAGGTAGACTTCTTTCAACAGGTCTTTCCACAATGTGTCCTGCACGCTTGGTAGTGAACTCTCTCCAGCATTCACAGTAACATTTGTTTTTGAGTAGTCGATCCTCACAATCAACAGTCTATAGTCAGGTCAATAATGTCCACGTCACTCTTGCCGTTGGCAGGATTACTGAACTGATTGTTGCCAGAGTCTGTAAAATTCAAAATTCAAATATGAGTCAGCCAGATACAAAATGAAAATGTGTAAAAAGAAAAAAGACTCAGTTATATTCATCCTTTCTCGACCACAGGACATCCCAAAGCGCTTTATAGACAAATAAGTACTTTTGGGCGGGGGGGGGGGGGGGAGGAGGGGGATGGGGATGGGTGTTGAAAGTGCCAGAAGTCAAGAATGCTGACTTAGATCAGAGAGGATTCATGTGTTTAATGACCTGCATACAGTTTTTGTAATACAAGCAGGAAGGTGAAAACGGGTGGATGATATAAAAGATCATCTCAGCGAGGCAGTGAGGAAGCATTAAAACAAAAGGACATGAAAATAGCTAAGCATGGTGCAGCGAAAGATGCACAGAAGATAAACTCCAAAATGGGGGACATGAAAAACACAGGTAGATGGAAGAAATAGGGAAACAAATAAGTGAAGATAGCTAACTTTTGAAATTAGCTAGATATTGTTCAGACCAGAGGGACTGTGGAGCACCCAGGAGAAAGATAAGATACTGTTTCTGCAGTTTGTGTTGAGCTTGGAACAGTGCAGGAGGCTAAAGATGGAAACAGTCAGAGTGAGAATGGGGAGAGGGATGGAGGGAGAGAAAGAGTTGAAATGGTAATTTAGAGAGATCAAGATCACCCTCGAGGACAGAAGGGCTCAGAGTAATCTCAGACACTAGCTGGAATTTTAATCTGGAGGTGGGTTGGGAGCAACGTTCCCTATAAGATGCGCGGTCGCGCAGCTCTCTGCCGGTCCCACCAGGCTGGGACTGGCTTTTCCTATGTTAAATTCGCAACCCTGTAAATGGGCTTCGCAACCCCTTAAGGAGGCCACGCACCCAAAAGAAAAATTACGGGGAACATTGGTCGGGAGCAGGGGGCTAGAAAGCTGTCGGGAAACCCGGGAGAACTTACCTACAGGGCCTAAATGTCTGTTTCCTGCCCACAGCCAGTCAGATGGAGAGGCTGGCTGACTGCAGGTGGGTGGGGGGGGGGGGAAAAGTCAGGGGCCGGAGGAGCATCGTGTCTGGGGGGGCGGGGTGCGTGTGGTCGGGGCTGGAGAACATCAGGGGCTGTGAATTGGGGCCAAAGCAGAGGTTAGAGACTCGCCTCCTGGCAGCGAGTTCACTACCTACCTGCCTTCCCCCCGCACCCCACTCCATTAAAACCGGAAGTGGGTGGGGTGGGGATTGGGATTCAATTTAAAAAAAAATAAACTCTAACCTCCCACCCGACCCCAACCCACCCGCTTTTTGGGGTTAAAATTCCCCCACTGAATCAGAGAAAAATATCTAGAGTAAAATCCCCCAAATTTAACCATTATTTTAGCCTTCTTTGGTTGCACCAAAATCCAGGCCTATTTGTACTTTGCACAAACAGCACGCAACAGGATAATACAGCAAGTACTTGACCAATATAGAATTTATAGGATCAAATGGTGATTTTTAAAATCTCTTTAGTGACCATCAAAGGCAAACAATGGTGCAATATGCCGGTAGTTCTCCACTGGAGTGGGAGCTATGTGGCAAACAGTGGAGGAAATAAGAGCTGGGAATGAACTCCAAAATGTTTCCATGCAAAGAATTTGTTGTACGAGCTTTTTCTTAGTAATGTAGGTACTTTGGGTGTTTGATTAGTGTTACAGCCCATAAACACCAATTATAAATATATAATCACAAAATGGTGGAATAATCTCAGCACTTTGCCTACTGTAGTTTTTTTTATCCTTCAACAGAAGTTTAGCACTCTCAGATTAAAAGGACATTGAAATAATCCTATAGTAACCCATTTTAGTGTTCAATTAACAGAACTCTACATGTTTCATCATTCACAGACATGGAGTTAGCTTCCACAAGTATGCTGCCGACACCCATCTCCACCTCTCCACCTTGACCTCCTCCATGTCCTCAGCCTGCTTGTTCAGTATCCAGTCTTTGATCAGCCACAATTTCCTCCAGCTAAAAATTGGGAGGACCGAAGCAATAGTCTTTGGCTCCTGCCACAAACTCCATACCCTTTACACTGATTACATCTCTCTCCCCGGCTACTGCCTCAGGCTGAACACCAGACTGTTCACAACCTCGGTCTTCCACCTTCGTAACGTCTGCCAACTGTCAGTGTGACAGCCAGTGGCTCAGTTGGTATCACCCTCGCCGGAGTCAGAAGGTTGTGGGTTCAAGTCCCGCTCCAGAGACTGGAGCACAAAAAATCTAGGCCGACACCCCCACGCCATACTGAGGGAGTGCTGCACTGTTGGAGGTGCCGTCTTTCAGATGAGACGCTAAATCGAAGCCCCATCTGCTCTCTCAGGTGGACGTAAAAGATCCCCTGGCACTATTTCAAAGAGCAGGGGAGTTATCCTCTGTGTCCTGGCCAATATTTATCCCTCAATCAATATAACAGAAACAGATTATCTGGTCATTATCACATTGCTGCTTGTGGGAGCTTGCTGTGCGCAAACTGGCTGCCGCGTTTCCTACATTACAAAAGTGACTACACTTCAAAAAGTACTTCATTGGCTGTAAAGTGCTTTGGGACGTCCGGTGGTTGTGAAAGACGCTATATAAATGTAAGTCTTTCTTTGCCCCTACCTCAGCTCATCTGCTGCTTTTGCCACCTCCAGACTCAGCTATTCTAATCCTCTCCTGGTCAACCACACATTATACACCCTCTCTAAACTTCAGTTCATCCAAAATTCTGTATACTATTCCACACAAGTCCCCCACACCCATTACCCATGACCTCACTAATCTACATTGGCTCCTCGTCCCAAACATTTCAAATTAAAAATTCTCTCGTGTTTGATCTCTTTCATGACCTCGCTCCCCCCCCCACCCATCTCTGTAACCTTCTCCACAACACTCTATTCCTGATTCTGGCCTCTTGTGCAACTCCCTCCCTTTGCCCACCATTGGTGGCATTATCTTTAGCTGCCTAGTCCCTCAATTTCTGGAATCATCTTCCTAAACCCCTCCACCTCCCTTAAGATGCTCCTTAAAACCCACCTCATTGACCAAGCTTGACCAAGATATTACCCCACCTAATATCTTCTCCTTTGGCTTGGTGTCCAGTTTCTCATTACGTTGTGAAGTGCTTTGGGACTCTTTCGATGTTAAAAGGTGCTATACAAATGAAAGTAGTTGTTGTATTTTGTCCCCAAAAACGTTAGTTATGGCACCAAAAGATAACCTTCATTATAACTTTTCAATGTTAATGCTTTCTTGGATGTGACGAGAGCTGACTTTACTAATTGCTGGAAACCAAAAACCAAGTCGTGAACTGGAAACTCTTCGGTTCACTTTGCATATCTGGTCTTCTATCTGAATCAGTAGATCCTACAAGATGGGTCAATACCAAACTTCTCATTCTGCCCAGACTGTGAAGGATCTTGTTTAAGGGAAAAAGCATACAAGAACTTCTGTTTCATATCAGTAAGTCAAAGATTGTTGCTATGGCCCCTGCAGCAGGACTACAGCAACTTTTCATTTTGGAAAGTCACCAAATGGTTTCTCTTTACCTACCCCCACTTCTCCAAAATCAGCTTAGCAAACAAGAATAATACACTATGAAGAAGGATCATTTCCTTGTGGAGTTCATGCTACTATAATTGTGCATCCTGGCGAGGTGTTGAGCAAGAAATCTTAAGTTCTGATGCTACATTTTCATGGCATTAAGGCAAACGTGCAACTGTTTCACACCTCTTACCTGCCCATCCCCCCAAAAATGTTTCCTGTGTTCTCAAAGGTGATGATTCATATGGAGGTATGGCTCCATGAATACAAACAACCTTCAGGTACCTTATTCATAGGTGAGCCTTGCCCGTGACTGTCCACAAGCTATTTGACTGCACTGCAGCAACTCGCCAAGGCTTCTTCGACAGCACCTCTCAAACCCGCGACCTTTACTGCCTAGAAGGACAAGGACAGCAGGTGCATGGGAACACCACCACCTGCAAGTTCCCCTCCAAGTTACACACCATCCTGACTTGGAAATATATTGCCGATCCTTCATCATCGCTGGGTCAAAATCCTAGAACTCCCTACTAACAGCACTGTGGGAGTACCCTTACCACATGGACTGCAGCAGTTCAAGAAGGTGGCTTACCACCGCTTCTCAAAGGCAATTAGAGATAGGCAATAAATACTGGCCTTGCCAGTGACGCCCACATCCCAGGAACGAATAAAAAAAATATGGGCATCATAGCTTGACATACACTTTCCAGCTTGGGTTACTGGATAGCAAAGAGAAATAGAAACCAAGGGGGAATGTGGACCCATTAAAGACAGACATTATAGTGGATAAGAAGGAAATGGCAGACTTGCTAAATGAAGACTTTGTAACCATTTTCACAGTGGAGGAAGAGGATCAATTACCAATAGTACAAGGGAACCTAAAAATAAGTAAAGAGGAGGAACTTATTAGATTTAATATAAGAAAATGGTAATGGAGAAAATAATGGCTTAAGACATACAAATCTCTAGGCCTGATGGTTTCCACCCTAGGGTATTAAAAGAAACCGGTGGGGAAATTGCAGATGCATCAGTCATAATTTTCCAAAGCTTTCTAGATTTGGGAATTGTGCCTTTGGATTGGAAAACTGCAAATATCACTATTATTTAAGCGGGAGGGAGAAACCAGAAAACTACAGAACTGTCAGTTCAACGCTAGCCATTAGTTAATGGAATCTATCATCAGGGACAGAGTGACTGAGCACTTGAACAAGTAAACAAAGAGTCAGCATAGATTTGTGAAGGGTAGGTAATGCTTGACTAATCTGTTTCTGCATTAAAAAAAGAGACCTCTAACCAGGTGGACAGGGGAGTGTCCATGGATGTTCTCTACAAGAACTTCCAGAAAGCATTGGATAAGGTTCTGCACTAGAGATTAGCAAAAATGAGAGCTCATGGAATCGGAGGTAACCTTGTGACATGGGTTGGTAATTAGTTGGGAGGTAGCAGATAGAGTAGGGATTAAGGGAATGTACTCTGATTGGCAGAAAGTGACAAGTTTTGTTCCCTAGGGATCTGTACTGTGAATTCAGCTTATCATTTGCATCAATGACTTGGATGAAGGAATAGTTTGCAGATGACACTAAATTAGGAGGCACCATAAATTATGTATATGGGAGCAGGAAGTTACAAAGGGACATCGACAGATTAAGTGAGTTGGAGTTCAATGCGGGGAAATGAGGTAATCCATTTTGGATCCAAGAAAGACAAATTGGAATATTTTCTTAATGACACGAGACTAGAAACCATGGAGGAGCAAAGGGATTTGTGTGTCCAATACACAAATTACTAAAAGCTAGAGCGCAGTACAAAAAGTAATCTAAAAGGCTAATGGAATGTTGCCTTTATCTCAAGGGGGTTGTAATACAAGTTATGCTTCAGTTGTAGAGAGCCTTGGTCAGACCCTATCTGGAGTATTGCATTCAGTTTTGGGCATCACACCTCAGGAAGGATATATTGGCCTTGGCTGGGGTACAGCACAGATTCACTAGGAGGATACATAGATACATAGAAGATAGGAGCTGGAGTAGGCCATCCGGCCCTTCGAGCCTGCTCCGCCATTTAATGAGATCATGGCTGATCCTCCAATTCAGTATTCCGTCCCCGCCTTCTCTCCGTAACCCTTAACCCCTTTTGCCTGTAGAAATATATCTAATTCCCTCTTAAATATATTTAATGAGCTGGCGTACACTGCCCTCTGTGGCAATGAGTTCCAAGGATACCAGGGCTTAAATGGTTAAATTATGAGGACAGGTTGCAACAATTTGGGTTGTGTTCCCTTGAGTTTAGAAGGTTGAGAGGTGGTCTAATTGAGGTGTTTAAAATGCTAAAAGGATTTGATACAGTAGATACAGAGAAACTATTTTCTCTGGTGAGGGAATCCAGAACAAGGGGCCACAATCTTAAAATCAGAGCTAGGTCATTCAGGAGTGAAATCAGGAAGAACCTTTTCACACAAAGGGTAGTGGAAATCTCCCCCAAAAGGCTGTGGATGCTGGGGCAATTGACATTTTTAAGACTGAACTCAATAGATTTTTTTATTTGGTAAGGATATCAAGGGATATGGATCAAAGGTGGGTAAATGGAATTGAGGTACAGATCAGTCATGATCTAACTGAATGTTGGAACCAGCTTGAGGGGTCAATAGGAATAGATGTAAGACAATGTAACCAACTGTAGCAGCTCAAATGAGGTCAGACCAGGCACTGAACCAGTGACCTTCAAGATCTATATGGCTCATTGACATTTATTTATGCCCCTCTTTATGTACCCGTCATATTGTCTGATCAGACCCTTGTGGAATTGAGGTGGATGTGTTCCTTAAAATATAGTACAGCAAGCCAGATTTCTTGAAGCTGCAGCCTGTTCAAGTGCTTTGAGGGGTACAGTTGGAACTACTGGAATCGACACTGCTTCTAACCTTTCTACAAAGGCAAGGTTACAAAGCAGTAGTTTATTCCATGAGGGAAGCATTGGTTACTATGGCAGATGAGGAGATTACATGCCTTAATCTAACTAGTCAGTGGTATCTTAACAAGTAAAACTGGACAGCAATGGTGACAATCAGACAGTTGCAAAAAGGCCTCCCAAAGAGTTTTGTGCCCAGTGATAGCTCTCTGGCCATCAGACCTAGGATTCCCATATAATGCAGACGAAGAATCTTGGATGCCTCAGAGAGGTTTGGCTAACAACCTAGTTCATTTTATCAGGTGTAGAAGGAAACAGATTGCTATGCAAAAATAAGAGGGGGTGGAGAGAAAGGGAGGATAGGAGAGAAATATCAAGACCAAAATCAGAAAGACAGGAGTTATATCAAGGCACTGGAGAATAGAGAATTTTCAAGAAGCATTTAACAAAGTTCCACATGAGACTTTCAGAATTAATGGAAAACTAGCTAGTCAGATTTAAAACTACCCAGGCAATGGACAGCAGCTGATAATTGAACAGCAGGGCTTTTTGGGGGACAGTGACTCATGGAGTTTAGCAGCATCTGTTCTGGGTGCCCTATTCACACTTTATAAGAGCATAAATAGTAATATGAAGTTAATTAATGATACCAAGTTGTGCAGCTAGTTGACTTATTTAACACTGATTGACAGCATTTAATTAAATCTAAAATTAAGTAGATGGGTCAACAAATGGCAAATGGACATTGATGTACATCTGTATCTCTTGTGTAATGCAGTGTATACAAAGACTGGGTGTCCATTAACTACAGTAGTAAAGCATTTGGCTGTAATTATAGGCCTTCATGCGAAGTATCCAGTAATATAAAGCTATTGTCATGAGGTTAAACAACAACAACTTGCATTTATATAGCCCCTTTAACGTAGTAAAACATCCCAAGGCGGTTTACAGGAGTGTTAACAAAATTTGACATCGAACCACATAAGGAGATATTAGGACAGGTGACCAAAAACTGCGTCGAAGAGGTAAGTTTTAAGGAATGTCTTAAAGGAGGAAAGAGAGGTAGAGAAGCCTTTGCATCCAGAGCTTAGGGCCCAGGCAGCTTAAGGCACAGCCGCCAATGGTGGAATGGTTAAAATTCAGGGATGCACAAGAGGCCAGAATTGGAGAAGCGGAGAGATCTCGGAGGGTAATAGGGCAGGAGGAGGTTACAGAGATAGGGAGGGGGCAAGGCCATGGTAGGATTTGAAAACAAAGATAAGAATTTTAAAATCGAGGCGTTGCCGGACCAGGAGCCAATGTAGGTCAGCGAGCACAAGCACCGACTAAAGATTGTTCCATGAATCCAAAGTGGTCACTCCATTTGCTTTCTGTTTAATTGTCCTTCTACTATCTGACAGTCTACTAACATATCAGAAAAGCAGACAAAAGTAAAATCAGGAAAAGATTGTAAATGAGCAACTAAATGGGTTTCATTTTTCATATCTGGGTTTAAATGCAACCTTTAATGATGGAATAAAAGTTCCTCTCTCTGCGCCAGCTGAAATGCCGTCAAATTGAGTTTGAGTGCACTCAATCCAATTCCTTATGGGTATGGGACTACAGCACAAAAGTTCCCCCAATTTCACTCAGACACTACAAGTGTGGTAGCTCTGGGAAACATATCACACCCATGCAGTTAAGGGTGCTTTGAGGTTGAGGCCAAGATACAGATTGGGGCATTATAGAGGGGCTTTATTCAGCATCAAGCAGTCTCAGTACAGTACAGTAAGGGTTAGATGCGCACACTGGGTACCAAGAGTGCTCCACTTTCGAACATTATTTTTGTAAGCACAAAAAAATCCCTTCTCTTCTCTCCCCCTACAAAAAAAGTAGAGATTCCCCAAATATGCTCATAGTTTGTGCTCATCGGTAAATGGTTAATGACATATTATCACCCATAATCATGTCTATGGCACTGAAGTTAAAGGAACAAACCTTCTAATTCCACTATTGCATATTTGGGACCGGAGTTCTTCTGAGGCTGCTTATCTGGCTTTATTGGAGACCAGCTGCCATCATCCTTAAACTGAACCTCAGTGGCATCTTCACACTCCTCCAGAATATCTAAAAACAGCCTAAGAAAAATAAAAACAAACTTGTGTTTATTCCTCATCTGTCCATCCTTTCTTGGTTACCACCATCATGCAGCTCCACTTTGAAGAGATAGCAAAGCTTTGTAGTTTTCTCACTATGATAGGGATACAGGCAAGGTACATGTGTGGCGTGCAGATTTCTTCCATATAGGGCTGCTTCCACACTCGGGGCTTTAATCAGAGAGGTAAAAAGCAGATGCAATCTCATCTGTTTGCCATGGAGGTCATTCTACATAATGGGCAAGTTAACAGAAATCAACATGCTAGGAACTCCTGCACAAGATTTCCACACATTCCACTAAAATCTGCAAATTGTAAGCTTTCAAATAAAATTCCTGCTTCAAACAATTACTTGGTTTTACATTGTGTACTCCAATTGTCTCTTCCTCAGTAACATCAAACTGTAAATGACTATTACTAAGTTGTGTAATACTATATTGATTTCTACTTCTCAAACTGGTCAGTTAAATTTGTTACTGAAGTCAGATGAAATGGTCATTACCATGGTCAGCAATTACAATAAAGACACCGCATAAATTGGATTTGTTTAGACCAGTGAAACAGTCACATCATAGGGATGCATTATTCATTTGAGGCTTCTCTACAAGATCGAAGCCCCTGGTATTAGTGATAAGATTGAGAACTGGCTGGAAGGCAGTAGGCAGAAAAGTAGTTGTAGATGGATTTGGATCTGTTTGAAGACTGGTCACCAGTGGTGTCCTGCAGAGATCGGTGTTGGGACCGTTGCACTTTACTATTTTTATTAATGATCTTGATGTAGGAGTTGGGGGCATGATCTGCAAATATGCAGACAATACTAAGATTTGTGCGAGTGTCAGGACTTAGATGATCTCAACTCCTACAGGCAGATCTTGATGTGTTGGGGGATTGGGCTTGTGCCTGGCAAATGATGTTTAACTTAGAAAAGTGCAGTGTTGTGTATGTGGGCAGGGAGAATAACAAACATACATACACCTTTCAGGGAAATCCACTAAAACTAGTGAAGAGAGAGAGAGATCTGGGTGTTCTATTGCATAGATTTCTAAAGGTTGATGAGCAATGCCATGAAGCGATAGCTAGAACGAATAGGGTATTGGGGTGTATTTATAAAACAATTGACTACAAGACAAAGCTTACTATTTTGCCCTTGTACAAGGCCTTGGTTAGGCCTCTGTTAGAATACTGTGTCCAATTTTGGCCTCCTCACATGGTGGGTGATAGAGGCTTTGGAAAGTGTGCAGAGAAGGGCCACAAGATTAATTTCCAGTTTGAAGCTGCTTAGTTATCAAGATAGGCTAAAACAGCTGGTATTCTACTTTAGAGAAGGGTAGACAGAGACGATTTGATCGAGGTTTATAAAATGATGAAGGGAATAGATTGTGTTCGAGTAGACAGTTTGTTCTAACTAAATAGGTTAGGGAGGACTAGGGGTCACAATCTCAAGTTATGCGAGGCCAGAATTAGATTAGATGTCTGGAGGTGGTTCTTTTCCCAGAGATTAGTGGACTTCTGGAACAGGCTGCTGGCTCGTGCGGTGGATGCTGATTTGCTGAATTCCTTCAAGCGAGCGCTAAACCAGTTTCTGGTTGGTGCAGAGATCACCTTGCACAAAAGGTAGGTACTGCAAGACATTATCAGGACCAGAGTGATTTCCTGGACTTATTTCGAATCCCTAAGGGGGTCGGAGAGGAATATACCAGCTTTGCTCCATCCCCCTCCAGCCAGCTGATCAGCACACCATCTTCCATAGTAATGTGATTGAATTTTTTTTACTTTTGGCCTTTGCTTTTATCTGTTTTTCGCCTCTCCCAAGAGATCACGACTTTCAAGTAGGAGTCTATATTGTGATGCACAAGGCATCGCAGTTGTATGTGACAGGCTGGATGGAGCAGAGGGTCTTTTCCTGTCTGTCATTGTTTGTATAACAGGAACACCAAAAGCCCCACTTGAGATATCCCAATTTCTGCACTGGAAGTAAATGGTTCAGCATAATGCTAGTCTATTTATTTTAATGTTTTTTGGTTTCAAAATGGGAAAGTTCAGATTTAGAAAGGCTACAGCAGATTTAGTCAAATATCTAGAGATTTCCACTAATCTCGGTCCTTCCGGTTTACATGGTTCAATCCCACATCACTTTGAAGTTTTTAAAAAGCAATATGCCACCAAGAGGTAGATAACTAACTCCAGATAAGGTAGTCATCTTTTTCTGGATGGGTAGTAATCATTCTTTGATGAAGGTATACGCACAATGCCATTAGTCACTTCCTTATCCAACTAGGATGTCGGGGTGAAAACAGAGGGATATTGTTTGACTAGACAGTTTGTTACAGCTAAATAGGTTAGGGAGAATCAGGGGATACAATCTCAAGACATACAAGGCTAGGTTAGCTGTCTGGAGGTAGTTTTTTTACCCAGAGAATGGTGGACCTCTGAAACAGGCTGCCAGAGTTCCCTTCCAAGTCACATACCATCCTGACTTGGACATATATCGCTGTTCCTTCATCGTTGCTGGGTCAAAATCCTGGAACTCCCTCCCTAACAGCACTGTGGGAGTACCTTCACCACACAGACTGTCGTGGTTCAAGGCAGTGGCTCACCACCACCTTCTCAAGGGCAACTTGGGATGGGCAATAAATGCTGACTGCCAGCCACGCCCACATTCCGTGAATTAATTAAAAAAAATCTGACCCCTGCGAGATACCATCGCCAGTTATTTTCAACCAAAGATAATCAACAGCAGGTCTGTAGGTGACCTACGAAGATTCTAAAACTCTGGAGAGGGGAACTCGGGAAGATTATTTACAAAACCGCAAACTTAACACATGACTATTTATAAAACCATCAACACACACAGAAAACAGACCAACCTTAATAGACATATAAATCACAAATGAAGGAAGGAGGACAGACTTTTGCCTTCATTCAAATGAACAACAATACTTTTAAATTAATTCACCTTTCTTCATTTACCGTACTCCACAAACCACATGCAACCTAGATCACAGAAGTGCTCCATAAGATGTAGGAGCAACCAATGCTGAATTAAAAATGTGGGGAATATTTATCCTGGGCCATGGGGAAGTGGATGCCTGGGCACAGCAAATATCAAAATTATTGGCAGGTCACAGCGCATGCCCATAAAGAAACCTGCCCGATTTTCCATAATTAATTAATCTCTCCCTTTCTCTTTTCCTAGCATTTCTCCGTGGGGGTATCGATGAGGCTGCAGTGAAATAGCTCACGAAAAATGGAGGGTCATACCCAGGAGAAGCTTCACTTCAACTGAGCAGAAGCTAACCCAGCTGAACCTCTGCTTCCCAGCCTTCCCCAATTCCGCTCTCTCTGACAGACAGCCCCCACTAGATCAATGCCTGTGGAAAATAAAGCCACAAAAGTCCCACCTGGTGCTGTTGGATTAGAGATGCTTTGTCCAACTGCCTCCCGACCTGAAGCTGGTCACGCAAGAGGTACAGTCTGTTTGGACAATGAGAAGATGCATATACAAGTGTTAACACGTTTTTTTGGGGGGGGACTTGGTTTGTCCATTTCACCCGATTGTCTGGACAAATACCTAGTGTAAATCCATAGCCTCTGAGAACTGCATTATAAACAGGACTGTAAATCTGCAGAATACTACTCACTGGTCTACAAATAACAGTTCATAAGGAGCCGGCTTGTCGCACACAGGACACATCCATGTAGGCTTCTTCTCGTTCATCTGAATATAAAGGGCTGCATCAAAACACTGTAAATGCGTGCAGGTAATACCGCGACAGGGCACCGAAAGGCGCATCTTGCCAAGCTGTTGAGCAACGAAATTGGAAAGTTAGATTAGAAACAGGTTTCATTTTATATTCACACTAGTAAGATTCAATAAAAGCATTTTTGAAATTGTGAAGACCACCAACAAATTGCAATGACAATCAGAAATTTCTATTGTGCAGCAGTGTCATTTTCCAACTGAAACGCTAATTGATGTTGATTTGGAAGTGGCTTTACACAAATCTAGATGGTGCAACTCATCCACCTTAAGGCACTTTATAATGGTGCTGGGAGAGTGCAGCTCAAAGCGAGACCCTTGACCTCAAGAGGATTGCACTCCCCAATTTACCTTAAGAGAATTAGCATAACCTAACATAGGCCTGTTGCAAGTTATTTGGAAAATGGAGACCTGCATTTTGATAATGTCCACTATTTTCAATTACAAAATTGAGGTGTTTTTTTTTATATAGAGTAGATAGGGAGAAACTGTTTGCACTGGCTGGAAAGTTGTAACCAGAAGCCACAGATTTAAAATCATTTTAATCTTAAAAAAAGCCAGGTTGGAGATGAGGAGAATTTCCCCCCCTCCCCCTCAGCAAGCTATTATGATTTGGTATGCACTGCCTGACAGGGTGGTGGAGGCAGATTCAATAGCTCCAATGGGAATTGGATCTCTATTTAAAAAGGAAAAATTAGCAGGGCTCTAGGGAAAGTGACTAATTGGTAGCTCTTTCAGAGAGCTGGCAGAGGCACAATGGGCTGAATGGCCTCCTTCTGCACTGTGTGATTCTTTGATACACATATAGTAACTGAGTTGTGTAACAACAGGATATAGTTAACCATTTATGCATTTTGCTACGTACAACATAATCTGGCAATATATTTATGCATGTTGCTACAGCCTGAGCTCCATTATGGAAGAGCCTGGGAATATTCATATCACACTGTGCACTGAAAACCAGCCCCATACATTCAGAAGCCAAGCAGAGGGGGTGCAGACTGTGACAGCAACTTGCAAGATCCAGGAAAAATTGGGTTGTTGATGCTAGAAGACAGTTTATTTATTCTGAAAAGTGCTATTAAAGAATACACAAGCTAATCCAATAGAAGTCACAAATGTCTGCACTTTTACTTTACTGCAGCTTCCGTGACATTAAAAGCAAAGCAAAAAAAACTATAAGAGCTAGCAATTAATCAAATCTTGCAAATGCTCATTTTGCATCTGAATGTTTAATACAGGATTCTGGCATTCTAGATTTCTAGTTGCTCTTGAGGATGCAAGAGATTTCATTGTTCAGAATCACCCCTGAAGTATTTTGACCTCCTCTGCTTTTGTCAATACTAATAATGTGTTAAGCATCATGCTGCTTATGAAACTAAAAATGGGCAATATAATCCGAGAAACATCATAACCTAGACATAAAAATGAAGGGCACATAAGACACTTTCTTTTTACGACAGTTTTAAAGTTAAGTGTATATATTGTGATATAGTTTTTGTTTCAATTTTTCCGATGGTATGAAACAACTTTCTCTCAACACTACACACTAACTGCAAGGAAGGGCCCAACAGCAATTTTCCATCCAATATTTTCAGTCCTCTTAGGGAGGCCTCAAGCTTCCACCCAGTATCTCCCACTCCCACAGTAATGTGGCTTTGAGATAAGCACACTAGGGAACTGAATGTATAACATCCAACTTTTGACAAAACCAAAAAGTATTACATTTCTAAGTATATAAAATTTTATGGTGCCAGTTTGGCTTAGTTGAGAACACTCTCTCTTCAGAGTTATAATCATGGATTCAAGCCCCACCCTAGGAACGGAGCACACAATGTAGGCCAGCGCAGTACAGAAGTAACGCTGCATTGTTGGAGATGCTATTATTTGGATGACACGTTAAACCATTCCTGTGGTTAGGTGGATGCTAAAGATCACAAGACGCCGTTTGGAGAGTAGGGAATTCATCCAGTATCCTGGCTACGTTCCAGCCTCAATCACCATCAAAATTTAGATTAACTAGTCAATTATCCAAATATTATTTGTGGCATCTTGCTGCATGCAAATTGGCTGCTGTGTTACCTAAATAATAGCCATTCCCTATACATGAAACGCTTTAAAATGTTTAAAACTAGGGTGCCTTCTTTCTTTACAAAAGGAGTGATTTAAAAAAAAAACTGCTCCCTATTTAAGTCAGACAAAGCTGTAACAAAATGCAATTTTCTTTATTTAAAAAGAGGAAATAACACCCAGAATTATTATTTTTACACTAAATACTTCTGATATTTTTTCCCTCCAGTGTTTAATATTGGAAGAATTAGATTTTTTTTTGATTTTTTTTTTTTTAAAAAGGAGAATTCTTTTTACTAGTTTTGCTAAAAGATTGACACACAGTACAGGAATACTTACACTACACATAAGAGAAACGCGGAGGCCAGTGGTGGTAATGTCATTGTCAGGTTCCAGTCGAAGCTTTTTTCGAACTTTAATGAGGAAAAGGATAACTTCTATTACCAAAATTGTGCACACAGAAACAAAACTAAGTATGCTAGCTTAAAACAATACTGACAATTTTTATCCTGCACCGAGACACTCTTTGATTGGAGGAGGAAGCAAGAATTTGCAACATTTTGAAACTGTAAAGCCAACTGGAAATCTAGCACATGGACTCATAGCACAGAAGGCCATTCAGCCCATCGTGTCTGTGCCGGCTCTTTGAAAGAGCTATCTAATTAGTCCCACTCCCCTGCTCTTTCCTCATAGCCCTGCAAATTTTTCCTGTAAGTATATATCCAATTCCCTTTTGAAAGTTACTATTGAATCTGCTTCCACCACCTTTTCAGACTGCATTCCAGGCACACAAGTGACCCACTCAAATCATTTGATGATGATTATGTTAAGCAAGTGGCATTTTATCTGGTGCTGGACACTAACTCCAGCCATCCAATTCAATTGCTAAGTTTACTGCAGGTTTGGATTCGAGCACAACATCTCAGCTTGGGAGACTGAACATTCCCCACTGAAAGAGAGGGAAAAATATACATACACACTGAGGGAGTCACCTTGAGCTACTACTGCACATCTTGTAATTAGAAAGCTCCAACATGTTAAAGATGCATTAAGATTTCTAAGCTTCAATTTCAAATTTTAGAAGTCATGGAAATCAGTCAAATAAATGCTTTATAACACTCCATCACCTGCACAGCTGAAAATTAAAGCTACAGAACCAGTGACCAGCACACTCATTAGATTATAGAAGCCATTAATCAGTAAGCAAAACTTTAAAATATATACCCGTCTACTGACAAAACGAGGTGGTTTGCAAAAGTATGAACAAGCTTCCTGTGTTACAGGAGCAAAGGACAGTGAGCAATTACTCCCCTGCCAAGTAATAGTTAGTTTACTACAGTGGTGCTCCTGGTTTAATAAACCATGGTTTAATAATAATAGTTTAAAGATCACACGATCACAAGTTTGACTATATCATAATTCAGTTATTTTATGTGAAAAGCCACAATTTTGGCACTCAGAATAACTACTTACTTAATTCCCTGGAAATTTCAGAAGCTCTGGTTTCACTTGCTTGAAGTTTGTGCAGTAATTCTGCTACTATGTGCTGCCTTACCAGGTACAATACCACAGAATACCGCTAAAAGAAAAGAAATAATCAAAGAGGAAGTTACATTCAACGAACAGATACAATCCTCCTTCAAATCAAATGCAAGTGTGCATACCTAGATAACACAAACTCACACTTGCAATACTAAAGGTGCTAGTTGTATTATAAGCAATAAAACATTGGTTGCAAATGTCACATATGGAGTGTAATCAGGTTTTACCTTGGCAAAATGTCCCCAAAATATATTTAAGTAGTTAGCTCCACGAGATGTCAAATTGAGCAGGGGTGTGATATCAATGGGTCGACATGGCCTTTTTGGTTCTACTCCAGGTTTATTTGATGAAAAGTAACTCTTAGATAAAAAAGAATACAGAAGGTTAAAAACTTTTGGTAATAAAATTCAGTGTCAAATTAAAGCTATTAACGTTCAAGGTACTTCTAGCCTTCAAAGAGCTGAACCTAAAGCCAAAGAGTCTTTCGCACAACATTCTCTCAATACCATCTCAAGCTGTTGACACCTCAAGTATTCAAAGTTTCCTCAGGGGAAGAGATTCTTCACTCATATGGAGGGAGGTGAGGGGGGAAGGGAGAATATCAAAAGCAGGAATGGACTCTCTTGCCAGTTATGATTCAGGAGTATAAAAAAAACACTCCAGGAATAGAAATCTTGTCTAAAGTTCAGAAACAGGCCATTTGGCTCAACAGGTCTATGCTGGCATTTATGCTCCACATGAGCCTCCTCCCACCTCTCTTCATCTAACATATCCTTCTAACCAGAGGTCAATGAATGACCTGAGAGACCTTGACAGCAATGAAATGGGAGGAGAACAACACAATAAAAGGAAAAACTTGGCCAAACACCATTTATTCTTCAAGAACAAAAAGGTAGTTGTAGACTTTCATCCCATCAGTCTGGGCCAATTTCAGCCCAAAGGTGAAAGGTCAAAGTCCTGTCCATCCTGCAATCCTTCCCCCCACATCATGCTAGATACCAAAGGGTGGGGGCTCCAGCACTTGTGGAGTGACAATTCTTCTCTGGAGTAACAATGTGTATTTTACTTGGTGTTGTGCGACCTCTCTATTTTATCTGTCACAGGGGCAAAGATTTTCTCTCTCATCTCCAAATAGTTTAATTAATAACCACAGGATGTTGAGCAGCATCTATCTGCAAAGGCACTATGATGGATTCCACTGTAATACACAGGTCATAATCACCTTTAGCCAAATGGTAACTCACACTCCACAAAAGCTTTGTCTGCTAGTTTCATTTTCTGTAATCACGATTGTATCTGCTTTCCCCCACCCCCCAAAAAACTGTGTGTTAGTTGGGGAAAGTCTTTTGAGCTAGCAAAATGAGTTACACATAGTCCACAATATAACACTCCAGTACCGTTTCTTCCTTTGAGCAGCTCATTTGTACCAGCCCTTCTCCTCGATTTTCAATGCTCTCATTGTCTACCAGCCTCCCAAACCTGGTAGTGACTTCTTAGTTGAAATCTTAATTAGCCCTTGCACTGAGCGGTGACTCATCATCTGTGATTTCAGCTGATCTCTAAACTGCTCTTCACTTCTTCCTCCGACTTCCTTTCCCTTCTGTCGTCATTCAACCTCAACCCTGCATATCAAACCAGCACACTCCCTTAATTATTACCCCCCCCCCCCCAATACTGCCATCCCCTGAATAATTATCTCCGATCACTTGATCTCCCTCATAACCCCATGCCAAAATTTAAACTTCTCCACTCTTGCTCTCAGCACTTTTCAGGAAAAAAACCCACATCAGCTCGGTTACCAGCACCTTCTCGAACCAAACTCCTTCTTTCTACTTTCCATGCATTACAATATCACATGGTTAGTCAATCTGCTAAACAGCTGTCTTGTCTCTGCTTTTGATATTCTCATTGCTGTCAGTGTAATGCATCCCTAGTAAAACAACCACCTTCAAAACAGAGACCCACAGGCTCTTGTGCATTTGGCGTACAACTGGCCTGTTCATCCATTGCTAGATATGGGTTGACCACCTCAAGCACCATCACCCCTGTTGTCTGCTGCCACTCCACACTGTCTGCCTCAAATGTACTTTCCCTCCCTATTGTCTCCATCATTCTCAAGCCTCTTCTTTCCAGTCCTGACACTGCAATACTCTGTACCTTCAAACGCCTTTCCCCACTCTCTCCTCAAAACTAATCTCTTCCACGAGACCAACCACCTGCTCGCTTAATCCCTTTCTAACCAACTATCTCTCCTTGGCTCAATGCTAGTGAACAACTGCTCCCTTTTCCCCAGGGATTGTCCTCCCCATTAAAAAGCCCATCCTTGATTCTGCTATCTGTCCCATCATTTCTAAACTCTTTTCTTTCTAAAAGTCCTTGAACATGTCATCACTACCAAACTCCACACCCATTTCTTCCACCATTCTCTGTTCAAATATAGTAGGTTTGGCTTTTAGCCACCCACAGCACCAAAGTCACCAACGATAGTCTACACAACTGCACAATAATCCCATAACCATTCCACTGCCTTCAATATCGGACAACTCTATTGCCTTTCTTCTGTGTCCTCCCTGTGGCATTATTGCTTCATTGTGCCATCTCTGCTTGCTCTAATGTAGTTGGCACATCTCCTGAAAAAGAGCTTTACCACAGTCAACTCCAGTGTGGCAAAATGTTCCATTTTTAACCCTCTCCTAGTCACCCGATCTCAGCAACTTACCCATAAGCATGGGGGGGGGGGGGGGGGTCAGTGTCCAGCTTTACCGTTACACCACGACTGTTGTTGTACTGTCTATCCAATAGCAATGTGAATGAGCCAGAACTTCCTCCAGCTAAACATTAGCGAGACCAAAGCCACCTTTCGGATGAAATGTTAAACCGAGGTGGACGTAAAAGATCACATGGCACTATTTCGAAGAACAGCAGGGAAGTTCTACCCGGTGTCTAAGTCAATATTTATCCCTCAACCAACATAACTTGAATAGATTATCTGGTCAGTATCACATTGCTGTTTGTGGGACCTTGGTGTGTGCAAATTGGCTGCCGTGTTTCCTACATTACAACAGTGATAACACTTCAAAAGTATTTCATTGGTGTCTGAATACAAAGTACGTACAGTTAAAAAATACATTTTTTTTGTTGAATCAATTATTTTTTAGTTAATAGTTGCAAAGCCTTAATTTTGAGGTCTAGTGTGCCTCTATTTTTGAGTTTCCCCGATAGCAAAACACTTGAATATTATAGTGGTGCAGAAGTTGCTGTCCCTGTTATTTGAAGACCTAAAACGCACCTGTTTTATAGAATTTTACAGTATTTTAAAGTGGACTGAAGTATGGCACTCACCATTAGCCTGCACTGGTTCTAGGTTTGGTGTGATCATGCCTTCAGTTAATTAATGAACAGTGAGCAGATTCAGATTTCCCCTGATTTCATTTATCTTCATCTGATCAGGAACAGAGCCACTGACTCTTAGTGGCCAGTTTTTAATATTTTTAGTTCATGCACTGCGATCCTGCAACAAACCCATTATAGTGACGCTGAACTCGGGGCACTGAACTAGTGTAAAAACCCCAAAACATGACCACTATCAATGAGACGGTGGATGTTACTCCCTGGATTTTAGAAAGGCATGTGACAAAATAGATGTATTTTTATCTGATGTTATTTTAAAACTTCATATTTTGGGGAACTGGGTAGTCTAGTGGATAAAACAGCAGCCTTTCAAATCCTGTCCAAGCTGATAGAATTAACGTATCTCCCTCTGTAAGGATCCTATGTGAAATGACTGGGCAGTCTCCGTCAAGTTCCTAATGTGCAAGGGCCCATAGGACAAAACTATACTTAATTTGGTACGAATTAGCAACCTCCCTCAGAGGTCACAGGATGGCTGGTGTGGGAAATGGAAAACTGTCACACTGCTGCAGTAGGGATTTGCGTTATGGCACATTGTTGGGTATAACGGAGGAAACTTTATCTGGATTTAGCTGTGCTAAACTGACTTGGGCGTGTTTGTTGTTGACACTGGTTGTCCGATATGGAAAGAATTGCAAATTCCAGCACCAACATCCCTCACCTTGAGGAGCTCAAAAATGTTAGGACATTTACAATAAAAGCTCAAGTCGTTGTGCAAATGGAGTTTAGCAGCAGGTCTGTCCTGATACAGTGTTGTTGCCTCCCTGATAACAGGCTTGAGAGGGATTCCATCGCAGTTTTCAAAGATATACAGACTTTGTGATTGATTCACTTTCTATTGGATACATTTAAGGGGAAGCTGGATAAACACACGAGAGAGAAAGGAATAGAAGGTTATGCCGATAGGGTTCGATAGAGGGTTGGGAGGAGGCACGTGTGAAGCATAAACACCAGCATGGACCAGTTGGGCCGAACGAACTGTTTACGTGCTGTGTATTCTATGTAATTCTATGCAAAGCGTTTTAGGACATCCCGAGATCGTGAAAGGCACTATATAAATACAAGTCTGTCTTTCTTTATGCTGTTCCCACCAAAATATTTATCTATACTTGTACCTCAATTCCATTCCACTCCCCAGCTGCATGCTCAGATCAACAGAACACCATTTGGGTGACTTGCTTGACCTCAAGCTATAGTTTAAACTCCCCATCCAGTGCACGCAACAGCACAACCTATTCCCACCTGAAAATACACCTTTTCAGTACCTACCTCACAGCCGATGAAATCCTCATCATTGCCTTGATCACCGCCAGATTCAACTTTTCCAAAACCCTCCTAAGCCCCATCCAACCAACACCAATTCATCCAGAAATCCACCACCTGCTCAGCCATCACCCCAAGTTCTTCCACTGACTCCTTGACCATTAACACCATAATTTCAAAATCCTCTGCTCACTATCCCACCATTGCAATTTCTTCCAGCCCGCCAGTGGATTTAAAATCAGAGCTGCACAACAACATCAAACTTGTCCATCTGCACATTTCCTTTCCAGGTTAATCACATGTGCATTGCTCTTACTGTACTAGCAATACTTGTTATAACTATAAAACCTAAAGTTCACAGAAATCCAAGCCTCCAGATAATTATGCCCTGGAACATTCATAATATATCACTCATCAATGGAAAGACTGCTACCTGTATATCTGAATTCATGCAAATGCAGATGCGTGCCACACACGAATCCACTGATGAAAGACATTAGTAGTCAACCCTAGATGACCCTTGCTGAGACAATCATTTCAATTCAAAAGGACACACATGGAAGAAAAAAAATTGCTACTCATGAGTTTTCAAATGCCATTGTGCAATCTGGATTTGGTTTAAAATCAAACTGTAGTCTCATTGGTGACTTTTTCAGCAAAGGGGTCCCATTGTTCCCAAAATCCAGCTAAATGTATGAAGTATCTGCTTGAATTATTTCAGACTGATGGCAAATATATCAAGGTTAATTCAAAATGCCTATGACATTTGATGAATAGCATGAAGGCCTAGCAACTGCTGTCCCCATTACATTTACAGACAATAAGGAAATCCACTGTACCATCACCATCATGGTTAGCCTAAAAATTGGGAATCCTTTGTGTGATTCTAAAATCGGCTTAATAAATACCAAAACTAATGGGAGATAATATCTGCCTTTCTAGCAATTATCTGAAAAAATTGTGCATAGACTTAAAAGGCTCAACAGAATTCAAAGCCTTTCCAATCTGTGGCTCATGCCATTTACTCAATGGTGTTAAGTCATTTTAAGCTTGTTCATAACTATTCTTCACTTTATCATTCACTATGTGCCTTGTTTAAGTATATACACAAGCTGAAACAAAGACACTGCAGTTTGCTATAGTGAATCCAAGAGTCATTCCTATTGTGAAAAGACCAGTGATATTCAGGATCAATGCAATTTGTTGCTTATCGTGTGGCACCCCTCCGCAGAATTTTTGTTCAGTGACGCAAAATGCGAAGCCCTGAATAACCATAATCAATGGTGAAGATACTTTCTGAAATGGATGAAGCATCTGTGTGTTGTATTGTGCATAAGTCATTAACTCATACAAAAAAATACAATTCTCTTTAAACTCTGAAGACTGACAATTTGTCTTGGATAGTTTTAGAATTGGTGCAACATGTACCAATTCTAAAACTATCAAACATGTACCAGCTTTGGAGTACCATGCTGAAATGATCACAGCAAGCAAGGATATTTAAATTCATCAGTTCTGACAGAGAAAACGACAATAGTCTGAGCAGTCAGATTCACTGTTTGACACCCAGCGTCAGCATCAAGCACGCTCAGATCAGGTATAATACAGCCAAAGGTATAGCCCCAGGAATAGATTTCTCCAAGTCACAGACAAGCCATGCTTGTAGATTTCCTGAACAAGCTCCCAGTTTATGAGTAGAAGGTATACAGAGGCTGCCCATAAATCACTTCACATCGGATCCTTACAGCTGGATAATCACCTCATCTGACGGAATTCAAACCCTGGTCCCAGAGGTAAAAGAAGTCACAAACCCACCATACCACCCAGTCCTCTTTCATTCCGATCCATTAACCAGAGTGATTCTGACCCTACACGATCTAGAAACAATCTCTAATTACAGCATCCCTAGCAACTAGACAGTAACAACCACACAATTAATTTATTACAACACTTGCTGTGGTTTACAATTTGCAGCTTGCTCAATGAGCAAACTACCTGGTCTGATAATGATCCGGGGGCATTCTTGTTCATCACGATCCAAAAAAAAAGGGACCGACAGAGAGAAAGAGACAAGTTGAAGAGAGGGGAGAGTTGGAGACTAAATACGAATTTTTAAAAAAATGGCATGGTAACAGCATAAGAAACCTGCTATAAACAGGCCATTACTTTACAACAGAACCTGTAACTTTTTATTCCACTATTACTAGCAGATTGTTTCCATCCTGCTGCATCTACTAAATACTTCAATATTGGTAAATAGATTTAATATAAAAAGTTTTCTTTGGTTTGCTCAAATTTCAGTACCAAGTTGTAAAATCCTCTTATCTAGTCCTCACATGCAATAAGATGGCAACAGCTTACCGTAAAAGGACACACTCTTGAGTTTACTTTTATTGACAGGTAGGGAGGATACTGGTCTTCTTGAATAAATTCTGTATCTGTGTGGCAAATCCTTAAAAATAAAATAATATACATTAATCCTGCGTTTCTGAAAAAATAATTTCCTACCACTGATTCCACCATCACACCTCTTCTTTAACAGAGACCAAACTATCGACTGCAGTTCTTCTCAATGCTGCTCTGATCAGCTGACAAGAGGTGCTGTTCCAACACTACCTTTGCTAGGAGTTTGAGTATGCTACTACCTTGGCATGCTGACTCCAGCAGCGTGGCCAAGAACTAGAGGAACTTGCCCATTAGGAGACAGTTGATTGTAAGCGTTGGTGCCCATCAGGATTCCAAAATTTTGCTCGAGAGGCCAAAGAAAAAGCAGCATATTTGCTCATGTTTGTATTATAATAAACTATTTGAGCACAGTATGCCCATTTACTTGAGGTACAGGGGAGGGAGGAAAGGAGCAAGGAGAGAGAAAAAACAAGTAGAGTCTAGAAAAATGTGGAAGTCTAACCATTATCACATTTGGTGTTTTGTATTCCTTCGCTCACTCGATATTCAAATAATTATCCTAGTCCCCATTTACAATGCGAGAATCGACCAGGATCCAATTCAACATTGGTTTCGCTTATTGTGAATAGACCATCTTCAGTCTCTATTAGTCTTCATCATTCCTGTCCTGAGTCTATGCTGGGTCAGTATGCCTGATCAAGACTGCCAATATAGTTACCCCCACTCTGCTTGCAATACAAGGCTCCCAAATAACAGGAGTATCTATGAGCACAGAAAAATGCATTAAAATCTGCTCTGCACAGGGACTGCTCCCCATCACGAGTCTGGAGCACTCTTGCAACAGCACAAGCAATGCAAGCTTCAGCTGCTCATAGTCCAGAGGGACTGTGGTTTCTCATTACATTAATAAAATTGAACTAGCCATGAAACAGGTAGCATATATCTAGCTACATTAAAAGTCTTCATATCATGCACACTTCCTGTGCCACACATCCTGTAATACTGCCCCGTCACACTTTTTTGATAAAACCCCATTGTTATAAAACAGTGCATCTATAGTCTCAAGTAGTCAACATCACAGGAGATCTGCTAGTATATTTAATTTAAAAAACCCATCACCTGCTACATTTCCACAAAGTTCCACAACAACTTGCAATTATATAGCGCTTTTAATTAGGAGAACGTTCCAAGGCACTTCACAGGAGCACAATCAGACAAAAATTAACACCAAGCCAAAGATCGAGTTATTGGGATGGGTGACTAAAAAAGTGGTAGGTCATTAAGGAGGGTCTTAATGGAGGAGAGAGAGGTGGAGAGGTTTAGGGAGCTGCGGGCACTGACCATACTGTAACTGACACTAACAGCCAAACAATATTATGCATCATTTAATGATTTAAATTTTTTAAAATACAGGGCACATTTGTCCTAAAATTTAAAGTTTCATTTATTTTTATTCTGCTCCTTTGCTCTCTTCCTTTCTCTGCTCATGTTTTCTTCATTAGCCAAGAAGGCTGGAGTCTGAGACACAGACCTCCAAATTTCTGATTCACAGTAAAGCAGGGTGCTCACAAAAGACCAATACTAGGATCCCATCAACAACAGTCAGTTACACAAAACTGTAGCACATCCTGATGCCTATTACTAGATCATTAGAGGTTTGGGAGCAGATTGCTTACCTACCATGTTGAAGATAATTGCATTTTTCAAAGTGTTTGCAAAGCACTCGATGCACATGTGTGCGCACACATGCCCACTCACTCAACTACAGTACAGTAGGGCCCTCTCTTTGAAGATCAGATCTATTCTGTGACCACCAATGCCATTCCACCTGCAACCAACTGAATGAGGAATGGCTCTGGTGGATGCAGAGTAGGGAGCAGGCGAATTCCAACCAGTCAATTCAGTGTCATGAAACACCAACGATACTTAGGACTGTTTTGTTCAGTGAGCAGCTTTGAGACTTCTACATAGGAACAAGAGGAGGCCATTCAACCTCTCGAGCCTGTTCAGCCATTCAATTAGATTATGGCTGATCTGTATCTCAACTCTACTGTACCTGCATGGTTCCATATCCATTAATATAATTACATCGATTCTATTCATGGATATGGAACCAAGGCTGGTAGATAGACCTTACCTAACAAAAATCTATCAATCTCAGTTTTGAAATTTTCAATTGACCTAGTCTCAACAGCTTTTTGAATGAAGAGAGTTCCAGATTTCCACTACCCTTTGTGTGAAGAAGTACTTCCCAACATCACCCCTGAACAGCCTACATGGTCAAGGGTTTGTAAAGCTAGAAAAATACAGAATGACCAGGTCCTGGAATTTTATACATAGAAATGTATCACTTGTCACTTGTCATATAAAACTTGAGTTCAATCGTACCACAAGGAGCAAACATCTTCAGATGACTATTTCAAGGTCAGGAAGCCTCGTTTGTGGGTCCTCTTATATTAAAAATGGACAGTCAGAAGACTATTTTTACTCAGATTTGGCCAGAGTAACTATTCTCAACTTTATCACCAGGCAAGAAAACAAAGTCTTAGCCACATAGCTTTGCTTGGACTATTCCCCCACCTCCCCCAAAGGAATTGCAATGAAAACACATAGAAAACCAGAATATCCAACAGCAGCAAAATCACACACATCCCACCCAAAACTACTTGCCAAAAACGGAGAGAAAGCATTTCTCCCTTCCTCAAATTTCAACTGTACATATAGAACTACACAGGTTGGAGTGTCTTTTCAAGTTGCAGGGCAATTGGAGTTCAGGCAACATTTCAAGGCTTATGTTGTCTCAGTGTTTTAATGCAACAGCCTGCATATTGGTCTAGATGTAAAAAAACAGAAGTTGCGATGTAGGGTGGGGTGGAAATGATTTACTGATTGTGGAGTGGAACCATGCTCCTCACCTTTGGGTTCAGATCTAGCCTAGGTGGACATGAAGAACTTTACCTTTGACAAGCCTTCAACGAGAAACTTAACTATACACTTATAGAATCTGATTTTTTTTTAATGGAGCGGGGTGGTGGTAAGAAGAGGAAGAATATAGATGATGCATGGGTTAGCATACTGTCCTTTCATCTTATAGGATTGACAAGTTACAAGGTGAGAATTTATCAACTTTTTTTTAATCAAAAGATGGTGTAATGCAGGAGTTCACAGCATGTTGTTTCACAGAATTTCACTCCAGCCCTTATTCCTCAGTTTATAGAGTATAACTACACTGCAGGAATTGGTCTCAAACCACATGTATCCAAAAGGACTCCATTCTCCAGCCAATTTTTAATGTTTGGAGACTGCCACCGAGAGCATAGGCTCTCAAAAAGTAAACACTTTGTAAGTTTAAATTCAAGTGGTTCATCGGACTACCTTTTAAAAAAAATAACTTGGCATTACACTGAAGTACAATTATATTGCATATATGAAATACCGCAGTTAGTCTCACCTTTAAATTTAGTACAGTTGGGAGACAACTCCCAAAATCATACTGTAAATCTGATACTGCTTCACATCAGGCCAAAAGTGGCAACATGACATTAGACCAATAGGAATTGCTAGACAAAAGAAGACCACGCTCCATCTAGTTTGCCTTCAACCATCCTGGCACACTCATGATACAATGATAATGGCATTGTTGACTAATCATTGCAATCAATCTCTCCCAATTAGTCCACAAGAGACCCAGAATTGAGGCGAGGAAACTCCCAGTGGTGGAGAGCTTTGGAAACCATAGATCCAAAGTCACCTGCTCCACCCACCACGTGTCATGTCTTAAATTACTAATATACTGTATCCCAAAATGTTATTTTCTGAAAGAAATCTCTCTCATTTGCATTTGAATCATTACTAACTGCTTTCACTGTTTCCCTTGGGAACCTGTTCCAGAGATTCGCTCACTGAAATGGTGTTTCCGCAGATTATTTTTGAATTTGTCCCCCTTCAAATCGCTCTGGTTCTACTGTTCTGGACAAGGTGAAACCGATTGTCATGGTCTACATTATGTAGTCCCTTTAGAATCCTAAAAACAGCAATCATATCACCACTCAACCATCTCTTTTCCAGTGTGAACATGCCCAATTTACATAATTGCTCTTCATAATCCAATTCCTCCCTCCCCTCAATCATTCTGGCACAGATTGTATGACTAATTCATATTTATTCCTAAAATAATATTTCAGTAACTTCCAAATAACTCTCACCTGATCAATTGTGCAGTTACTTTTCTTTAAAGTTTGATATTTAGCTATATTTCTTGGTTAAGGAATATATATTTCAAGTTATTTAACGTGGCACCAAAAATTCAACATTGCTACAAAATTCAAATAGTCTTAGATGTTAGATAATCTCTCGATTATTACCTGAGCCACATGCAAATTGGAATAGAGATAAGCAGATTAGAGAGGTGAACACGTGGCTGAAGGAGTGGTGTGGGAAAGAGGGGTTCCATTTCATGGGACACTGGCACCAGTACTGGGACAGGAAGGAACTGTACTGTTGGGATGGGCTCCACCCGAACCAGACTAGGACCAGGGTCCCACGGAAAGGATAAATAGGGCAGTCACAAGGACTTAAACTAGTAAATGGCCGGGGGGGGGGGGGGGGGGGGGGTCCAGGTGGAAATGGTAGTATAAATAATTCTAAAACAAATGAAAAAGAGAGTAGAGTAATATTTAAATATTACATGCAGTAAATTAAAATACATGCCTGAAATCTGTCATTATTTCCAGTGTTGCGATATCGTTAGAGCATTAAGAGGCCACCAGTATCTACAAAGCAGGAATTCCACCGATTGTTGTGGCTAGGATTATTTTTGAAATAGTTCCATGCTTCATTATAACTCCAAGCTGATGTGCTTCTATAATTTATCGTATTGCTTACCTTAACTGCACTTGAATTGACTGCACACCATTCTTTGAAAATCTTGAAGAAAAGAAATAAAACTAGATTTCAATGTTTTATAGTAAAAGCAAAAACATATAATTGGGCATCAGTTTCTGTGTAAAAAAAAAAACCAAATATTATGCAAGTCTGCAAATGCACAACTCATTTCATGGAAGCAAACGGCACACAGCATGGACTAGTGCTAGGTCAGTGAGCTTGTTAACATTTTTACAGCCCACCTTCCCCTCAACCTGTGGTAATCAGCAGATGTGCTACTTTCTGTCTCTGGGCATCCATTCACAGCTTTCCCACTCCAGGGTGTTGCCAGAGCAGACATATATTAAGAAACAGATTATGACCTTGAACAAGGTTGGCGAGTAACCCTGCATTAAATCAGTACGGTTAAATTGTAAAGCAACATTTTATTGTAAAATATCCATATTTCTAACTGGCAACAGCTGCAGACTCCCAGTTTAAACCTTTCCCCTGTATGTAATAGAAACTGCAAGTTAAGGAATGGTGTAAAGAAACAAAAGTCATGCACAGCTCCAAATTTGCCATTCCAAGTTAAGCATTGGAGCAGATGATGTACCCACTCATTTGGCCAGAAAACTCTCAAACTGGCTGAAAGATACCATAAAAATCATAGAAATTGCAGCATAGGAGGTTGTTGTTCGGTCCATCGTACCTGTGCCAGAAAGGCTAATGGATTTAAATTGGGCTTGAAAAGAAAAAGGCCAACTACAGCTCCATTAACATACTGTTCATCATTACGGTATCCATAATTCAGAAGTTATGGCTCCAAAAACAAAAATTAGAGCTTGCCAAAAGCAATGAAATCAAGAATGCAAATTTTTAGAATTTGATTTCAAGACTTCACTGAATAATGCTAGATTACGAGTGTCAGTGAAAGGAGATGGGGTGATGCTGAGAAGTCACATCTAGTAGCGCAAGATCACCTCAAGGAAACCCTCAAGTTGTTCTGCAGATTTTTAGTAAAAGAGAGCTCTGACTTTTTCTCCTCATACTTTTTGCTGGCAATTCCCACATCCCTCAAAAATGTGTTAACTCCTTGTTGAGATACAAGTCCACTGACACTGGCTACACTTGATACCTTGCCCAAGTTGGCATGCTTCACATGAGCCTGGAAAATGAACATTCAACTGCAGGGGGCATCACAGCTGAATATTATATTATATATGTGGACATTTCCCCCTACCAAAGTCAGGGGTGCTGGAGCCAAATGCAGCAAAGCTACCACTAACCTGACTGAGAACAGCTAACTCAGGAAACAATGGAACATTGGCAAGACTACCTGTGGGAGGTGTCCAAAAAAGAATTTAACGTGATACAGAACCAATTTATACCACTAAGGGGAAAGAGCGCTACTTGCCAAAAAAAAGCCATGGACTACAAGAGGTAAGGGACAACATAAAACTAAAAGAAAAAGTATATAAGAATGCAAAAAATAGCACAGATCCTGGTGAATGGGAAAGATACAAAGAACAGCTAAGGGTGACAAGACAGATAGTAAGAGCTACAAAAAGTATGAAAAGAAACTTGCAAGGGATATCAAAATCAACACAAAAAACTTTTACAATTATATTAGGAAAAAGAGGGTGGTTAAGAGCACTGTTCCCTTTAAGGTGCGCGGCCGTGTACTAATCCTCGAGCTGCCGCGCAGTTGAATTGAAATGCCGCGCAGAGCCGGACAGCAGCTGGAGCAGGGGAACGGCCAGATAAAAACATCAACGACTTTGCGTCCCTCTGCGCATGCGCGGTATCACGGAGCCGCGCATGCGCACCCAATCCTCTCTGCACACCCCAAGGAAACTAATTTTGAATCAGGGACGGGGACTCACCATAATTAACGTAAGCAAATTAACAGAAATGAATAATGGCACTAGAAAGTGACAAATTCCCAGGACCAGATGGTTTTCATCTCAGGATTTTAAAGGAAGTAGGCGAGAACACTGCAGATGCCCTAACTGTAATCTTCCAAAGTTCTCTTGATTCAGGAACCGTTCCTTTAGATTGGAAAATTACACGTCACTCCACTATTTAAGTAAGGTGAGAGGGAAACCAGGGAATTATAGACCAGTTAGCCTAACATCTATTGTCAGGAAATTACTAGAGTCTATAATTAAGGATAGAGTGACTGAACACTTTGAAAATTTCAGCTGATCAGAGAGAGCCAGCATGGATTTGTAAAGGGTAGGTCATGTCTGACGAACCTGATTGGATTTTTTGAAGAGGTGACTAAAGTAGTGTACTGGGGAAATGTCTATGGATGTTATTTATATGGACTTCCAGAAGGCATTCGATAAAGTCCTTCATAAGAGACTATTAGCTAAAGTTGGTGCTCATGGAATTAAGGGCAAATTATTGACCTGGTTAGCAGCAGGAGACAGAGAGTAGGGATAATGGGCAGATACTCTAATTGGCAGGATGTGACTAGTCCCACATGGATCTGTGTTGGGACCTTAATTATTCACTGTATTTATTAACGACTTGGATGACAGGATAGAGAGCCACATATCCAAGTTTGCTGATGACACAAAGATAGGCGGCACAGTAAGCACTGTAGATGGAAGCATAAAATTACAAAGAGATATTAATAGATTAAGTGAATGGGCAAAACTGTGGCAAATGGATTTCAATATAGGCAAGTGTGAGGTCATCTACTTTGGACCTAAAAAGAATGATTACAGCACAGAAGGAGGCCATTCGGCCTGTCGAGCCTGTGCTGGCTCTCTGCAAGAGCTCTTCAGCTAGTCACACTCCCCCGCCCTTTCCCCATAGCCCTGCAAATTTTTCTCCTTCCGGTACTTATCCAATTCCCTTTTGAAAGCCACGATTGAATCTGCCTCCACCACCCTCTCAGGCAGTGCATTCCAGATCATAACCACTCGCTGCATAAAAAAGTTTTTCCTCATGTCGCCTTTGGTTCTTCTGCCAGTCACCTTAAATCGGTGTCCTCTGGTTCGTGTTCCTTCTGCCAATGGGAACAGTTTCTCTCTATCTACTCAGTCTAGACCCCATATGATTTTGAACACCTCTATCAAATCTCCTCTCAACCTTCTCTGCTCTAAGGAGAACAACCCCAGCTTCTCCAGTCTATCCACATAACTGAAGTCCCTCCTCCCTGGATCCATTCTTGTAAATCTTTTCTGCACCCTCTCTAAGGCCTTCACATCCTTCCTATAATGTGGTGCCCAGAATTGAACACAATACTCCAGTTGAGGCCAAACCAGTGTTTTATAAAGGATAGATCAGAGTACTTTCTAAATGGTGAAAAGCTAGAAGCAGTGGAGGTCCAAAGAGACTTAGAGGTCCAGGTACATAGATCATTAAAATGTCATGGACAGGCATAAAATATAATCAAAAAGGCTAATGGAATGCTGGCCTTTATATGCTGCCTTATATCCAGGTACGGTGGCATAGTGGTTATGTTACTGGACTAGTAATCCAGAGGCCTGGATTAATGATCCAGAGACAGGAGTTCAAATCCCACCAATTCAATTCAGTTAATTAAATAAATCTGGAATTAAAAAGCTAGTGTCAGTAATGGTGATCATGAAACTACCGGATTGTTGTAAAAACCCATCTGGTTCACTAATGTCCCTTAGGGAAGGAAATCTGCCGTCCTTACCTGGTCTGGCCTACATGTGACTCCAGACAGTAATGTGGTTGCCCCCTGAAATGTCCTAGCAAGCCACTCAGTTGTACCAAACCAAAGTGTCGACAAAGAAGTACTTCAGCGGCTCAAGAAGGCGGCTCACCACCACCTTCTCAAAGACAATTAGGGATGGTCAGTGAATGCTGGCCTTGCCAGCGATGCCCACATCCCGTGAACGAATAAAAAAAATATCTAGAGGATAATAGAAACATAGAATCTAGGAGCAGGAGTAGGCCATTCGGCCCGTCGAGCCTGCTCCGCCATTCGATACGATCATGGCTGATCATCCAAATCCAGTACCCTGTCCCTGCTTTAATCCCCACAGTACACATATCCCACCCTAGCCCCGTAACCCCACGTATTTAATTCCCCCTAACATATCCCATCCTATCCCCATAACCCCACATATTTAATCCCCCCTAACACTAAGGGTCAATTTATCATAGCCAAATCAACCTAACCCACACATTTTTGGACTGTGGGAGGAAACCGGAGCACCCGGAGGAAACCCACGCAGACACGGGGAGAATGTGCAAACTCCACACAGACAGTCACCCGAGGTCAGATTCGAACCCGGGTCTCTGGCGCTGTGAGGCACCAGTGCTAACCACTATGCCACCGTGGTGTCCCGCAGGGATCTGTGTTGGGGCCGCAACTATTTACAGTACTTATTAACGACTTAGATGATGGGATAGAAAGCCCATATCCAAATTTGTAAATGACACATACATAGGCGGCATTATAGGTAGTGTAGATGAAAGCATAAAATTACAAAGGGATATTGATAGATTAAAAGAATGGGCAAAACTGTGGTAAATGGATTTCAATGTGGACTTTGGACCTAAAAAGGATAGAGCAGGGTACTTTCTAAATGGTGAAAAGCTAAAAACAGTGGAGGTCCAAAGAGACTTGGGGGCCCAGGTACATAGATCATTAAAATGTCATGAACAGGTACAGAAAATAATCAAAAAGGCTAATGGAATGCTAGCCTTTATATCTAAAGGACTAGAATACAAGGGGTTAGAAGTTATGCTGCAGCTATACAAAGCCCTGGTTAGACCACACTTGGGGTACTGAGAGCAGTTCTGGGCACCACACCTTAGGAAGGATATATTAGCCTTGGTGGGAATGCAGTGTTGATCAGGTTTACCAGAATGATACCAAGGGTTAAATTATGAGGAGAGATTACAATCCTAATTTGTGTATTCTCTCGAATTTAGAAGGTGAAGGGGTGATCTGATCGAAGTTTTCAAGATATTACGGGGAACAGATTTTCCGCTGGTTGGGAAGTCTAGGACTAGGGGGCAGAGTCTAAAAACTGGAGCCAGGCCTTTCAGGAGTGAAATTAGGAAACACTTCTACACACAAAGGGTGGTAGAAGTTTGGAACGTTCTTCCGCAAAAGGCAATTGATGTTAGATTAATTGTTAATTTTAAATTTGAGATTGATAGATTTCTGTTAACCAAAAGTTTTAAGGGATATGGGGCAAAGGCGGTTATATGGAGTTAGGTCACAGATCAGCCATGATCTCATTGAATAGCGGAACAGGCTTGAGGGCTACATGGCCTGTTTCTATGCATGCTGGCTTATGTGCAGGTTCCCTCCTTCATCCAATTAATGAAGTCACCCCACACCATAGATAGTGGTTTTGCTAGAGGAGATGCTGCTGCTTTCAAGTGGTCAGATTTACATTTCAGCTGGGAGTCTGAGGGTAGCAGAGGTAAAAATGGAAAGAACATCTGTATAAGCCCCTCTATGCAATCAAAAGGCTAACTTTTCAAATACGAACAATTGCTATTTTACCAGAACATTTACTTTTTTTTAAATTTGCTAGTACGCTGTAATCAAAACTATCATACAATATCATTTAAAAAAATAACAAACAGAAATTCTATTCTACTTACCCAGAGATAATTTGCTCTCTCTGTTTATCAGTTAATGTAAAACTGAACTGATTCTCTTGAATCCTCTCACTGTTGGTTGGGACTAAAGAGAAAAAAATTGCCAGTAATTAAATTATTTCATACTACAGCCAAACCTAACAAATGTAGACAGAATTGTGCATCCCTGTATAAACATATACACACTTGGTCAGGGTGGAGACAGAGTGAATTGTATTAGTTCACAAATGTATCACTGAAATGCCAAATTTCCCCACGTTTATCCTGGGAACACCAAGAGAATTCAAAGCTTGTAGTGCCAAAGGAATTTTATACTTACAAACATTTGGAAAAACATATTAAACTGTCCAAACCCTTAAAGTCAATGAGTATTTAGGTCTTTAAATTATATAACTTCCATGAACAAAAGCTGAGAAATAGAACTAAGTAAGTTTCATGGAGAAATAACTGCACCAGGAAAACACAGTATTATGATTAATTCCCAACAAGAGCATCATATTTGTACGTAAATTCTTACAATCAGTTATCTATACCATTAAACCTTTACAAAACCAGATCAGGGTGCCCTGCTTGAAACCTGAATTTGCAGTGTTTTACCTTTTGTTTTCTTCTGTTGGTCCCACAATAGCCGAGAAGATAGACTGGGGAAAAAGGTCTGAGCCGAGGGTGGGGGAAGATAGGAAGTAAAGCAACAAAACACAGAGGAAAACTAGGAAAAATGCAGCAGCAGTCATTTTCCCCCTAGCTATCAGCTTCTGAAATGGCTTCAGAATATAAATATTCTGAGTTGGCAGGAGCACAGATCAGTTTTATCTGATGCTCAATGCCATAATGCCAGCGTATTAAATGGCATTGTTTGGTACTTTTATATGATGCTGCCACTTGTATACATTTTCCTATGGCACTGCTTGGGGAGGGGTGGGAAATAGACAAAGAGCAGAGGTCCAGGGGCAAGCAGGACAGCAGGGATGAGGCAGAGTGAAGCAGCAGCAAGCAAGGGTAAACAGACAAGAAACCTGGCAAAGGCTCTTGCAAAAGAACTCAAGGTTCTGCTGTTGGTCACAAAGTAGGGAGGGTGTTGGGCAGATTTCGGAAGTTATAACTTGCTCATTTTATTCCATGTTCGTGGGTAGCTGTCGAGTTCAGTGGCAAACTACGATGGTAGAAAGAGAGCTCAAAAAAGATTCAGGTATCTGATTGATTCTACCAATCAAATCAGAAAACTGGGACATGAGTCTACACTGATTCAATCAGAAAGATCTTGCACAAGGTCTCAGTCACAAACAACATTTATAATTTTGTTAAAAGATAGTTATCAGTCAAACTGGGGTCTGTAAACCCTGGGGGTAAACAAGGTCTAATTTCTGTCTGTCGCAACAGATTTCTATATTTATTGACTTACTAGCAAGTTATTTCTATTGCTCTAAACTAACAGAGAATGTGTTTTGTACCATCTACCTTTGGGTAGCTGACACTGTCTTTTGGAAGTTAGGACTGGGAATGTCAGTAGTTGCAAGGGTTCCTGGGAGTGTTTATGGGGGGGGTCTCTTGTATAGAAAACTTTGAAACCCCACTAAGATAAATTAGACACAACGTATTGACAGCAGCTCTTCATAGGCCTATCAGTCTGACTTAGAATATTTAAACTCACAACAGATTCATTCTCATATTTTCTTTCAAGGTTAACAGCATGTATACTTCTTCCACTCACTGGTGACACAATGAAAGACTTATTAAAGCACTGCAAGGTTCAATGTCTGTACTGAAATGCTGCACAAATCTCAAACTGAAGAACAATTTACTCAGAAGTAGAGATTTACCGTTAGGAATATGAAAGCACGAGAGTATGAATTTACAAGTATTGATGTATAGCTGATAGAGGTGGGAGGAGGTTCATGTGAAGCATAAACACCGGCACAGACCAGTTGAGCCAAATGGTCTGTTTCTGTGCTGTACATTCTATGTAATTCTACGCAATACTTTTTGACAGTGCAACTTGCATATCTAGACAATGGCACAAAATAACCCAACAAGTAAAAATGAGAGTGGTCCAGGCCAGATGTCCATTTGTGAAGTACTAGATTCAAAAGGAAACTTGAGGATAAGAATGATTATTGAATATTTTAGTGGCAGCCGTGGCAGCACTCTCGCCCGAGTCAGAAGGTTGTCGGTTCAAGTCCCACTCCAGAGGCTCAGGTACAAAAATCTAGGTTGATACACCTGGACAGTACTGAGGGAGTGCTGCACTGTTGGAGGTGTGGTCTTTTGGATGAGACATTAAACCGAGGCCCCGTCTGCTCTCTCGGGTGGACGTAAAAGATCCCATGGCAGTATTGCAAAGAGGAGCAGGGGAGTTATTTCTGGTGTCCTGGCCAATATTTATCCCTCAATCAACATCACTAAAAACATATTATCTGGTCATTATCACATTGCTGTTTTGGAGGGCTTGCTGTGCGCAAATTGGCTGCCGCATTTCCTACATTACAACAGTGACTACACTTCAAAAGTACTTCATTGGTTGTAAAGCGCTTTGGGATGTGCTGAGATTGTGAAAGGCGCTATAGAAATGCAATTCTCTCTTTCTTTTTCTTCTTGTATATGCACATGTAATGGTGCAGTATGGAGTTGATCAGACTGATGACCTTTTCCAGAAGGTGGCTCGTGCTGCCTAGAAGCTGCTGAAATCCACCCAAGTGTATGACAAATATCTAGCTGAAGTATTTCAGCTTGATGTTGAACATAGAGAATATCTGTTCTTATGAAATATCGAGAATATCTGTTATGAAATATCGACTTAAAGCTTTAACTGTTTCTCTCGCCAAAAGAAGCTGCCTGACCTGCTGAGTGTTTCCAGCATTACATAGAAATTACAGCACGGAAACAGGCCATTCGGCCCAAATGGTCTATGCTGGTGTTTATGCTCCACACGAGCCTCCTCCCACCCTTTACAAGTAGAAAATATTGGGCGAATAAATATACAGGAAGCAAATAAGCTCAGTCAGAACACTTAAATCAAAGCGCGATAAAATAACAATTATTAGTAAGAAGAAATAAAGCAGAGTGGCAGAATCTAAAAGAAACACCATTTGTGCAGGAGCAGTTTGCCATTATTTTTTTCACAATTTTAGGGTTTTATGTAAACTGAAATTTCTTGGAAAGCCCAATTAAAATTAATTTAAAAACCCTATTATTTAATATGTCAAATATTAACTAATTATTATTAATTTATAAAGACAGCAGCCTTTGATTTATTAATGGCACCATTCTTTGTATATTTGTAATGACTCGGTGTTTCATTCATTCATTATTTTATTAATGGCTGAATTGCCACTGCACTGTTGCAATTTCCCCCCACGTGACATTATATAGAGAATATTTAATTTGAAGCATTTAGGTTTCATGAGAACTGATAAAACCCCAGAGATGCATCGGGACAAGCAATTGCTTGACTCTTTCACAGTCACAAAAGGTGACCCAGGTGCACCATCATGGTAATCTTAGAAGTTCTTTCGTTCTACAATGCTGCGTGCATTCCTGCTGCAAGGCAGGAAGTGCCGGATATTCGGATATTTTTTTTTATTTGTTCATGGGATGTAGGAGTCGCTGGCAAGGCCAGCATTTATTGCCCATCCTAGTTGCCCTCGAGAAGGTGATGGCAAGTTGCCTACTTGAACCGTTGCGGTCCACGTGGTGAAGGTATTCCCATAGTTAGGGAGGGAGTTCCAGGATTTTGACCCAGAGATGAAGAAGAACGGAGATATATTTCCAAGACAGGATGGTGTGTGACTTGGAGGGGAACTCAGAGGTGATGGAATTCCCATGCACCTGCTTCCCTTGTTGTTCTAGGTGGTAGAGGTTTGGGAAGGTGCTGTCAAAGAAGCCTTGGCAAGGTGCGGCAGTGCATCTTGTAGATGGTACACACTGCAGCCATGGTGCGCCGCTGGTGGAGGGAGTGCATGTTTAAGGTGGTGGATGGGGTGCCAATCAAGTGGGCTGCTTTGTCTTGGATGGTGTCGAGAGTTCAGTTTTGTTGGAGCTGCACTCATCAAGGCAAGTGAAGAGTATTCCATCACACTCCTGACTTGTGCCTTTTAGGTGGTGGAAAGGCTCTGGGGAGTCAGGAGGCAAGTCATTGCTAGATTTATTTATGCTAGTGGACCTCCTATGACATGCTTGTAGTCAGTAGATTTACAAGGACAGCAGCATTATACTGCACAACACAAAATGCATATCTGCTGCTAAAATGTGTGCAAATGCAGGCATGTCCAAGTTCCTTGTGGGTGGCTTAGGTGCATATCATGGAGCCTCACAGACCACGTATAAACGATAGATCACTATTACCTTAATTTGCATACGTCTCAACCTGCAGATACAAACAAATCTTGTTCAGATTTAGTATGTATATACACCAGAAAACATTACTAAAAATAGCCTTTCCCAAATCTCCAAGCCCATGAAATTCCAATAGGACTGGGTCAATGAACCCAGTTTGGTAATTGTTGTTAGGTACTAGACTATCTTATGTCTCCATAAAACCTCAATTCAGCCATCAATAGAGACAGAACATCACGAGACCAAATTTAAAAGTGAAATTAATTTATTAAACAAGTGAATAATCTAAATGATCTAACAAGATGAAGTCTTTGACTTAACCCTTCAAGTAGACAAAATAAAAGATCACAACTCAAAGAGCTAATCTAATCTTTTCTAGATGACTTTTAAATACACAGTTTCTCCTCTCTTCCAGGAATTTCAAGGAGGGCAGTCCTTTTTTATTATCTTAGTCGCTTCTTTGAAATTTTGATTCAAACAAAAGCAACTCTTATATTCCTGAAAAGTGTTACTAGGACATCCTGGATTCTGAATATCTGACCGAGCAAATTCAAAGGAAATGATCAAATAGAATTACTAGAATGTACAGCACAGAAACAGGCTATTCGACTCAACTGATCCATGCTGTTGTTTATTCTCCACACGAGCCTTCTCCCACCCCTCTTCATCTAACTCTATCAGCATAACATTCTATTCCTTTCTCCCTCGTGTGTTTATCCAGCTTCCCCTTAAATGCATCCAATAGAAATTGAATCAATCACAAAGTCTGTATATCTTTGAAAACTGTGTGATGGAATCCCCCTCAAGCCTGTTATCAGAGAGGCAACACCACCATTAGGACAGGCCTCCTGCTAAACTCCATTTGCACAACTTGAGTTTTATTGCAAATGTCCTAACATTTTTGTGCTCATCAAGGGGAGGGATGTTAGTGCTGGAATTTGCAATTCTTTCCATATCAGACAACCAGTGTCAACAACAAACACGCCCAAGTCAGTTTAGCACAGCTAAATCCAGATAAAGTTTCCTCCGTTATACCCAACAATGTGCCAAAACGCAAATCCCTACTGCAGCAGTGTGACAGTTTTTCCATTTCCCACACCAGCCATCCTATGGCCTCTGAGTGTGGTTGCTAATTTGTGCCAAATTAAGGATAGCTTTGGCCAACGTGCCCTTGTGCATTAGGAGCTTGACAGCGACTGCCCAGTCATTTCACACAGGATGAAAGTGTAAGGATCGAAAATCAGCTTGGGCAGGGTGTGAAAGGCTGGTGTTTAACCCACTACAACACCCAGTTCCCCAAAAGATGAAGTTTTAAACTGGTATCTAACAAAATAACGTTAGATAAAAATACATCAATTTTGTCACATGCCTCCCTAAAATCCAGGGAATAACATCCACTGCCTCATAGTGATCATGGTTTTGGGTTTTTAGACTAGTTTGGCGTCCCGAGTTGAGTGTCACTGTAATGAGTTTGTTGTAGGATCACGGTCCGTAAATGGGCCAACTCTGGGAGACATAGATTTCCTTGGCCCTGCCACCAATGTAAATGCTAAAAATAGAAAAGCTCTTTCAGTACTAAAAAAATGTTAGTGGCTGTTCCTGATCAGATGAAGATAAATGAAATCAGGGGAAATCTGAATCTGCTCATTGTTCATTAATTAACTGAAGGCATGACCACACCAAACCTAGAAAGACTTACTCCTGATGTCATATTGGTTCCTACCTAGAACCAATGCAGCCGAATGGACAGTGCCATACTTCAGTCCATTATAAAGTACCATAAAATTCTATAAAACAGGTCATACCTTCATGTGCGTTTTAGGTCTTCAAATAACAGGTACAGCAACTTCTACATTACTATTTACTGTAAGAACATAAGAATTAGGAGCAGGAGTGGGCCATACGCCCTTCGAGCCTGCTCCGCCATTCAATAAGATCATGGCTGATCTTTGACTCCACTTTCCCAACCGATCCCCATATCCCTTGATTACCCTAGTGTTCAAAATTCTATCTATCTCAGCCTTGAGTATACTCAATGACTCAGCATACACAGACCTTTGGGGTAGAGAATTCCAAAGATTCACAACCCTCTGAGTGAAGAAATTCCTCCTCATCTTAGTCTTAAATGGCCAACCCTGAGACTATGCCCCCTAGTTCTAGAC